>CM038678.1:282697388-283086026 GCA_021605205.1 Aegilops longissima
GGCGATGGGCGCGATGAACCGGCTTGGTGAAGAGCTCGTGGATGTGGACACGTGCCTTGTGGCCCAGGGTCTTCGTCTGCGGAGGAGCGACACAAGCTGAAGGTGGCTATCAACCTCGGGCGCCACCAGCACGAGCTTGATAATGCGAAGGCCGAGGCCTCTCTTGTAGCCTCGCGTGAGGCCTGCTCTCGAGCTCAGGAAGAGGCCCGAGAAGCTGACCGCTGTCATGAGGCCGCGGAGAAGCACGCGTGGGAGCTTCAAGCCTGGAGCGCCTCCTTCGAGCGGCAAGTGGAGGAGCGCAGGGCCGCCCTGGCGTCATTGAGGGGGACACCCGCCGAAGAAGAAGAGATCTGAAAGGGTGAGGAGGTGTTGGCATTGGAAGCCGTGGAGCGTTGCCTCGAGCTCGAGCGACTGGAGACGAGGGAGCATCAAGTCGCCCAAGCGGAAGATGTCATTGGCGCGCGCGAGGACAAGGACCAGGAGGAGATCGATCGCCGGGTGGCCGAGGCTGTAGGTAGGTGAGGCTGTAGGTAGGACTGCTGCCCTTAGGCCCAGGTTAGCTGAGGTGGAACGACGTGAGGAGGCCACCGCAGCCGCCGTGGTCTCGGCGTAGGCGGAACTGGCCTCCGCCCGCGCCGAGCTGCTCTCTCTTCAGCAGTAGGTCGCTGACGCCGAGTCTGTTGCGCGACAGAACAAGGAGGAAGTGCTCCAGTGGCGGACACTGGAGCGCGTGCACGCCCCCATGCTTGAGGGCCTGAGGAACAGGGCCAACTCAGCGCTGGGCCACATCTGCGATGAGAACGCCCCTCATCCCCGCACAACCGACTACGCCAGCCATCTCCGCTTCTTCACCGACGTGGTGACGCGCTTGGAGAATCATTCCGAGAGGGCTCGCCAGCTTGTTGAAGAGAGGAGTCGCAGTGTGCTGAGGCGCGCGTTCTCCCGAGTCTTCAGCCATCTCCAAAACACCTACCCCAACTTTGATTTTGACGCTGCCATTGCCCCTGTTCCGGAGGCCATCCGGGACGACCTGGAACGGTGGGTGGAGGACAATGTGGATGCGCTGGTCAGGGCCTTCGCTTCTGAGGACGACGCAGTGGTGGTCGCGGCGTATGAAGGTGATATGGTTGACGATGGTGACGGTGGCACTGGTGAAGGTGATGGTGAGGCTAGCGATGATGACAGCGACGCGCCTGAGGGCGTCCCGGGGGAAGCGGCGAGCAATTTGTCCGACAGATCCCGTGTTCCCCTGCTATTTATCCTGCACATAAATCTCGGGCGCGGCCATAGAGGTTGTAAGAGCATTTTGGGAGGGGGAGCCCCTCATGCAAACAGATTACTATCCCTAGTTTTGAGCCAAGCTGAACATGTGCCTTCGTATGCTCACGAGTCCCGTGGTGAGTTTGTTGTTGTAATTTACCTTGACCTGGGTAGGTTCCGAACTGACTCACCAGGCTGCGAGTTCCTGAGAAGCTCCTGAGGCGCCTATCGATCCGCCCGAGAGGGCTTCGCAAGGAGCAAGCGCCAGCCATGATAGGGCATGCGCGTGGCGCGCGCGTGCCATGCCCAGCCCCGCTTACGAGGGGCTCACGAAGGGAAAGTAATAATCGCGAACTCCGAATTAAGGCAAGAACCAGATAGCAAGAAATCGAGAAAAGCCCCCCCCCCCCACCCCGCACGCATCAATGAAAATTCAACTTCAACTTAAATACAAATTCAGAAGGTAGGGCTACAGAAAAGGGATCCAAAGCAAATGGCCGCGTCCGGCGCCTAGTCTAGTCTTCATGTCTTCGAGTCTTCTCACCAGCGCGGAGCTAAGTGCAGCCACTAGGACGTGGGAGGGAGCCTCCGAGGCCCAAGGGTGGCACTCCTGAGGCTCCAGGGCGTGTACAGCCCCACTCATTATTATGTGAGAGTGTCATGAGCGGAGACCTTCACATGCGTGAGCCTTACTTCACATTGCCACACGAGGGCCCCGCCTTGCGCCACCCTCTACCACCATTGGGACGACCGGAAAAACCAGGACGTCACCAAAGGGGGCAGAGGGGACGCCAGCGGCGCCCTCGGCAACCACGGGGCCTCTGCCGGGGGAACGCTCGCCGACGCCTTCCCGGCGGAGGGCCTACCTCTGGGCGACGCCTTGCTCCGCGCGACATGGAGAGGGGCCTTGCTCCTGGCTCCTCCCACGCAGCCCCTAGTGGGTCTCTCCTGGTGAGGCGGATATCGCCGTGCCGGAACCATCGCCCAGTGCTGTGACCTGATTCACTTGCGACTCATGGTTAGCGTAAGCTTGCTCCTGAGAGATTAGTGGTACCCTGTATCTGTCGTTGACAGCGCGGTTGGTGGGGCTCTCTGGCGGCTCCCGGAAGGCCTTAGCTCCTAACACCTCCTCCTCCCAACCTCGGGAGCATGCGGGCGCGGCGAGGCCCGCCGTGGGATCCGGCCGCCGCCTGAGGCGTGAGCTGGTAGCAGAAGGGCGGCACTCCCGTGGCCGCTGCGTCCAGTAGCTCGGCAACGCGTTCCAGCAGCGCATCCCGGCCGCTCTCCATCAGTCAACACCGCAGCAGGTCCCGCGCCACCGTGAGTGCAGCCCGCATGTTCGCCTGCTCCCGCCGGGTGTGTGGCGTCGTTGCCTCGGCGTGCCTTGTGGCCCTTGCAGCAGCTCGCGCTTGTCGTGGAGTAAGGGTGAATGGCACCAGGCTGCGCCGCCCACGCCCAGCAGCGTTAGTTGGCGCTCGTGCCGCCTGGAGTGCGGGGTTGAGGTTTTCTTGGGCAGGCGGCGCCGCCCGGGCTGGCCAAGCTGCCCAACGGTCGGCGTCGGTCCTTGGGTCGCCGGACATCGGAACCGCGGAGTGTTGGTGGATCAACTGGCGGGGAAGAGGCTCCGGCGCACCCCTACCTAGCGCGCCAAATGTTGGATCTCGGGTTCCGGCAAAAACCCTAAGGTTCGAACTCTAGGTTGCGCGAAAAGATCTCTCCCTCACAGATCATGCCCTCACACGCTTCGCGATCTCTAGGCTAGCACGACAAACTCGCAACACAAGGGACACAAGATTTATACTGGTTCGGGCCACCGTTGTGGTGTAATATCCTACTCCAGTGTGTGGTGGTGGATTGCCTCTTGAGCTGAGGATGAACAGTACAAGGGGAAGAACAGCCTCCTGAGGAGAGGTGTTCTTGTGCTTCGTGAACTTGAGGGTTTGAGGATCCGATCCCTCCTACTGTGGTGTCTAGTCCTATTTATGGAGGCCCTGGTCCTCTTCCCAAATATTGAGTGGGAAGGGATTCCACAACGGCCAATTTGAAAGGGGACAGCTAGTACACCTTATCCTGACAAAAGTGGTCTTCCCCTGCCAAAGGCTCTCGTGGTGACGCCATCTTGGGCTCCACGGTGACCTCCGTCCTGCCGTCCTTCTGGTCTTGGTCTCATTGCACCGATGTGGAAACCTTTGCCTGACGCCTCGGTACTCCTCGCCTACGCTTGCCTCCTTAGCACCAAAGAGGAAACAAGGACACTGCACAAGAACCTCGCGAGGTTTGCCCTGCCTTGAGCTGTCCGCCCCTCGCGAGCCAGCCTGGTCAGGCCGCTCCCAAGGAGGTCTTGCGTTGTCCGCCTTGCGAGGCTTGGCCCCCCGCAAGTGTCTTGAGTTCTCGTTGGTGAAGATGGGTTGTATGAGCCCACTCGCAGAGCCACGCCGTGGGCCGCAGGCAGGCAAGTCTGGGGAGCCCCGTTCCTAGAACGCCGACAGGTACCGCCACAACGCCTGTTGGTACATCATTGCTCGGAGCGAGGCTTCGCGGCAGCGTTCCTCCCCCAGCACGAGGTCTATCCCCCACGAGGCATCCTTGCGTTCCTCATCAAACGCCAAGATCCGCGCGGAGCGATGCCTGACCTCGTGAGGGAGAACCGCTTCAACGCCGTAGATGAGGTAGAATGGAGTTTCGCCCGTTGGCTTGGTTGCGGTGGTGCGGATGGACCACAACACTGGCTGGAGCTCATCGAGCTAGCCCCTGCCGCAGGTCTCCAGCTTCTTCTAGAAGTTGCTTGCCTTGAGGCCTCTCGGGACCTCTGTGATGGCGTGCTCAACCTGGCCATTGCTCAGAGGGTGTGTCACCGAAGCGTAGCATATCTGCGTTCCAAGGTTAGCACAATATGTTTTGAAAAGGTTGCTGGTGAATTGCGGGCCATTGTCGGTGAAGATGCAATTAGGAACCCCGAAATCGCACGGCCGAGCTGACCGGGATGGTGCGGACGGCCTCTACCTTGATCCACTTGGTGAACTTGTCGATAGCGACATAGAGGTTGCAGTAACGCCGGGTGCTCGAGGGAACGTGCCCAGGATGTCCAGCCCCCAGACCGCGAACGGCCATGAGAGCAGGATGGTCTGGAGGCCTTGGGCGGGCTGGTGGATCTGCTTGGCATGGAAGTGACAGGCATCACAGGATCTTACCAGCTCAGTGGCATCATTGAGCGTTGTGGGCCAGTAAAATCCATTGCGGAACGCCTTGCCCAAGAGGGGTGCAATGAAGAGTGATGCCTGCAGTCCCCGCCATGTATGTCGGCCAACAATTCGCATCCCTGCTCCCTGGAGATGCATCATAAAGAAACATCATTTAGCTATTTTCGGTAGAGCTCACCGTCCTGGATGTAGTACGCAGTGGCCTAGCGGGCCACACGCTCTGCGTCATCCTCCTTTGTCAAGGTGCCTTGGAGCAGGTATGCCTTGAACTCCTCAGTCCGGCACCCCTCTTGAGGCTCAAGCGCGAAGAGCAGGCGGGTTCCCGAGGTCGGGCCTCTAGTCGGGGCGCCTGAGGGGGGTGTTGGAAGAAGCTCCTCTTGAGGCGGTGCTGGTCCCACAGCGGGGGGAACTGCCGATGGCTTGAAAAGCTGTTCCTCAAAGACGCCAGGCTCCTGAAGTAGACGCCGAGACGCCCTCTTGGGGATGTCGTCCGCCTCCTTGTTCATGCCGCGTGGCACGTGCTGCAATTCTAGGCCCAAGAATAATTTCTCAATTTTGCGTACCTCCTCAAGGTATGCCTCCATATGCTCATCCTTTGGCTTGTATGCTTTGTTGTAGAAGTTGACAAGGAGTTGGGAGTCTTCCCCTGATGGTGAGGCACCTCACCCCCAAAGCTGTTGCATCCTTGAGGCCGGCGATTGGGCCTTTGTATTCCCGATGTTGTTGGAGACCTTCTCACCTTGTTGGAAGTAGAGCTGCACGGCGTAGTAGAGCTTGTCCTGAGTGGGCGAGATGAGCACGGCTCCAGCCCTCGCGCCCTGACTCGCGAATACACCATTCAATTACATGACCCAACCATCAGGTGCTTCATTTCCCAGCGAGAGGGAACGTTCCTCGCCCACTTCTCGGTCGGGGACGGCAGTCCATTTCGACACGAAGTCAACAAGGGTCACACCCTTGATGATCATGGTGGTGCTGAATTCCAACTGGAATGCCTGCAGTTTAATGTTCCATTCGGTGACCCTCCCCGTGTCGTTAGGGCTCCGGAGCACCCTCTCTAGGGGGTAAGCTAAGACAACCTTGATGGGGTGGCCTTGGTAGTAGTGGCGTAGCTTTCAGGAGGCGATGAGGAGCGCGAACAACAAACTCTACGGCATGGGGTAGCACACCCGCGCATCACGCAACACCATGCTGAGGAAGTACACAGGGTGTTCGATGAGGATGGAGGCATTGGCAGGGTGCTTCTCCTCTCGAGGCTGGGGGGCCTCCGGAGCCTTGTCATTTGTCGAGGCTGCCATGGCCTAGAGGGCGCCATCCTCTAGAGCCCCGCCGACCGGTGGGGCGGCCGAGGCCTCAGAAATGTCAACCTGAGGCCACGACGCCTCAATCGGGCGTGAGGTGCTACCCCGCGAGCCCTTGGTCGGGCGCTCCTCGCGGACCGCCACCAATGCTGCACTGGCAGAATGAGGGGTGGCGGCGAGGTAGAGCACCAAATGTTTAATGTGGCGCGGCGCTACCATCACCGGCTGGCTGGTGAGGTACTTCTTGAGGTCTTGGAAGGCTGCGTCAGCCTCCGGAGTCCACTTGAGTGGGCCCTTCTTTTTCATCAGCTTGAAGAAGGGGAGTGCACGCTCCCCCAGCTTGGAGATGAAGCGCCCGAGTGAGGTTACGCAGCTCGCCAGCTTATGCATCTCCTTGAGGTTTTGCGGCGGACTCATCCTTCCTATGGCCTCAATCCCTGTGTGCGACACCAGGAAGCCCAGCTGTCGGTGTCAAAACCGGCCGATCTCGGGTAGGGGGTCATGTACTATGCGTCTGAGGATCGGAGGTAACAGGAGACAAAGGGGACACGATGTTTACCCCGGTTCGGGCCCTCTTGAAGGAGGTAAAACCCTACTCCCTGCTTGATTATCTTTGATGAGTATAGGGGTTACAAGAGTTGATCTTCCTCGAGATCATAATGGCTAAACCCTAGCTAGCCTATGTAAATTGGGATAGCCTCTACGGACTAAACCCTCCGGTTTATATGCTCACCGGAGGGGCCTAGGGTTGTATAGAGTCGGTTCACAGAGGAAGGAAATTACATATCCGGACACCAATCTTGCCATCCACGCATAGGAGAGTCCTATCCAGACATGGGGGCAAGGTCTTCTGCCTTGTATCTTCAAGGCCCATCAGTCCGTCCCATATCACACAGCCCGGACACCCGAGGACCCCCTAATCCAGGACTCACTCAATAGCTCCTGAACCAGTCTTCAATGATGATATATTCGGCATGCGGGTTGTCTTCGACATATCAAGGCTGGTTCCTCCTCCTGAGTACTTCAAAGCAATCTTCTGAATAAAAGAACTATATCTGGCTATGTATAATAGTCACAACCCTTAGCCATGAAGGCAAGCTATTTAATCAAAATAATGTCTGTCAACTGGCAACTTTTCGGTGAAGCGTCATGTCTGGCCTCTTAACATTTTGAACTATTTTTTCGCCTCCCACTTCAAGTTTCGATGCACAGCCTCTGTTGACACATCTTGTCAAAACAGAGATCATGTCCACTTATCATGGGATCCTCATCAATACCGTTTTGGGTAATCCAACTGTGCCATTCACACGACCCCTTGGGAACATGCGAGTTTTAAGGCTTGAGGGGGGCAATTGATATTCACTGCCTATATACGAGGATAAAGATTCCTCCTTTCTTCCCACGCCTTGTTCCTTCCTTTGCTTTCCCATCTTCAAGCTCCAGTGCCCAAACTTCAATCTTTCCACCGCTACCAACCTCTCCAGCCATTTGCGGATCTGGTTCAAAGGGCAAGTGGGAGGCCTCCTTCGTCACGGAGAAGGACGTCAAGGAGCTCTGGGAGGCGGGATATCTGTCTGTGGACATCGCACACAGGCTTCCCGCCAAGGATCAAGTCATCCTCACTCCAGAGCCCGGCGAAAGGGTGGTATTCATCTCCCACTTCCTCCGCGGGCTTGGGTTTCCCCTCCACCCTTTCGTCCGCGGCCTCTTGTTCTACTACACGCTCGATTTACATGATCTAGCCCCAAATTCTTTCCTCGACGTCTCAGCGTTTATCGTCGTGTGTGAGGCGCTAGTACGCATTCCCCCACACTTCGGCCTATGGCTAAAAGTCTTCAATGTGAAGCCGAAGGTGGCCGACGGGCAGCATACAGACTACGGCGGCACCATGGCGAGCAAGCTCCCCAACGCCGTTTGGCCTAAGGGGGCCTTCGTGGAGACTATCAAGGTGTGGCAGCAGGAGTGGTTCTACATCACCGAACCCCGCGACGCCAAGTGGGCGGCCACTCCAGAGTTAAGATCTGGACCCCCTATGCAGCTCACCTCCTGGACCACCAAGGGTCTGGACTAGGGATCCACGGCGGAAGTGTCGATACTACAAAAGAGCATCACAAACATGGTAGGAAAGAACACTAGTTTCACTAACATGATTCAGGTTATGCTCTTCCGCCGGATCCTTCCCTGCCAACTCTGGCCCACCCACATGTGTGAGTTCAATACGGAAGATCCGCGGATCTTGAAGCACTTCTTTGGCACAACGCACGAAGACATCTGGAAGCTGCTCTTCAAGGCCCAGAAAACGTGGCCGAAGAAGACCGAAGACATCGGTCTTGACAGCGAGAATCCGGCCACACTGGTAAGTGTGTTATTCCCGAAGGCTGGATCAATAAGTTTTTATGCATAATGAGTTTTCCGTTCCTCGTACAGGGCTCGATAGCAAAGGCGGAGCAGATCAAGTGTCCGACACCGCTGCCTGAAGATCCGGCCGAAGCACAGCTGACGAAGATGCTGGTCCCAGCGCCCTATCAGGCGCCGGAGAAGAAGGCCAAGAAGAAGAAGGGCAAGGAGGCCAAGGGCGACCTCCGCTGCAAGGGTCCTTCGGACGCAGTGTCTGGAGAGACCAAAATCCCCTCCTCCCACGAGGAAGATGAAGATGAGGAGGAGGAGGAGGAGGCGGAAAGCGACTCCCCTTTGAAGGGGAGGAATAAGAAGAGGGCAGCCTCCGCAGACCCGGAGGAGGAGGCGCCCAAGATGGGAAGATGGCCCTCTCGGATAGTTCGGATTTGGAAACCAAACCCATCCCTGAGAGAATCCCCAGGGAGAAGCCCCTGGCCGAATCGTAAGTATCAAATGATTTATTATATGTGTTCGGCCCTTTATGTCTTTATACTATAACATATTACACCGTATGCCTTTCAGCCCTGCTCACGACCTCATCAACCCTTCATTATATGAGGGGAGTTCTCTACCGCCCGAGATGGCAGAGAGCGAGACGCCTCCGCGAGCCTCTCCGCCAACCATCATGCATGACACCAAGGTGTTGTCCCGAAGGACCTCTCCAGGCTGCGGAGGGGTGGGCGAGGCTACCAAAACGGTGCCCAAGGGTATTAAATACCTTGACTGCCAAAGACATGGGGGTGCGATCCCCATGGTGACCGATGGTGAGTGCCCTGACCAGTCCGGCCCCCAGCCGGATATCATTCCGGAGACCCATGTGGCTCCGGAACCGGGCGAGTAGCCCCCTTAAAGGAGGGGGAGCATCAGCTCCGATAGCGACCTCCACCAATTCAGAGGCGCCGAATGCTCTGGTGGAAGCACTATGACGTTCTTTCATCATGGAGGAGCACCGCACCGTGATGGGTGTGGTGGTTAAGAAGGTTCAGTCCACCAAGAGCGGGCTAAAAGAAGCCTTCACCAGCCTACTAAGAGGCTTTGAGGTATGCGACGTAATACTGTAGAATTTTTCATATGAAGGAAATATACATGTATATAGATAGTAGCCCCTGAGACTCTGTCCAGTTTTTGAAAAATCCGAACAGAGAATCACATAGTATTCGGAAGAGGTGACGTACTTTTCTATTTTATAACAGGCTTCCCTTCTGGCGGCAACCGCCCAGGCAGCTGAACTTTCCGAACTCAATAGGAAACTAAAGCTGGTCGATGATGAGATCGACCGCGTTAACAAGCGGTTCGATGAGGCGCAAGGTATGTGTGTACTTTAAAAGAGTTTGATCATATATCTGAAGTGATATGCAAATTCAGAGTATAACTTATGTACTGCTGTGATTATGGGTGCAGGTAGCGCGGCCAAGGTCGAGACCCTCAAGAGTGCCCTTGCCCAAGCCAAGGAGGAGGCGAACGCGAGCAAAGCGGCCGCTGACAAAGCGGCTGCGGAATTAAAGACCGAACAGGTCACCTGCCACCAACACGAAGAGAGGGTGGCCGAAGTGGAGCAAGAGCTGAAGGATGCCATCGGGAAATGCGAGGCTTTGCAAGATAAGACTATGACCCAAGCAGCCGAACTCGCCAAGGCCCTCAATGAGGCCAAGGAGGCACGGACTGCGTCTCGGAGTGCTCGTGAAGAGCACTTTCTTTTGCAGAGTATATTTGGGGGTTAAAGATATGCCTTGCTCACTCGAATGTGGAGTTCTCCAGACGCCTTTGCAGATCTTCCGAAGAGTGATGCCGACGCCGCCTAGTTCTTCCGAGCCCAGGAGGGGAACACGACGGAGAAGCTCTTCTGGTCATAGTTCCTGGCGCCAGAGCGTCCGGCGCTATTGAACAACCAGATGATGCAACTGTCAGAGCTGCATAGGATGTCCGGCTTGGCCATGAAGGACATCATAGTCCGGCTTTGGCCAGCCGAACCCATTCCTAGCAGCTACTTCTGCTTGGTAAGGTGAATCGTCGATGTGCTGCCCCGAGTTGAAGCTGTGAACCGCCCGGCGTGCACAGAGGGTGCGCGGATGGCCTTTGCCCGTGTCAAGATGCACTGGGCGAATATGAAGGCCACTGTCGTCGCAACCGAAGGCCCGCCCGAAGGCAAGGATCACCGCAAGCCGGAGCGATACTTAGGATGTCTTAGCGGGTGCCCGAATAGTAGAGGGCCGATGCTCAAAGGATGTTATGTTGGAGTGAATGTATCAGGGCTGTCCAGACTTTGTTTTATGAACCAAGGTTTGTAATATATTTATGCCTTTATCTAAAATTATTTTCCTCCTGGGCGGCCGTGTCAATTCGGAAATGTTTGCCAGTCGTCGGCTTTAGCCCCCATGTAGATGCTACTGGGGTGTTTGGTATAGCGCACGATCATACTTGACCCAACGTCTTGGTCTGTAAAGGAGGTGTCTGCGCAGCAAACCAGGCAATCAGACTATACTGCTTTATTACTTTCACTTAGCCAAAGGAGTTTAACGGTGGGGCTACGTTGCCCCTGGTGAGTATGCGGCCATCCGAACTAGGATGCCTTTGGCCCATGACTGAGGGAAGGTCAACCCTTCGTGTAATACGGAATAAATAACAAAAGATTTGTAGCAAGTCACCAAATCGCCGACCAGCTCTCGCCATATCATGAGAGTCAGTTTTCAGCTTTCTCTACTGAGGTGTTTGACCGGACGAACCAGAAACGCAATCGCAGTAGTTCTCCCTTTACTACCTTAGCCGAACTAGCGGAACGTAAGGTGGTAATCACAGGAGCCGGGCAACCCAATTATTGACCAAAGACATGGTTCGGAGCTGATGCATATATTGCAATATTCAAGACGCTGAAGTATACCCTAGGAGTGTTCGGACTTTCGAAAATATACGAGGCCGAATAGAGCCCCCGGCATTAAGGCCGGGCCAACGTATATTTGGCAATCTGAAGCAAGGAAGGACTACATATGGTGAGATAAACCAATACTGACCAGGGGTTGGCACTAAACTATTTCCTTTATGCTCTGATTAATACATCAAGACGTGCTATTACAGATAATGCCAAAAAATCAAGGCTATTTTACATGCCGAGAATTTGTACTCAAGGGGAAGTTGTATACAGGGCCTAAAAGGAAAATGTAGTATTCAAGATCCCATTGATGCCCTGTCGCACTTCTGCGCCATTTCGCCTTGGTAAACGATCCTTTGAGACGAGTAGTGGACGACCGTTTATACAAAAGTGGCTTGGCAAAGAGCCGTTGCACGACCATGGGGTGACTATAGGTTTTAACGAAACTTGAATATGAGAGAGAAGAAAAAGGAAGGAAAAAGATTAGGGTCCAAATAGGGTCGAGCCGATCTATAGACCTTGTCCATAGTGTGCCTCCGTCATTGCCTGGGGTATTTTAAGTGTGCAGTTATGCACACGCGGTACATATGTCGCAGTTTTATGGGGCGATCGGCGAAGGTGGAACTGCTAGTCCAGCTCTGGATCCACCGAGCTGTCATTCTGCAGAGTAGACCGGACTCGCTTAGTAGTGTCTGGGGTCTTGATGGCCGATGAAGTGTTGCGCTTGATGAGGCCACTCTGCGCCTCGGCTGCGAGGGCCGCGTTGTGCTCCTGAGTACGGAGGGAGCGCTCCATGTCTCCATTGACTGTGATAACGCCACGTGGTCCTGGCATTTTGAGCTTTAAGTAAGCATAGTGCGGGACTGTATTGAAACGGGCAAAGGCAGTTCGTCCGAGCAGTGCGTGATAACCACTGCGAAAGGGGACAATGTCGAAGATCAATTTTTCGCTTCGGAGGTTATCTAGTGAACCGAAGACTACTTCCAATGTCAATGAACCCATGCAACGCGCCTCTACGTCGGGTATCACCCTTCTAAAGGTGGTGTTACTAGGCTTGATTCTTGACGGGTCAATACCCATTTTACGAACAGTGTCTTGATAGATCAGGTTAAGACTGCTGTCGCCATCCATAAGGACTCTAGTGAGATGGTATCCATCAATTATTGGATCAAGGACCAGAGCTGCCGAACCACCATGACGTATACTGCTACCTCTTGAGCACTGCGTTGGTTTTCCCTTGAAGAGGAAAGGGTGATGCAGTAAAGTAGCGTAAGTATTTCCCTCGGTTTTTGAGAACCAAGGTATCAATCCAGTAGGAGGCCACGCTCAAGTCCCTTGCACCTACACAAACAAATAAAAACCTCGCAACCAACGCAATAAAGGGGTTGTCAATCCCTTCATGGTCACTTACGAAAGTGAGATCTGATAGATATGATAAGATAATATTTTTGGTATTTTTATAATAAAGATGCAAAGTAAAATAAAAGGCAATAAAAATAGGTAAGTGTTGGAAGATTAATATGATGGAAAATAGACCCGGGGGCCATAGGTTTCACTAGTGGCTTCTCTCAAGAGCATAAGTATTATGGTGGGTGAACAAATTATTGTTGAGCAATTGATAGAATTGAGCATAGTTATGACAATATCTAAGTATGATCATGTATATAGGCATCACGTCTGTGACAAGTAGACCAACTCCTGCCTGCATCTACTACTATTACTCCACATATCGACCGCTATCCTGCATGCATCTAGAGTATTAAGTTCAAAATAACAGAGTAATGCTTTAAGTAAGATGACAAGATGTAGAGGGATAAACTCATGCAATATGATATAAACCCCATCTTGTTATCCTCGATGGCAACAATACAATACGTGCCTTGCTGCCCTAGCATCACTTGGAAAGGACACCGCAAGATTGAACCCAAAGCTAAGCACTTCTCCCATTGCAAGAAAGATCAATCTAGTAGGCCAAACCAAACTGATAATTCGAAGAGACTTGCAAAGATAACCAATCATACATAAAATAATTCAGAGAAGATTCAAATATTGTTCATAGATAAACTTGATCATAAACCCACAATTCATCCATCTCAACAAACACACCGCAAAAGAAGATTACATCGAATAGATCTCCACGAGAATCGTGGAGAACTTTGTATTGAGATCCAAAGAGAGAGAAGAAGCCATCTAGCTAATAACTATGGACCCGAAGGTCTGAGGTAAACTACACACACATCATCGGAGAGGCTATGGTGTTGATGTAGAAGCCCTCCATGATCAATGCCCCCTCTGGCAGGACACCGGAAAAGGCCCCAAGATGGGATATCACGGGTACAGAAGGTTGCGGCGGTGGAATTAGGTTTTCGTGGATGCTTCTGTTGGTTTGGGGGTACATAGGTATATATAGTAGGAAGAAGTACGTCGATGGAGCAACGTGGGCCCCACGAGGGTGGAAGGCGCGCCCAGAGGGGTAGGCGCACTGTAGGACCTTGAGAAGAGGTGTCTAGAGGGGGGGTGATTAGACACTAAGTACCAAAGTTGCAGTTTTTAGGTTTCTTTAAAGTTTGAGTGGAGTTTAGGCACAAGTTTAACATTCACAACATATAGCAAGCAAGCATGCAAAGAGTATATGTGCAGCGCAAAAAGCATGCAACTTGCAAGAATGTAAAGGGAAGGGATTGGAGGATTCAAACGCAATTTGGAGACACGGATGTTTTTGGCGTGGTTCCGATAGGTGGTGCTATCGTACATCCACGTTGATGGAGACTTCAACCCATGAAGGGTAACGGTTGCCCGAGTCCACGGAGGGCTCCACCCACGAAGATTCCATGAAGAAGCAACCTTGTCTATCCCACCATGGATGTCGCCCATGAAGGACTTGCCTCACTAGCAGTAGATCTTCACGAAGTAGGCGATCTCCTTGCCCTTACAAACTCCTTGGTTCAACTCCACAATCTTGTCGGAGGCTCCCAAGTGACACCTAGCCAATCTAGGAGACACCACTCTCCAAGAAGTAACAAATGGTGCGTTGATGATGAACTCCTTGCTCTTGTGCTTCAAATGATAGTCTCCCCAACACTCAACTCTCTCTCATAGGATTTGGATCTGGTGGAAAGAGGGTTTGAGTGGAAAGCAACTTGGGGAAGGATAGAGATCAAGATTCATATGGTAGGAATGGAATATCTTGGCCTCAACACATGAGTAGGTGGTTCTCTCTCAGAAATAGGATGCTGGAAATGTAGGTTCAGTCTGAAGGCTCTCTCCACGAATGAAGAGGAGGTGGAGGGGTATATATAGCCTCCACACAAAATCTAACCGTTACACACAATCTACCAAACTCGGTGGGACCGAATCGTTAAACTCGGTCAGACTGATTTAGCAAATAATGTGACCGTTAGGGTTTTGGGTGGAACTGGAATGCAACTCGGTGGGACCGATTCGGTTAGGGTTAGGGCATAACGTAATCTCGTAGGACCGATTACACAAACTCTGTGGGACCGATCTTGGTAATAAGCTTTCCAGAGAGTTGGTCAGGCAAACTCGGTTCGACCGATTATCAAACTCGGTGGGACCGGTTTTGATAATAAGTTAACCAGAGAGTTTGCATTGTAATCTCGGTAGTACCGATTGCTCAAACTCGGTGAGAACGATTTTGATAATGGACATACACAGAGATTATAATCCCATCTCGGTGAGACCGAGATCCCTATCGGTGAGACCGATTTGCCTAGGGTTTGTGGCGTGGCTAAGACATCCAAACTCGGTGGCGCGGATAGGAAGAATCAAGGGGCGAGTTTGACTTTAGGTTTTAGGACATATGTGTGGAACTAGGAAAGTAGTTGAGGGTATTTGGAGCATATCACTAAGCACTTGAAGCAAGAGGCTCATTAAGCAACACCTCATCCCTCCTTGATAGTATTGGCTTTTCCTATAGACTCAATGTGATCTTGGATCACTAAAATGTAAAATGAAGAGTCTTGAGCTTGAAGCTTGAGCCAATCCTTTGTCCTTAGCATCTAGAAGGAGTTCCCACATCCTTTAGTCCATGCCACTCCATTGTTGAACTTATCTGAAACATACTAGATAAAAGTGTTAGTCCAACAAGAGATATGTTGTCATTAATTACCAAAACCACCTAGGGAGCACTTGTGCTTTCAATCTCCCCTTTTTGGTAATTGATGGCAACATACATCAAAGCTTTAGATAAAAATATAAAGAATAGCAAGTAAATCTTTGGAAAGACATGTAACAAGCATAGGCTCCCCCTACATGTATGCAATCATGTGAATATGAAATATAGAAGCATGTGATAGCATATCCATGATAGAGCAAGCAATGTGTTACATGTATCTTGGCTATATGCATCAGAGCAAAAAGTATTAAAGAGAATACCTTCATGCCCATGAGTCCTTCTTGCAAACAGTATGTACATCAGCAAGAATTCCTCATACACATGATTGTGATGCATATACTTACCTTGTGGTCTTGAGTTGGCTTAGGATGGAATGAACCTGTGAAAACAAGGTTAGATAACACAGATGAATCTACTAGCCAGAGCAAACAGAAGAAACCACAAGAATACCAAGACTGAGATGACATGTAGAGAGTGAGTACTGAGTACCACATTGGATTAGACATGTCCCCAAGAGTAAAGATATACAATGAATTTAAATGATCTCTTTCCCTTAGATGTCTTGCTCCCCCTGAATCTAACATGGGATACTGGGAGAAGATAGGGAACAGAAATCAGAGCTGAAGGAAAACATAGCTGAAAGATATGAATGATGATCAGAGCTAAAGTTCAGAGCTAATGTATGCTAATGCAAAATTGAGCACAACAGATCATATGAACATGTCTCTCCCCTCAAGAAGACATGTGAACATCTCTCCTCTTGAACACCAAGCATATGGGATCCTTGAGAAATACTTTCTACTTAAGTATCCTCTCCCCCTGGAGATCTCTCTCGTCTTTTGAGGGTCTCTCCCTCTAGAAGGTCTCTCTCTCCCTCCAAATGATAAGCTTTGATGTTCTTTCTCTCCCCCTTTGACATCAATTTCCAAGAAGGGTCTTCTGGAGTCTGTCGAAAGGGTTTGGTCCTTGAGACACAGAACAAAGCAATGATGAAAATGTGATGCTTGTAGAGGACAAGATTCATTGAGTGGAGCCGGATCAGAAGAAACACAGAATATGTGGCAAAGAGTTTTTCCTGTTATGAAATCGGTGGCACCGAGTGGTATGCTTCGTCGCATCAAAAGATTGATTGGTCCGAAAATAACAAATTGGTGTAACCGAGTTCATCGCAGAGAACACTTGTCACCTCAGCTCACTAGACTAGTAAGATCTCACAAAGATTTGCAAGGAATTAACTGAAAGATATGCAAGGAATTAGATGCGAAAATGCAGAGAAAAGCAGAAAGAAATCTAGATGAAGTTTTTTTTTGAAAGGGGAAACACAAATGCATGAGACAAATGCAAAAACTCAGAAAAGAACACAGGAGAACTTCATCTAGAGAAGGTCGGCGACAAAGTCACCTATGTTAGAGTATATTGACTTAGGAGTCAAGTGAGATCACTTGATCATAGGCCATACTCATCATTTAAGCTCAAAATGGGGTTGCCATTTTTCATTTAAGCATCTTGATGTATTCACATCTTGTCGAGTTTCTTTAACTCATGACTCGGAGTAAAGCTTCTCTAAGATGGAATAATATACCTTGGTTGGTGGTGTTGTCCATGTAGTTGAACTTGCGTGGGTTGCTCAAGGTTGATGTAGCTCATCAAGAATTTGGAGCACCACTTGGAATTTGAGTCCATCTACCTACATGGGTTAGTTCTTGCAAGGAAGAGAACTTGTATATCCAAAAATGACAATCATGAAACTCAACATAGAATTTGTCAAAGGATATGTTTGAATGGTTTCGTGCTTCCTTGTCTTCAACCACCTTGTGTAGAGACTTGGTGATGTAGAGATTGCTCAAGATATGAGTAGGTTTCAACCTCATGGAATTTGATTCAACCAAGTACCTACATGGGTTAGATAACATGCAAGATACAAATATATCCGAGACATAAGTTTTTCATCATAAGAGAAATATCAAGGATTAGTCATAAGATCATGTCTTGCATGTATCCAATGGAGGTTCTACTCCAAGTTTGAAGCATCAATGATGTTCAATTCTCCTCTTAACCTGCAAAACACTTTCTCATCAAGAGGTTTAGTGAATATATCCGCTAATTGCTTTTCGGTGCGAACATGCTTAAGATCAATGTCACCCTTAGCAACATGATCTCGAATGAAATGATGACGAACTTCAATATGCTTAGTTAGAGAATGTTGCACAGGATTATGACCAATTTTGATAGCACTTTCATTATCACAAAGCAATGGAACATGTCTCACATATATCCCATAATCTTTAAGAGTTTGGGTCATCCAAAGTAACTGAGCACAACATGAACCAGCGGTAATATATTCAGCTTCAAGGTGGATAAGGATACTGAGTTTTGTTTCTTGGAGGACCAAGACACAAGAGATCTACCAAGAAATTGACAAGTACCCGAAGTGGACTTTCTATCAACCTTGTCTCCGGCATAGTCCGAGTCGGAATAGCCAACAAGATCGAAAGAGGCCCTCTTAGGATACCAAATGCCAAAATTTGGTGTATGGATTGAGTATCTCACTATCCTTTTCACGGCCTTAAGATGACATTCTTTAGGGGCAGTTTGATATCGTGCACACATGCACACACTTAGCATAATATCGGGACGTGAAGCACATAGATATAACAATGAACCAATCATAGAGCGATAAACCTTTTGATCAACCGGTTCACCATCTTTGGTTAAGTCAAGATGTCCACTAGTAGGCATGGGTGTAGTCATACCTTTGCATTCTTGCATATTGAACTTCTTGAATAAGTCCTTGGTGTAGTTTGTTTGCGAGACAAAAGTACCTTCCTTAGTTGCTTGATTTGCAAACCAAGAAAGAATTTGAGTTCACTCATCATAGACATCTCAAACTTCTCCAACATTAGCTTCCCAAACTTTTCACTTCGACTTGTGTGTAGCCTTGGGCAACAAGACGTGCTTTGTTGCGAACTACTTGTCCATCTTCATCTTGCTTGTTGCGAAACACCCATTTGGTACCGATGATGTTGTGGTTGTTGTCGGGCTTCTCAACAAATGTCCAAACTTGGTTCCTCTCAAAGTTGTGTAGCTCTTCATGCATAGCATTTATCCAATCCGGATCTTCCAATGCTTCTTCGACCTTCATAGGTTCAATGCTAGAGTTGAAAGAACAGTTTTCACAAAAGTTAGCTAAACGAGTTTTAGAGCGAGTGATTCTCCCGGTTTGAATATCATTGTAGATTTGCTCAACGGGATGGTCTTTAGCAATTCTTGCTCAAACTCGTGAAAGCTTTTGCTTGGGTCTTCGTGGAACATCTTCTTCATCTTGTTCTTCTTCTTGGCCTTCTTCATTGTTGGCGTTGTCGTTCTCTTTTCGTGGTGGAGAAGGAGGTTGTTGAAGTTCATCTTGATGCACTTCCTCGTTTTCTTCATCTTGGTGTGTCCCACTTGTGGATGCTTCCGTATCAACTCTTGGTTCTCCTTGTCGTGATGTAGAAGCTTCCACTTGGACGGACGAGGTACTCTCCTTCACCTCCGTTGGACGGACCTTGCCAATTGACAAGTCTTGGATTGCTTCCGAAGAATCTTTGTCTCCTACATCAATTGGCAATTGCTCTACTTGCGAGCCGTTAGATTCATCAAACTTCACATCTACCGTCTCTTCAACCTTTCGGGTGAAATTGTTGTAGACACGGTAAGTGTGAGAGTTTGAGCCATAACCTAGTAGGAAACCTTCATGAGACTTATGAGCAAATTTAGAACGACGATGCTTATCAAGAATGTAGCACTTTGAGCCGAATACTCGAAAGTATCCAACTTGGGGTTTGTTACCGTGAGTAGCTCAGATGCCGTCTTGCCGAGTAGCTTGTGAAGATACAAGCGATTTGTTGCATGACAAGCTGTCTCAACCGCTTCGCCCAAAAGTGCTTGACATCTTGTACTCATCAAGCATCGTTCTCGCCATTTCGATGAGCGTCCGGTTCTTCCTCTCAACAACTCCATTTTGCTGAGGTTTGTACGTAGCCGAGAACTCGTGTGAAATCCCTTCTTCGTCAAGAAAGGTGTCCACATTTGCGTTTTTGAACTCCGTTCCGTTGTCGCTGCGAACCTTCTTGATCTTCACTTCAAATTGGTTTTGGGACTTCCTAGCTAAGTTTTTGAAGATCTTTTGAACCTGCGATTTATCATTGCGAAAGAACACCCACGTAAATCTGGAAAAATCATCAACTATAACTAGACCAAAAGAATTTCCACCGAGACTCTTGTAAGAGTTGGGACCAAAGAGATCCATGTGAAGTATCTCGAGTGGCCTCTTCGTGGTCATGATGTTCTTCACGGGATGCCTTCCTCCAACCTGTTTACCTGCTTGACAAGCACTGCAATAACTCCAAGGATATGATTCCCCTTAATAAGCTTGTCAAGGTTTCGCATACCAACATGACCTAATCGTCTATGCCATAACCAGCATTTTGAGGATTTAGCAATGAAGCAAGTTTTAGGTTGAGCCTTTTTAGTGAAATCAACAATGTATAGATCACCTCTACGCACACCAGTAAAGACCATTTTATGATTATCTCGACGAAACACTTGGCAATCTACTTCAGTAAATAGAACATTGAAACCAAAGTCAGCAAGTCTAGATACTGAAAGTATGTTGTATCCAAGAGATTCAACGAGCATGACATTTTGTATGGAGCTATCATGTGATATGGCCACCTTACCGAGGCCAACCACCTTACCCTTTGAGTTGTCACCGAAAGTGACATACTTTCGAGGACTATCATTATCAGCAAGCTCACGAAACATGTCTTTATCTCCGGTCATGTGATCTGTACATCCACTATCAAGAACCCATTCCTTTCCTCCTGACATATATCCCCGAAGATTTGCCATAAGACCAAAATGTCTCATTGCATCATCAAGATCGAAGTCACTATCATCATCCTCATCATAGTATCCATGTTCAACATCGTCATGTGGTGGATCAAATCCTAGAGAGGGTGATTCGTTAGAATAAGTTTGACAATAATCTTGTCTATGAATTCTTATAGCTTCGGAAATAATGTCACTAATAATACCAACATTTCCTTTGGCACGCATAAGGTTTGTAAGCTCAAATAGACGATCACCAAACATAGGATCACTAGTATTCATTTTGCTCAAAGCAATAGACTTATGGAGAATTTAATCTAGATTTTTCAAGGAATAATCTGGAAATCGTTCCTCAAGAAATTTCCATATGGTGTAGGCACACTTAAAAGTAGGCAAACATCCAATCAAGTTTCTAGGCAATCCTCTAATGATAAGTTCGGCAGTTCTAAGATTCCTAACCATGTCAATTGACTCATCATGGGTTGAATGCATAGGATCAACATAAGGTGCACAAGGGCTAGCAATGTTCTTGTTAAAATGATATTGATTGAAAATAACAAGCATCTCATTTTTCCACTCACGAAAATACTCTCCATCAAGAATAGGCACTCTATGTCTAAGACTCCCCAAAGTAGACTCATCCATCTTCCTCCAATGGTGATTAAACCAAGGCAATGGAGACCAAAGCTCGATACCACTTGTAGGACCTTGAGAAGAGGTGTCTAGAGGGGGGTGATTAGACACTAAGTACCAAAGTTGCAGTTTTTAGGTTTCTTTAAAGTTTGAGTGGAGTTTAGGCACAAGTTTAACATTCACAACATATAGCAAGCAAGCATGCAAAGAGTATATGAGCAGCAGAAAATAAAGCATGCAACTTGCAAGAATGTAAAGGGAAGGGATTGGAGGATTCAAACGCAATTTGGAGACACGGATGTTTTTGGCGTGGTTCCGATAGGTGGTGCTATCGTACATCCACGTTGATGGAGACTTCAACCCACAAAGGATAACGGTTGCGCGAGTCCACGGAGGGCTCCACCCACGAAGGGTCCACGAAGAAGCAACCTTGTCTATCCCACCATGGCCGTCGCCCACGAAGGACTTGCCTCACTAGCGGTAGATTCTCATGAAGTAGGCGATCTCCTTGCCCTTACAAACTCCTTGGTTCAACTCCACAATCTTGTCGGAGGCTCCCAAGTGACACCTAGCCAATCTAGGAGAAACCACTCTCCAAGAAGTAACAAATGGTGTGTTGATGATGAACTCCTTGCTCTTGTACTTCAAATGATAGTCTCCCCAACACTCAACTCTCTCTCATAGGATTTGGGTCTGGTGGAAAGAGGGTTTGAGTGGAAAGCAACTTGGGGAAGGCTAGAGATCAAGATTCATATGGTAGGAATGGAATATCTTGGCCTCAACACATGAGTAGGTGGTTCTCTCTCAGAAATAGGATGCTGGAAGTGTAGGTTCAGTCTGAAGGCTCTCTCCACGAATGAAGAGGAGGTGGAGGGGTATATATAGCCTCCACACAAAATCTAACCGTTACACACAATCTACCAAACTCGGTGGGACCGAATCGTTAAACTTGGTCAGACCGATTTAGCAAATAATGTGACCGTTAGGGTTTTCGGTGGGACCGGAATGCAACTCGGTGGGACCGATTCGGTTAGGGTTAGGGCATAACGTAATCTCGGTAGGACCGATTACACAAACTCGGTGGGACCGATCTTGGTAATAAGCTTTCCAGAGAGTTGGTCAGGCAAACTCGGTTCGACCGATTATCAAACTCGGTGGGACCGATTTTGATAATAAGTTAACCAGAGAGTTTGCATTGTAATCTCGGTAGTACCGATTGCTCAAAATCGGTGAGACCGATTTTGATAATGGACATACACAGAGAGATTACAATCCCATCTCGGTGAGACCGAGATCCCTATCGGCGAGACCGATTTGCCTAGGGTTTGTGGCAGTGGCTAAGACATCGAAACTCGATGGCGCCGGATAGGAAGAATCAGTGGGGCCGCGTTTAACTTTAGGTTTTAGGACATATGTGTGGAAGTGGGAAAGTAGTTGAGGGTATTTGGAGCATATCACTAAGCACTTGAAGCAAGAGGCTCATTAGGCAACACCTCATCCCTCCTTGATAGTATTGGCTTTTCCTATAGACTCAATGTGATCTTGGATCACTAAAATGTAAAATGAAGAGTCTTGAGCTTGAAGCTTGAGCCAATCCTTTGTCCTTAGCATCTAGAAGGAGTTCCCTCATCCTTTAGTCCATGCCACTCCATTGTTGAACTTATCTGAAACATACTAGATAAAAGTGTTAGTCCAACAAGAGATATGTTGTCATTAATTACCAAAACCACCTAGGGAGCACTTGTGCTTTCATGCACCCCCTACCTCGTGCTCTCCTAATTGATTTCTTGACGTAGACTCCAAGTCCTCTAGATCACGCTTGTTCCGAAAATCACGTTACCAAAGGTTTCATTCCATTTGGACTCCGTTTGATATTCTTTTTCTGCGAAACTCTGAAATAGGCAAAAAAACAGCAATTTGGGTTGGGCCTCCGGTTAATAGGTTAGTCCAAAAAATAATATGAAAGTGTATAACAAAGCCCACTAATCATCCAAAACATAATATAATATAGCATGAAGCAATAAAAAATTATAGATACATTAGAGACGTATTAAGCATCCCCAAGCTTAATTCATGCTCGTCCTTGAGTAGGTAAATGATAAAAACAGAATTTTTGATGCGGAATGCTACTTGGCATAATTTCTTAATGTAACCCTCTTAATTGTGGTATGAATATCCAGATCCGAAAGTTTCAAGATAAAAGTTTAATATTGACATAAAAGCAATAATACTTCAAGCATACTAACTAAGCAATTTTGTCTTCTCAAAATAACATGGACAAAGAAAGTTCATCCCTACAAAATCATATAGTTTAGTCATGCTCTATTTTCGTCACACAAGAATGCTCTCATCATGCAGAACCCCGATGACAAGCCAAGCAATTGTTTCATACTTTAGTAATCTCAAACTTTTTCAACCTTCACGCAATACATGAGGGTGAGCCATGGATATAGCACTATGGGTGGAATAGAATATAATGATGGGGGTTATGTGGAGAAGACAAAAAATGAGAAAGTATCACATCAACACGGCTAATCAACGGGCTATGGAGATGCCCATCGATTGATAGTAATGCAAGGAGTAGGGATTGCCATGCAACGGATGCACTAGAGCTATAAATGCATGAAAGCTCAACAAAAGAAACTAAGTGGGTGTGCATCCAACTTGCTTGCTCACGAATACCTAGGGCATTTGAGGAAGCCCATTGTTGGAATATACAAGCCAAGTTCTATAATGAAAAATTCCCACTAGTATGAAAGTGACAAAACAAGAGACTCTCTATCATGAAAATCATGGTGCTACTTTGAAGCACAAGTGTGGAAAAAAGGATAGTAGCATTGTCCCTTTTTATTTGTATTTTTTGGGCCTCCCTTTTTTTATTTGGCCTTTCTCTTTTTTTATTGGGACAATGCTCTATGAATGATGATCATCACAATTCTATTTATTTACAACTCAATGATTACAACTCGATACTAGAACAAGGTATGACTCTATATGAATGCCTCGGGCGGTATACCGGGATAGGCAATGAATCAAGAGTGACATGTATGGAAAATTATGAATGGTGGCTTTGCCACAAATACGATGTCAACTACATGATCATGCAAAGCAATATGACAATGACGAACGTGTCAAGATAAACAGAACGGTGGAAAGTTGCATGGCAATATATCTCGGAATGGCTATGGAAATGCCATAATAGGTAGGTATGGTGGCTGTTTTGAGGAAGATATAAGGAGGTTTATGTGTGACAGAGCGTATCATATCACGGGGTCTGGATGCACCGGCGAAGTTTGCACCAACTCTCAATGTGAGAAAGGGCAATGCACGGTACCGAAGAGGCTAGCAATGATGGAAGGGTAAGAGTGAGTATAATCCATGGACTCAACACTAGTCATAAAGAACTCACATACTTATTGCAAAAATCTACAATTCATCAAAAACCAAGCATTACGCACATGCGCCTAGGGGGATAGATTGGTAGGAAAATACCATCGCTCGTCCCCGACCGCCACTCATAAGGAAGACAATCAAAGAACACCTCATGTTTCAAATTTGTTATATAACGTTTACCATACGTGCATGCTACGGGACTTGCAAACTTCAACACAAGTATTCCTCAATTTCACAACTACTCAACTAGCACAACTTTAATATTACTACCTCCATATCTCTAAACAATCATCAAGCATCAAACTTCTCTTAGTATTCAGCACACTCATAAGAAAGTTTTTACTAGTCTTGAATACTTAGCATATTAGGATTAATTTTCCTATTTAAGCAAATTACCAAGATGTTTAAGACTCTCAAAATAATATAAGTGAAGCAGGAGAGAATAATAGTTTCTATAGAACAAAACCACCGCCGTGCTCTAAAAGATATAAGTGAAGCACTAGAGCAAAAACTATATAGCTCAAAAGATATAAGCGAAGTGCATAGAGTATTCTAATAAATTCCGAATCATGTGTGCCTCTCTCAAAAGGTGTGTACATAAAAGATGATTGTGTTAAAATAAAATCAAAGACTCAAATCATACAAGACGATCCAAGCAAAACATATATCATGTGGTGAATAAAAATATAGCTCCAAGTAAAGTTACCGATGGAAGTAGACGAAAGAGGGGATGCCTTCCGTGGCATTCCCAAGCTTTGGCTTTTTGGTGTCCTTAGATTATCTTGGGGTGCCATGGGCATCCCCAATCTTAGGCTCTTTCCACTCCTTGTTCCATAATCCATCAAATCTTTTACCGAAAACTTGAAATCTTCACAACCCAAAACTTAACAGAAAATCTCGTGAGCTCCGTTAGCGAAAGAAAACAAAACACCACTTCAAGGTACTGTAATGAACTCATTATTTATTTATATTGGTGTTAAACCTACTTTATTCCAACTTCTCTATGGTTTATAAACTATTTTACTAGCCATAGATTCATCAAAATAAGCAAATAACACACAAAAAACAGAATCTGTAAAAATCAGAACAGTCTGTAGTAATCTGTAACTAACGCAAACTTCTGGAACTCCAAAAAATCTACCAAAATAGGAAGACCTATAAATTTTTTTTATTGATCTGCTGCAATTTGAATAAATATTTTATCACGTTCTGGTGATTTTTAACAATTGATTTTGTGAACAGAAAGTTTCTGGAATTTTCAGCAACATCAAATAACTATCATCCAAGAAGATCCTATAGGTTTAAATTGGCACAAACACTAATTAAAACATAAAAAAATCTAACCAGAGAATAGACAAAATATTTATTCCTAAACAGAAGCAAAAAGCAAAAAACTAAAAATAAAATTGGGTTGCCTCCCAACAAGCGCTATCGTTTAACGCCCCTAGCTAGGCATAAAAGCAAGGATAGATCTAGGTATTGCCATCTTTGGTAGGAACCCTTTTTCTAAGGTTTTCATTAAAAGCAACATAGTCTAGAGATTGAAAACGCATTATTTCCTCTTGATCAAAGAGGATTGCCTCTATGGGAGGACGGCCAGCGTCCACCCTATTGTGTGCAAATATTTCTTTAGCCTCTTTTATTATAAATTTGAATTCATGAGCCAAGAAAATAGTAGCGGCATGCTTAACAGAAGATTGCTCAATATTACAAAATTCTAAGCAAATCCTTTGTATGCAAGGATGCATGTGCATAAATTGTCTTTCAAGTTCAACCACAAGCATGGAGATAGCGTCCGCAAGACTACTAGTTCTATGGAGAATAGAACTACCCATAAAAGGCAAAGCACCGACACAAGTAAAGAAATCTTGAATAACCCCTTTTCCAATGATATTACCGCTACTGGTTCGGAATTTTTTTGTATGTAAGATAGGGGGTTCTTAAGCAAGAGCATCAGAATTTTGCATGTTATTATTATTGTTCATATCGACAACAATAATTTCCCCAATTTCAGACATAACGGCAGAAAATACAGGGAGCAAGCGAACGAGGCGAACGGAGAGAGGGCGAATAAAACGGCAATGGTGAAGTGGGAGAGAGGAAAACGAGAGCCAAATGGCAAATAATGTAATGTGGGAGATAAGAGTTTGTGATGGGTACTTGGTATGTTGACTTTTGCGTAGCCTCCCCGGCAACGGCGACATAAATCCTTCTTGCTACCTCTTGAGCACTGCGTTGGTTTTCCCTTGAAGAGGAAAGGGTGATGCAGTAAAGTAGTGTAAGTATTTCCCTCAGTTTTTGAGAACCAAGGTATCAATCCAGTAAGAGGCCACGCTCAAGTCCCTTGCACCTACACAAAGAAATAAAAACCTCGCAACCAACGCAATAAAGGGGTTGTCAATCCCTTCATGGCCACTTACGAATGTGAGATCTGATAGATATGATAAGATAATATTTTTGGTATTTTTATAATAAAGATTCAAAGTAAAATATAATGCAAAAAAATAACTAAGTGTTGGAAGATTAATATGATGGAAAATAGACCCGGGGGCCATAGGTTTCACTAGTGGCTTCTCTCAAGAAATATCTAGGTATGATCATGTATATAGGCATCACGTCCGTGACAAGTAGACCGACTCTTGCCTGCATCTACAACTATTACTCCACACATCGACCGCTATCCAGCATGCATATAGAGTATTAAGTTCAAAAGAACAGAGTATTGCTTTAAGTAAGATGACATGATGTAGAGGGATAAACTCATGCAATATGATATAAACCCCATCTTGTTATCCTCGATGGCAACAATACAATACGTGCCTTGGTGCCCTAACATCACCGGGAAAGGACACCGCAAGATTGAACCCAAAGCTAAGCACTTCTCCCATTGCAAGAAAGATCAATCTAGTAGGCCAAACCAAACTGATAATTCGAAGAGACTTGCAAAGATAACCAATCATACATAAAAGAATTCAGAGAAGATTCAAATATTGTTCATAGATAAACTTGATCATAAACGCACAATTCATTGATCTCAACAAAGACAC
This sequence comes from Aegilops longissima, assembly GCA_021605205.1. NCBI lineage: Eukaryota > Viridiplantae > Streptophyta > Magnoliopsida > Poales > Poaceae > Aegilops > Aegilops longissima. The sequence goes on from CM038678.1 coordinate 282,724,490, forward strand.
TGCAAGAGAAGATTACATCGAATAGATCTCCACGAGAATCGTGGATGTCAGGACCCCGATTCCAAGTCACATCGATCTAGCCAGTAACACCTCATATCACTTTGCGGCCTCACGCACGGTATTCCCACGAGTGTCGCCTTACCATGGCCCGGGACCGTTTGCGCCTTTTGGCTCACGTATATGATAGTGTCGCTAGCATCCATATGATAGAGAACCCTGGTAGACATGACTAGTCGTGAACCCAAAGTGGCACTAACTTACGGGGACAGGCATACATGAATCAACATCGAGCATGTCGGTCAGCATCATGCGAATCTGTGCTATAGCACTGGGCTAACATGACTCCGGTGAACCGGGCTGTAGCAGGCTAGGCAAGACTCCGGATGTCACCGCGTGACATTTCCCTGAAGGGACACACACAGGAACGAAGTGAATCACATGCCTGCCAGTCAAGTGTTCCGGAGCAGTAGTACTGGGCTAGCAGGACTCGGGTGAACTGGGCTGTAGCGAACTACTATGGCTCATGGAAGCACAAGACTACATTTCCCCATAAGAGAGGCTACCAAGGATAAACAACTAGGTTGTCGGATCCCACACGTACCAAGCATTTCAATCATATACACAATATGCTCGATATGTGTAAATACAACATGGCATCACAACAAAACTCTACGACTCAAAGTATTTATTCATTAGGCTCTGAGGAGCCAAGTATTACAAACATGGGTCTCATGACCCCAACATGCAGAGCATACAAGCAACAAGCACATGCGGAAGCTTAACTTGTCTGGGTACAGACAACTACAAATGAAGAAGGCTGAGAAGCCTGACTATCTACAAGACCCTACCGAGGGCACAAGATCGTAGTTGAGGTAACAAGCTAAACGTCGGAGTCCACGCGGAACTACTAGCGAGACTGACGTCTCTCTGCAAAACTTAAAATAGGCAAACGTGAGTACAAATGTACCCAGCAAGACTTACATCAAAACTAGCTACATATGCATCAGTATCAACAAAGGGGGTGGTGGAGTTTAACTGCAGCAAGCCAGCTTTGACTTAGTGGCTAACCTGAACTACGACTACAAGCACTCTTTTGAGGTGGCGCACACGAGTCCACATATTCACCAATCAATACACCACTATGGATCCGCTCACGTCTACCTACGAGAACGCCATCCATAGCACTCACGCTTATCTTGCGCATTTTAGAGTATCCACTTCAAGTTATCTATGAACTGTTATAGGCATCCCAGAAGTCCTTTACCGCGGACACGGCTATTCGAATAGATCATTTCTAACCCTGCAGGGGTGTACTTCTTCACACATGTTTCCACCACTTAGCGTCTGCACACGACATGTGCTCCGCAGACTTCAAGCGAAAGCCGACTTGGGTGTGGACCACAACCTAAATAACCACACAAGTCTCTTGTCCGGGTTTATCGCCTATTCGGGTTCCATCCGCGAGGAGATCCGACCGGGGTTTCGCTCACAGCCCCAAACGATGTGTGCAGGGTTCCCGAGAAACCAAACGGGCGCTCGGTACACCGGCCCATGGTGTATCTACCGCATCATAGCCCACCCCTAGGGTCAGCGATACGCACGCCTCCAACACATATCCTATAAACACTATAAACTAGTTGCAACTCCTGGACAGAGGACAGGGCGGTTAATAAGTCCAGCGGGGTCATATTTCAGGGCCCAACGTGTGATAGTAGCTGTTCATGGATCACAAACACAGAACTCAGTTCCTGAGGACGGTTTCAATGAGACAACCCACCATGTACTCCTACATGGCCTCTCACTGCTACCTTCACCAAATCGTGTTCATACACTTAGCTCACACACGGTAGGACATGTTCATCACCATTCCAATTCATCCCCGATGAATCAGACCTAACTCAACTCTAAGCAGTAGCAGGCATGACAAACAAGCATGAATGAGTAGGCACATCAAGGTTCAAACAACTCCTACTCATGCTAGTGGGTTTCATCTATTTACTGTGGCAATCACTACTAGGAAAAGGGCTGCTAGTGGCGCACCTGTTTTCGCTACTAATGGCGCACTATAGGTGCGCCACTAGCACCACGCCATTAGATTTTTTTACTAATGGCGCACCACTGGTGCGCCATTAGTATCTGGTACACTAATGGCGCACCTGTGGTGCGCCATTAGTATAGCCCATGGTGCGCCATTAGTATACCAGATACTAATGGCGCACTGTGCGCCATTAGTAACAATTTTTTTTAAAAAAAATCAGAATTTTTGTTATTTTTTTTTCAAATTTTTTAATTTTTTTTTGTTATTTTCTTAATCTCAGATCACTATGGCTTAATCTCGAGTCAATATGCTTAATCTCAAGTCAAATCAAACTCTGTGGTCAAACTTCCTGGAAGGTCACCCATCCTCACACTACTCCAGCCCGAGCACGCTTAACTTCGTAGTTCTATCCAACCCCAGCACCAGCTCACTTCACAGGCACTTGTTGATATATCTATCATATCAATCCTATTAAACCTTCTTGATGTCTAGGACTTTGTTCATGTTCATGAGTATGATGAAATTTTGAAAAAATATTTCAAACTTCCCGGTCATATTACCTATCATATTATGAAAAAAAATTCGAAAAAAAATATTTTTTTTCGAAACCAATTTTATTTCTGTTACTAGTGGCGTCCTAGCAAACGGTGCGCCACTAGTAAGTTTGAATTTTTTTTCCATTTTTTCCCTCTAGATCTTAAAAGCCCCGTAACTTTTTTTCTGTTAGGTTTTTGGGGATTTTTCATATAAAAAACTTTTTAAGCCGAGTTCGTATGCAAAAGTTATGCCCATTTTACAAATTCCAGAGAGATTTTTCAAATAAAGTCGAAATTCATATTTGTAAATTTTCCCAACAAGTAGACCACATATCACATGGGAAACTTATTTTCTTTTATTTTTTTGACATTTCCATCATTTTCTTTTTTTTAAACTGAAAAGGCGGTCCACTTGTGGGTGCATTCGGTGGAATTTTTTGGCCAAGTTAGTAATGGCACATCGTGGGAGTGGTGCGCCTTTACTAGTTTTGGAAAAAAGAAAAAAAAATTGTTACTAATGGCGCACCGTGGATGTGGTGCCATTAGTATTTGGACACTAATGGCGCACCAACACATGGTGCGCCATTAGTATATAGTAATGGCGCACCACATGTCCGGTGCGCCATTAGTGGCCATATCATCTATAGCCCTTTTCCTGGTAGTGAATGACAGGTCATGCAGAGGAAAAGGGGTTCAACTACCGCAACATGTAACAGTTGAATCATTGTTGTCCTAATGCAGTAAAAGAGAGCAGGAGCGAGAGAGTGGGATTGTATCGGAATGAACAAGAGGGTTTTGCTTGCCTGGCACTTCTGAAGATAGTATAGCTCTTAATCGGCATCATCGATCGCGTCGTCGGAAACATCGTCTACTAAGAGCGAACAACCACCGGCAACAAAAAAGAAACAACATTCACTGCAGTGCACAATCATATGAATGACATGTCATGTTAAGGAACTGAATTGACCTAATGCAGCAGTAAGCCAAGTTAATTGAAGTGGAATTCAAACAGGTTAAACTCCAACTCCAAATGCTAGTTCATAAATTGCCCTAATCATGATTTATCCTATTCAGTGAGGCTAACTTGTTCAAACATGCATGAAAGTGCCATAAACAGAATCTTCATCTTTTTCATATATAATTTATTTCCATTGGAGTTACAGATTATTTTCTATGATTTTTCAAAGTTTTGGATATTGTCTGAAATAAATAAATCATTTATGATTTATTTAAATTCCAGAAAAGAATTACTGCGTCAGCCTGACATCACTGTGATGTCAGTGGTCAACAGGGCCAGTCCAGGTCAAATCTGACCAGTGGGGCCCGTGTGTCAGTGGCTAACTAAATTAACCTAGTTTAATTAGCACTAACCTAGGTTATACTAATTAAGGTTAAACCTAAACTGGATTAATTAGCTGGGCAGGCCTCGCATGTCATAGGCCCAGGGGAGGTCAAATCCCCTGGTCAACCGGGGCTAAACCACCGATGGTCAAAGCGGTCAACCAGCAAGCGACTCGACGCCGGCGAGGCCAGACGTGGCGCACGGCCTCGGATTTGGTCCTCCGGTGACCAAATCGACGGCGGAGACGTGCAACGTGGAGCTGGGAGGCTGCCGCATCCAAGGGTGCAAGTGGTTAGACACGGGGACGCCGTAAACGACGCCGGCGAGCTCGACAGTGGCGGCCGGAGTTCGGGTGGGCTCGGGGTCGTCGTTGCGATGGCCGTGGTGGATCGTGCGGGGCACCTACGTGCTCTAGCGACGCGGGGCGGGAGCTGGGCAGGACGGCCGGACCAGTAGATGGCCGGAGACATGTCAGCGGCGAGCACAGGCGGTGATGCATGCGGGCGAGCTCAAGGCGGCGCGTACGGTGCACGCAAGCGAAATCGGAGAGGGGGGAGGATCAGCGGCTCACTGTGGGTGTAGGGGAGTGAACGGCGAGCTCGGGGAGGCGGAGATGGCGACGAAACGGCGATGGCGATCTCGGCGTCGGGAGGTTGAAGACGAGCTCGGTGAGGTCGTTCAGGGGCTTCAAGCGTTGCGCGGCTCGGTGAGAAGGTCGAGGAAGAAGTGGTGGGGCTTCTGGGCGTGTCGGCGGGGCGTGGGGTGGCCTGTGGTTGCGGCAGAGCACGGCGGCGCCCACTGGTGCGCTCGGGAAGAGAGGGGGAGGGAGCCAGAGGAGGAGAGGAGCTGCGGGTGTGAGAGAGAGGTCAGGGGGGCGCGTGGCGTCGTCTGGAGCCGTCCGGGGCGTCGACAGAAGCAGGAGGTGTCTCAGGCGCGTGGACGCGTGCGTCGAGCACGCGACTCTCGTCTTTCTGGCGAGAGGAGGGAGATGACTGGCATCGGTCAGCTGGGTTGGGCCGTGCTGGGCCAGGCTAGGTGGGCGCCGGGTTAGTTTCCTTTCTCTCTCTCTCTTTTCTGTTTTCTATTTATTCTATTTTGTTTTGATTTAGTAAAATACTAAACCATTTTATAAAATTGTGGAAATAACTAGGGGTGCTGTCTGAATTATTCGAGTGACACATAACAACTTCCAACATTTTTGGAGCACATAAAATATATATAGCATTTAAATAGCTCCAATTCAAATATGTTTGAATTAATTCAAAGCCCAAATATGTCCTGCAAAAATGTAAACCATTTTTGGTAGATGCTTCCACCTCAATTCAGCAATGTTGAACATTTTTAGAGGGCATTTTGAGTTCAATGAAAAAGATTTTTTTTTTACCCTAGTTGAATTCATTTGGTGCTAGGGTTTAAGCATCCCCATTTCAAGATTAATTGAAATTGAAAATGATGCATGGATGCAATGCCACTAATTACAAGAAGATTTCTAGGGCTGTGACAGTGGAGAACTTTGTATTGAGATCCAAAGAGAGAGAAGAAGCCATCTAGCTAATAACTATGGACCCGAATGTCTGTGGTAAAGTACTCACACATCATCGGAGAGGCTATGGTGTTGATGTAGAAGCCCTCCGTGATTAATGCCCCCTCCGGCAGGACGCCGGAAAAGGCCCCAAGATGGGATCTCACAGGTATAGAAGGTTGCGGCGGTGGAATTAGGTTTTCGTGGAAGCTTCTGTTGGTTTGGGGGTACGTAGGTATATATAGGAGGAAGAAGTACGTTGGTGGAGCAACGTGGGCCCCACAAGGGTGGATGGCGCGCCCAGGGGGGTAGGCGCGCCCCCCTGCCTCGTGCTCTCCTGGTTGATTTCTTGACGTAGACTCCAAGTCCTCTAGATCACGTTTGTTCTGAAAATCACGTTCCCGAAGGCTTCATTCCGTTTGGACTCCGTTTGATATTCTTTTTCTGCGAAACTCTAAAATAGGCAAAAAACAACAATTTGGGCTGGGCCTCCGGTTAATAGATTTGTCCCAAAAATAATATAAAAGTGTATAACAAAGCCCATTAATCATCCAAAACAGAATATAATATAGCATGAAGCAATAAAAAATGATAGATACGTTGGAGACGCATCATATACTGGTTGGGTGGTCCCTGCGATCGAAGGTGATCGGACAAGCCGACCATGGGTTGAATTTTGGGGCGATAGGATCTACTACGTAGACGTCCCTTAGTGCGCGCTTGCGCTCCCTTTTGGGGATATGCATGACATATATCATATTCACTGTTTTCCCCTCAGGGGGAAATTTCTTCTGTCCCCATGTGTTCGGTGGGCAGGGCTCATCATCGTCCTCGCTTGGCGGCCCTTTCCCCTTATGTTCGGTTTTTAACTTACCGGCATGATTAAAGACCCAACGGTTTCTGTTGGAATGATTTGCAGGCTTGTCGGGGGTGCCATGGATCTGGCAAGGCCGGTCAAGTATTTTGTCCAAATTAGATGGACCGACCCTATTTCCTTTGAATGGCTTCTTCCGCTGACCAGGTTTACAGCCACTGAATCCGGCATTGACCATTGTATCTTCAGTTTCTCCATTGTTGTTTCGATGCTTATGTTTGTTACATCGTGGTCGTCTGTTGCCCTCCCTGGCTTCGTAGGTGCAAGGGTCGTTGGTACTATTGCTTCTACGAGCTAACAAACTATCTTCTCCCGCACAGAAGCGGGTCATGAGCGCGGTAAGAGCTGCCATAGACTTCGGTTTTTCTTGACCGAGGTATCGGGCGAGCCATTCGTCGCAGACGCTATGTTTAAAGGCTGCTAGGGCTTCGGCTTCCGGACAATCGACTATTTGGTTCTTTTTAATTAAGAACAGAGTCCAGAGTTTGCAGGCTGACTATCCGGGTTGCTGGACTATGTGACTAAGGTCATCAGCGTCCAGTGGCCGGACATAAGTACGTTAGAAGTTGTCTCGAAAGGCAACCTCTGAATCTTCCCAGCTACCTATAGAGTTCTCTGGGAGGCTGTTTAACCAGTGTCATGCTGGTCCCTTTAGCTTTAGGGGGAGGTATTTGATGGTGTGGAGGTCATCACCGCGAGCCATGTAAATGTGGAGAGGAAAGTTTCAATCCATACAGCGGGATCTGTTGTTCCATCATATGATTCAATGTTTATGGGTTTAAACCCTTCTGGAAACTGGTGCTGCATTACCTCATCGGTAAAGAACAAGGGGTGTGCGGCGCCTCTGTATCGGGAAACGTCACGACGGACTTCGGATGACATCTGTGTTCGGTTTTCAGCCCGAGTTTGGTTATGCTTATCTCGCCAAGCTTGATGGCCATCATCTCTTGTTGGAGCGAGTCCCCTTGGTCCGTAGATTGATCTAGTCTGACCAGCTCTATTGTCCAGGTCCTGACGTAAGTCGTAGATGTAGCCCAGAGCAACTACCTCCTTGCCCCGACGGCGAGGTGGTGCGAGCTGGTGTTCGACATAAGCAGCCGCTTTGTCCCGTCCACGTGGTGGTTGGTCTGGTTCGTCAGCGTGATTATATCTTGATGGTATTGGCTCAAGGGCCTCGTCGTCGAATTGTGGTAGTAGCCGACGTTTCAAATAACTCTTTGCTGGCTGCTCGAGGCCGTATTCTTCAACAGCCAGGACCTTGGTCCATCTTTCGTTGAGCGTATCCTGTTCGGCTTGAAGTTGTTATTGTTTCTTTTTTCTGCTCCTCGCTGTAGCGATTAGCTGTCGCTTGAAGCGCTCTTGCTCGAGGGGTTCCTCTAGCACGATGAAGACTTTGTTGTCGAGGCCGTTATCCTCCTCGGAGACTGCAGATAGTAACTATCTTCCGAATCCTCATTCTCGACAGGTTCATTGGGGTTAACTTGTCCCTCTTCCCATTCATCCTGCTCGGATGCAGGCTCGACGGGGTCTTTGTCGTCATCCGGAGTGTTGTTATCTCTGGTGCCGGTGTAGCTTTCCTTTTCGCGACGCGATTTTGAGCGGTGCCACTGACGTTGGCGCTTTGGTGGTGCTTCGACAGGCTTGTCCTCAACCGGGTCCTGCCTGCCATCGTCGTCGTCATTTTTAGGTGTATCTACCATATACACGTCGTATGTAGAGGTGGTCGTCCAATGCCTGGTGATAGGAAGATTTTGCCCTGGGTCAGCTCCAACATTGTCGTCCATACCATCGACGTCTTCGGAGGCGTGGTCGAGCATGTCGGTTAAGTCCTCGACAGTGGCTACCAAGTGGGTGGTAGGTGGGATGCAAAATTCCCCGCACTCAGCCCCTAGTTTGGGCTGCGCATAGTTTGGCAGCGACGCTTCAGTGATGGCAAGAGATCGCATTAAGTCCAGAGCTTCGCTTAGAAGTGAAAACTGGACGGGTGGCTGAGGATCTGCGGAGCTGGGCCTGATGAATGCTGCTTGGCTGTGCCCAATGGGCGTGGACCTCGAGAGTTCAGAGTTAACATCCAAAGGTGAGTTCAACTTTCTGATGACAAGGAGATCCATGTTTGAGTTCAGTTCTGCCGATAATATGGCCGCCTCTGGGTCTCCGACAAGGAGCTCCGTAGTAGGAGAGGGTCCGGTGGGGTTGAAACTCCCGTCTTCGGACAAGGTGGTCTGCTATGGATCTAAGGCCAGGGCAGGAACGATAGTTGATCATTGAATGGTGCCTGATGGTGGATTCAACGGGTTTCCTTCTTGCAGATGAGGAACAGCGGTTGAGGCCATGAACCCTTCGAAGATCAAGTCTCCTCGGATATCAGCGACATAGTTCAGGCTTCCGAACCTGATCTGACGACCAGGGGTGTAGGTGTCGATCTATTCAAGATGACCAGTTGAATTGGCATGCAGAACGAAGCTGCCAAACACAAAAAGTTGACCAGGGAGGAAAGTTTCCTTGGAAACAGCACCGTTGTTGATGATCGAACGAGCCATCGAACCTTCTGTCAATGACACAGTGGAACTCTCAATAAAAGCACCAATGTTGGTGTCAAAACCGACAGATCTCGGGTAGGGGTCCCGAACTGTGCATCTGAGGATCGAAGGTAACAAGAGACAAAGGGGACACGATGTTTACCCAGGTTTGGGCCCTCTTGAAGGAGGTAAAACCCTACTTCCTGCTTGATTGTCTTTGATGAGTATAGGGGTTACAAGAGTGGATCTACCTCGAGATCATAATGGCTAAACCCTATGTAAATTCTGATAGCTTCTACAGACTAAACCCTCTGGTTTATATACTCACCGGATGGGCCTGGGGTTGTACAAAGTCGATTCATAGAGGAAGGAAATTACATCTCTAGACACCAATCTTGCCATCCACACATAGCCGAGTCCTATCCAGACACTGGGGGAAGGTCTTCTGCCTTGTATCTTCACAGCCCATCAGTCCGGCCCATATCGCACAACCCGGACACCCGAGGACCCCCTAATCCAGGACTCCCTCACCAGCAGCTTGCTAGATGGGGCACCGAATACACATTTCTCTGGGTTGAGCTGCAGGTTTATCTTGCGCAGGCTGGCGAAAGTCTCCTCCAGGTCCTCGATAAGTGTTCTCGCCTCCCAAGATTTCACCACTATGTCATCGACGTACGCCTCAGCGTTCATCCCGAGATATTAGCCCAAGGTGATTCGCATTTGCTGTTGGAAGGTTCCTCCCGCATTGCACAACCCAAACGGCATGCAGGTGTAGCAGTACACCCCGCACGGGGTTAGAAAGTCAGTCTTCTCAATGTCTTGCACCTCCATCTTGATTTAATGATAGCTCGAGAAGGCATCTAGGAAGCACAGTAGATTGCACTCGGCGGTGGAGTCGATGATCTGGTCGATGCGTGGAAGAGGGAAAGGGTCCTGAGGATAGGACTTGTTGAGGTTGATGAAATCGATGCACATGTGCTCTTTCCCTCCCTTCTCGGGGACAATGACCGGGTTCGCCAGCCAGTCTGGGAGCCGCACTTCTCGTATGACGCCGGCCTCCCGCAGCTTGCGGGTCTTCTGGATGATGAACGACTACTTCTCCGGGGCTTGCCGCCGTGCCTTCTGCTTTACTGGTCATGCGTTGGGGCACACCATCAAGTGGTACTCAACTATTCCACGCGGAACCCCGACCAAGTCCGCTGCCTCCCATGCAAACACGTCCTTGTTCGCATGGAGGAAGCTGACCAGTCCCTCTTCTTAGTCTGGAGGGAGGCCGGCGCCTATGGTGAAGGAAGAGCCCGATCCCCCGTCTTCATCGACCGGCAATTGCTTCGCTTCGGCCCGATCTTGAGAGAACAACTGCGTTTTCTTTGCTGGTGCAGCCCGTGGGCCCTCCGGGGCTCCCTCCCTTCTTGGTCGCGCCGCCACCACGGCCCTGAAGGCGAGCATAAGGGCCGAGAGCGCATCCTTGGTGTCCCCCACCACGGTGAGGACGCCGCTGCTTCCTGGCATCTTCATGAGGTTGTAGCCAGCATGGGTTGTCGCCATGAACTTGGCCAAGGCCGGGTACCTGAGAATGGCTTTCTACGGGAGGCCGATGTGGGCAATGTCGAAGTCGATGAGCTCGGTGCGGTAGTTGTCGCGGCTACCGAAGATGATAGGGAGGCAGATCTGCCCCAGGGGGCAGGTGGAGCCGTCAATGACCCCGAAGAAAGGCTTGGTGGGGCAGAGCTGGCCGTGGGGCACGTGAAGCAAGCCGAATGCTTCCACGGAGAGGACATTGAGATCGGTGCCACCGTCGATGATGGTCCTGGTGACCGCTACGTGGCTGATGGTGGGGGTGCAGAGCATCGGGAGCGCACCGGTGCCGGCCGTGGCCGTGGGGTGGTCCCTTGAGTCAAAGGTGAGGTCGTCCTTAGGCGCCGCCCAACCCGAAGGAGCTCCCCGCTGCACGTGGGCGGTGCCCATCTGGCGGAAGAACTGCTTGGCATGGCGGTCCGAGGCCGGCGCCTGTGAACCGCCAAGGAGGGCCATGACAGTGTGGGGCGCCAGCGCCGCGGAGCGCGCGATGAAGAGGCCACGCAACTCCTCCCTGGAGGCCACTAAAGACTCCGGCAAGCCCAGGAGCCAGGCGCGTGGCACACCCATAAGGGCCATGGGTAGCCAGCTCACCATGGCCTTGTCGTCATCGTCGGCCGCATAAATAGCCTCCATATACGGCTGGAGAAATCCTGTCGGGTCTGCCACGCCTTCGTATCGAGGCGGCAGCTCCGACCTGAACTTGGGCGGCCACTGCACTCGCCGCAAGGCGGGTGTGAAAGCCCGGAGGCCCATGGCACCTATGAATGCACTCGGCGGTCAGGTCGGTGGAGTGACGCCCACCATGATAGCCGAACGGCGCGGGCGGGGTACAGCAGGCGAAGAGGTGAATCTTCGACGCACTCCTACCTCGCACGCCAAATGTTAGATTCGGGACTCCGCAAACCTTAGATAGATTCAAACTCTGGGGTGCGTGCGAAGAACTCAAGCTCCCCAGTCTGCCAACTCATCGATCTCACGGCCTAGCTCGATGAACTGGAAGGAAATGGGACAAGGTAGTTTACCCAAGTTTGGGCCAACTTGCGGTGTAATAACCTACTCCTGCTTTGTGGTGGATTAGCCTCGAGGTGGGCTGAGGATGAACTAGTACAGTGAAAGAACAACATTGGGAGGAGTGTTCTTGTGCGTGTGAGAGTGTGGATGGTCCAAATGCTCGCCCCGTCTATGGTGGCGGCTATGCTATACTTATAGTGGCCTTGGTCCTCTTCCCACAAAATGAAGGCGGGAAGGGATCCGACAACGACCAAATTCAAAGAAAGACAACTAGTACATCTTATCATGACGAAAGGCGGTTTGCGCCTGCAAAGCCTCTGGTCATGACGTCATGGTGGGCTCGGTGATGACCTCCATCCTGGCGGTCTTGGTCTTGTTGCATGGAAATGGAAACCTTTGGCTGATTCCTCTGGACTCCGCGCCTGCACTTGCCTCTTTAGCACCAAAGAGGAAACCTACCGCACTGAGTCCGTTGGTGCCCGCCTGACCTTGGTTGTCATGGCTTGCGTCAAACGAACCTCACGAGGTGAGGGCTTGCATGGAAATATCCGCTCCTCAGGAGCCATCCTAAAGTGGCCGCTCCTTCTGGAGGTCTCAGAGTCATCCGCCTCACGAGGCTTGGCCCCTCGCGAGGGTCTTGTGTTGTTGGTGCTGAAGATGGGTCGTACCAGGCCGTCGATGGAGCCACGCCGTGTGCTGCAAGTAGGCGAGTATGGGTACCCCTGTTCAAAGAACGCCGACAGTTAATTAAATTAGAATTCAAAAATGGTATGTACATTATAACAAATAGCAAATGGGCTATATGTTCTCTGCCACAGATGTGATGCTCCTTCTTGCCAGCCTTTAGGAGCACGTTGCCCTTGTGGACCACGACGAAAGACACGCAATCGGATCACTGAGTCTGATCATGCAGCCGCAGGCAAAAGAAGTGGCGGAAGAGCGGCACGGAGGGACTCACACCCACGAAGGCCTCGCAGTAGAAGGCGAAGATGGACAAGGGGAGGATGGAGTTGGGTTGAAGATGGAGGGCCTAGAAAGTAATATTTCTAAGAACGGATGGTGCTCCCACCCACCCCTAAACCCTAGCCCACCGGCGATGTTCACACTCCTCCGGTGACTTGGTGATTGGCTTCGATCATCTTCTTCGGCATCCTCTGATCTCTTCTCCCATACCCTTTCTTATGGGTTCTTCTTCTGGATCTACTCTTGGCTTGGATTTCTCCAAGGGTAGAGTTTTTGCTGATGAGATCTACAATGCCTCGCGCCTCATAGTTCATCCTATGGAGAATATGGGATCTTTCACCCTAGTGGTTTCATTCAGTAGGCATGATTTTCGCCTCATGGAAGATTCTGAGGCCGCAACTCTTGAATCTATGTTGGGAGGTTCTGCCATCGATTTCTTGATCTCAACCATTGGTAATAAGGTATTCAGTTTTAATGTTTCTTGTAAGGATGTTGGGTTTTACATTATGGACACACGATCTTTCTCCTACCCTCAATTCAAATGCTACTTTCACCTGTGGGGCAATGGGGGACCAAATTGGGTTCGTGAGTTCAAAATTTGGAAGGAGTGTGATGCAGAGTGGATTTTAGTTAGCCCTTCCAAGTGCAGGGCAGCTTTGGGTCTCTTAGATATGCATAATCCTCCTGCGAAGTCAGCCCTTGAATCTGATCCTTCTGTTCGTAAGAAGTTATCTTTTGTTGCATTTCAAAACTACACTGCTTGCAAAGTCTATCATTATCATGCTTCGGCTGATTGCGTCACCGCCACTGAGTTTGTTGGTGATCATATTCCTGACAAGGAACGTGTGGTCATTCATCCACCTTAGCCCATAGATCTACAGAGGACAGTAGCATCACCTCCGATCATTTTTGGATCGGTGGACTCGTCGATGATTCAACAGCGCCGTGATCTATGTGATATCCGTGATCCTTCTCCTGTTTCTCCGGAACGTACCCTGCATGGGATGCATGATCTTTCTTTGAATGCTCATGTCGGTCCCTCTGCCCCTAGGACCATTTTGCCCATTACGGATCACTCAAATGCTCTGATTGGGTCGAGTCCAGCTAGCTCTCATCAGGAAGTTCCAGAATCTCAGGAGGCTCACTTTGCTTTTGAATCCATGATTGATAATATGGTTGAGGAAATATTGACTTGCCCAAAGTGTTCTTTATCTGTTCATTTTGTAAAATATTTCCCCCTCAATATCGTGTGTTTGGCATGCTCACGTGTGGGCCATAGTAAGCGGGATTGTGGAAAGATTGCAACCGAACAGGGTTTAGTTTGGAGACCAAATATCAGCCGGCTCCTCCGGTTCCCAATACCGGTCTCGAGTCTGCCACCACCTCCTCTGTCAGGGCCTTCTCGTCTAGTCCATTAACTTCTGCACCAAAAACCCCTGCAACCAGCCCTTCGGCGACTCATCCACCACCATCTTCTTCTCCGACGTCGGCTTGCTTAGCTGAGCCCATGGCGGTCTTTGCCATTGATCCTCTGCGGTATCTGCCTGCGGGACACCATATTATTGTTGGTGGTGCCAATCGCGTGCTCCGGACATTTGTCTCGCCGCCGTCCCCGATTGTGAAGTGGCATGAGGAGTACGTGGTGGCGGAGGTGATTCCATTGCTACCGCCGAATCAGGTGGGGCCTGCGCATGAAGCTATGGTGGATTTCTTGGAGCACAGAGGAGTTCAGGTTTGGTCTGCTCAGCCTTGGGTTTGTGGTGTGGGATTGTTTCAGCTGCGAGATGCTGGAGTTCGTTTCCCTGTTCTGCAATTGCCGCCTCAGCCATTGGGTAATGATACCTTTGTTCATTTCCACAAGCGTGATGAGGGTGTCGGTTTTAGGGGAGCTCATGGTTTTCGTTATGGTTGTTTGATGTTTCTAGGTATTCCTCTTGATGTTCACAACACAGATAACATCCGTGCCGCTATCAAAACTTTTGGCAAGTTTTAGCATTGGGTAGAAGATGATCCTTATATGGTCAGATCGATTGTGTTTGCGTCTTTTCGGAGGATATCTTGGTCCCGAGGGATGTGGTTTTTACTGATTACGCTGCTTACGGTGGCGCCAAGGTCTCATGGACAGCACCTTGTTACATTTTAGGTGCAAATTTTGCTGACCAGATGGCTGAGGATGAAGACCCAATGCCAATTTACGGTAATCCGCATCCCTTGCCAGGTGCTCTGTTCCCAGACATGCACAACTTTGTTCTGCCTCCCTATTCGGCTATTGGCTGGAATGATCTTCCGACAGTGCCTCCTCCAATGCATAATCAGGCGAACCCTGATAATTGGGGCCATGCTCAGTGGGGTGAAGATGGTATTGATCGGCATGATGACCAAAACCCCAATGTCCAACCCGCTAAAGACCAAGAATCTATTGTAATTGACAACTCAATGCAGTATGAGTCTGAAGTTCAGTTGGAAGACCCCCCCCCCCCCCAGCAATTTTTTGATGTCAATGATTGGGCCATTGTGCCATATCAGCCGCCTGCACTTCAGTATGACAGAATTGTTATTGCCTCTATAAAGCTTGTTTATGGGCCTGTCCTGCCACCTGAGATGGCTTGGAAATGTTCGTTTGAATCTCTTATGCAGTTCTGTCCTAGGTACGATATTCCTCAAGAGATGCCAGTAGTTGATCTAAAGCCCATTGTGTTGTCTAAGAGGAGCTGGGCCTTTGCTTTTGATGATGTTCAAGTCCTCTCGCGGCTTTAGTGGAGGGGGGCTCAGGTTACCCGCAAGCCTAGGCCTGTTGCTAGAGCTTTGTTATCTGAACCAGAGATTTCTGACAGTTCTATTTCCGAGCCATTGGTTGACAGTCTGATCACGCTTGATGCGCCACAAATGACCCAGTGTGATGAGGTTTTCTCATTCTCTATGCAATGTGATAGAAAGAAGTCTCGCCGTCGCAAGACTCTAGCTCCTACACCCATTGTGGATATTGAAGTTCAAAGATGCACTCGTGGTTCTGTTAAGAGGGATGGTTTCAAGCATGTCTTCCAGCAACTACAGCAGCAACCCAAGAAGAAGAAGCCTAAATGCAAGACTCTCACTCCATCTTTGTCTGAAGATCCTCCTGGTACAGATAATCCAAATGCAGGGCCACCCCCAACACCTATTAGGCTGATTCAAGAGATTGGCCGCGATCTTTGGATAACCGATGAGCAGCTCACCGTGGATAATCTTGTGGCTAATCCCAAGGAAGACAAGTTGTCGGGTGGTGATGATTAGCTTCTCTATGATCTTATGAGTTTTCCATGCCCATAATGTGGCCATGTTTTTACTTTGCCAGCTGGCTTTTTATCATCCTTGTAATAATTTAGGGCTGAAACCTTCCTGTGTTTTGGGGTTGAACTGTCTGAAGTGCTGCTATGTAGGGGTCTTTTGTTACTTTCAAATTATGGTTTATTATGAGTATGAATAGCTGCAAGAGATGGAGTGTGCTGTGTTGGAATGTGAGGGGGCTTAATTCTCCTGCTAGAAAACATGCTGTCAAACAAAAAATTGATGAGAGCCAATGTGTGGTAGCATGTTTTCAACAAACTGAATGTGAAAACTTTGACATCAGAGAAATCATAGCTTTATGTCCCAAACAATTTGATACATTCGCTTTTGTACCATCTGTGGGTGCCTCAGGAGGGATACTTGTGGTCTGGAACTCTTCTGTGTTATCTGGTTTCTTGGTGGAGGTGCAACCTTATGTTGTGGTTGTTCGTTTTACCTCTAGGCAAAACAATGATCAGTGGTCTTTGGTGTCTGCTTATGGCCCATGTCAGGGGGAGGCCAGAGATAACTTTGTGTCCTGGCTATATAATTTAAATATCCCAGTTGATGACAACTAGTTGATCATTGGGGATTTTAACTTCATCAAATCCTCTGAAAACAGAAATTTTCCAGGGGGAGATATAAATGATGTATTTATCTTTAATGAAATCATTGGACATCTTGGTCTCCTTGAGTTGCCTCTTAAGGGTAGACCTTTTACCTGGTATAACATGGAGGACTCTCCTTTGTTGAAACAATTGGACTAGATTTTTACTTCCACTAATTGAATTTCTGTTTATCCTATCACTAAGGTTCTTCCTTTAGCTAGGACAGCTTCAGATCATGTGCCCTGTGTTGTGGTGATCAGAACCACTCTTCCAAAGTGCAAAATCTTTAGATTTGAGAATTATGGGGTTCAAATGGAAGGATTCCTTGAGTGTGTGTAGAAATCATGGAGCAAACCATCTTATAAGTCTCATTCTTCTGCAATTATTGCTGATGAGCTTAAAACCCTCAAGCAAGATCTAAAGAAGTGGCAAACTAGTTTATCAAGGATGAAGTTGCTCATTTCTAATTGCAATAAGGTCATTTTGTTGCTGGATAACTTGGAGGAGATTAGGCTTTTGTTTAGGCAGGAATTCAACTTCAGGAAAATTATTAAAATGCATTTGGAAAAGTTGTTGCACTTGCAATATCTGTACTCGAAGAAGAGGTGTACTATCAGATCCATCAAAGTGGGTGAGCAAAATACCAAATTTTTCCACGCCATGGCCACAGAAAGGTATAGAAGAAATTCCATTGCTAGCTTGCAGCAACCTGATGGTACAGTTATTTCTGAACACTCACAAATGGAAGGAATGATTTGGAGTGCTTTTAAAGGGAGGATGGGGGTTTCCAGAGGCATTGTCATGGGTTTTGATTTGTCTACTCTGCTCAAGCATTTGCCTGGTTTGGATGACATAACCAAGCCTTTTACTATGGAGGAAATGGACTTGGTTGTTAAGCATATGCCCATTGATAAGGCTCCTGGACCAGATGGTTTCAATGGTCTCTTTAAAAAAAAATTGGCACATCATTACAGATGAATTCTATGCTTTGGCTCATGAATTTTATGAAGGCAGAGCTAAATTGGAAAATATCAATGGGTCCTTCATTACTCTCATACCTAAGAAGCTCTCACCTGAAGTGGTTGGGGATTACAGGCCAATATCTTTGACTGGTATGGGGGTTAAATTTCTGTCCAAAATGGCTACTAATAGGTCCCAGGAGTTGATAATGATGTGCATTCATAAACATCAATATGGCTTTATTAAATCCAGGACCATTCAGGACTGCATTGGCTGGACCTTAGAGTATATGCATCAATGTCATCAGTCTAAGAGGCCCATCCTAATTCTTAAGCTTGATTTTGAGAAGGCTTTTGATTCCATTGATCATGAAGTTGTTCTTGAGATTATGAAGCACAAAGGGTTTAATGCCAAATGGATCAGTTGGGTTAAGGATCTTTTGACCTCTCGGATTTCCTCAGTTCTTCTGAATGGTGTGCCTGGCAAGCAATTTGTCTATAAAAAATGTGTGAGGCAAGGGGATCCTGTTTCACCACTTCTTTTCGTCCTGGCTGCAGATTTATTACAATCAGCAGTAAATGATATGCATCACAGAGGGGAGCTTCAATTACCAATTCCTTGTCATGACAAGGACTACACAATTGTGCAATATGCTTATGACACTTTGGTAATTGTCCCAGCTGATGAAAACCAACTGTTGGCCCTTAAGAGAATGTTGTTAGTATTTTCTCGGTCAACTGGGCTTGATGTCAATTACCATAAATCTTCTATGGTCCCAATTAATGTTTCCCAGGAGGAAACAGAGAGATTAGCCTCCATTTTTGGTTCTCAAGTGGGAAAGATGCCTTTTACATATTTGGGCTTGCCTGTGGGAACTACCAGACTTACCATGTCTGATTTGTTGCCTCTGGTAACTTGCATGGAGAGGAGAATGACAGCTAGTTCATCTTTTCCAGCTTAGGGGGGCAGACTGCAATATATTAATTCTGCTTTATCCTCCTTGCCAAATTTCTTTCTTTGTAATTTGTTCACCCCTCCTGGTATTCTGAAGCAACTGCAAAGAATTCAGAGGCAATGTCTGTGGAGGAAAAACAGGAAAGAACCTGCTCCATCTTTGGCTGTTGGGATTTGATTTGTAGACCCAAGAATAAAGGAGGGCTTGGCATCCTTGATCTTGGTTTTCAAAATGTGGCTTTGCTCTTGAAACATGTCAACAAGTTCCTCAACAAAGTTGATATTCCCTGGGGTCAACTCATTTGGAATTCTTATTACCATGAGCTTGTAACTCAAGGAACAACACCATGTGGGTCTTTTTGGTTGAAGGATATTCTTAAACTGCTAGATCAATTCAGAGAAATCTCTTGGGTTAATGTCAATGAAGGTGATACTGCTCTTTTTTGGGAGGACAAATGGCAGGTTTGTAATTCTGTTTTGCCTCTACAGTACAGATTTCCAAGGTTGTTTTGCTATGCCAAAGATACTCTGGTTTTAGTGAAGGATGGTTTCAATAATCCTAGCCTGCTGTCATGGTTTCACTTGCCTCTTTCTGGGCAAGCCCATCAAGAGCTTCAGGTGATGCAAAATCTGCTGCAAAGTCATGAGAGAAATCCTGAGTTAAATGATGTTTGGTCCTGGCATGGTTCTAATAAACCTTATACTCCTAAGTAGTTTTACATCTCCAGGTTTTCCAACCATACCTTTAATCCTCTGTTGCTATGGATTTGGAAAAGTTGCTGCACCATGAAAATAGAAGTCTTTGCCTGGATGCTCATTATGGATAGACTTAACACCAAGGATATGGTAGAAAGAAGGCATTGGCGTATTGATGATGGAGTTAATTGTGTGCTCTGCCCCACACATAACAGGGGAGATAGAGATCATCTCTTTTTCAATTGCTACTTCAGCCAGAGGGTCTGGAACTTCTTGCAGATTGATTGGGCATCAGGTTACCCTTAATGCTAAGAGGAATTTTGCGCATCATTTCTTTGCTCAGGTGGTCTTCACAGCCTGCTGGAACATTTGGATCATCAGGAATGGGAAATTCTTTAGAAAAGAAAGGCCTAGTTTTAACAGATAGAGAGGGGCTTTTGTTCATGATATGTACCTGTTTTCTCATAGGATTAAGGTGAGACATAAGGACTTGGTTAGATGGATCTCCTTTCTCCCTCCATAATTGTACTTTTCTCTCTTTGTAGTTGTGCATATTAGATCTTTCTTTCTTTGGTTACTTCTCGTAGCCCTTGTAATTTTTTTCTCCTTTATTTAATAAAAGGCTGTGGGAATTTTCCCTACAGTGTTCAGCAAAAAAATATGTGATGCTCACTTGTGGGCCTACTTTTTTTTGACAATTATAGTCAGTGACGCGTACGGAAGGCTTGTGGGCCTACTAAGGCATACAGAAGGCTTTGTCAACTTATAGTCAAGACACGATTCTAGCAACAATGGTCGTTGGATTCCATCCAATGGCTGTAGTGCTTATTCAATCTCAGATATTCTTGCTTTAGCCGCCCAAACCACCGCCGACGGTACCACCTGCTACCGCCTCCAGTGGCCGGTTGTGATGCTGTGCAGGCTTCACCGGCCCACCCTACTCCCAAACGCCATCCAGGCCATTCCTCTACTCACCAACACCTCATGTTCTTCTCTGACGACAGTAGCCTCACACCGTAGCCGAACCAGTGAACCCTCGTACCCACCTCCGCATGGGCATCCACTGCTATGTCTTCGCCGGCTCCGGGTCATTCTCTTCTTAGGACTCGCCATCGTTCACTGCGTTGGTTCTCTCGGCGCGGTGTGTCAACTTTTCAAAAAACGACAGACAACGGAAGAGGCATGTACGTGGAGTGGCTGACAGTAGGGACCCACATGGCCCATGGCCGCATGCAGCAAGTGCCCCCGTATATGGGAAAAAAATGATTTATCCCCCTGACAGGTTTGACCCACCAGCTACATCTTTCGCATGCAAGGATGTGCTTCCTTTATTACTCAGAAATAAAAAGTTTCCTCTCCCTGACAGCTAGGACCGTCCAGCTTTATTATTATCCATTTCGTGAAAATATAGATTGTAACAAAGATTCTAAATTGTTTTCTTTTTATTCTAACTCAAAAAATAAGAAACTAAAAAACCAGAAAATATCTTCGCACGCAAGGAAGTGCCACCTTATTACGCAGAATTATTTTTTATTCCCCTACTAGCTGGGACCCACCAGATTTGGAGGCTGACTTGTGGGCCTACTAAGTTAACGTGTATGCAGAGCTTTGTCAACTTAGTCAATAAACAATTCTAGCTGCACAGACCGTTGGATGTTAATCCAATGGCCAAGCTGCGTCTTCAACCTCTGGTCTTCTTGCTCGAGCCGCCCAAACCTGTGCCCGCCATACCGCCTGCTCCAGCCTCCTATGGCCGGCTATGCTGCCGCGCAAGCCTCACCGCCCAACCATACTACTACTGGCCAGGCCTTCCCTCTACTCATGCACACCCCTCATTATTATCCAGCAACGACAGCCTTACACAGTAGCCGAACCAGTGAACCCTCGTACTCCCCTTCGCGTGGGCATCCACCTGCCTCGTCTTCCCTGGCTCAGCATCGTTCCCTTACTAGGCTTCACCGTCATCCAACGCCTGGGTGCTGTCCGCACGGTGTGGTCAATGTGGTCAACAAACGATAGCCGTCGGAAGAGTAGTGTATGTGGTGATGCTGATAGGTGGACCCACCAGCTACATCTTCGCACGCAAGGAAGTGCCTCCATATTAGGCGAGAAAAAAAATGAATCCTCCCCCTGACAGCTCGGACCCACCATCAATAACTTCGCATGCAAGAAAGTGCCTCCTTATCTTCCCAGACAGCCGGGACCCACCTGGTCGAAGCATACATAGCATTGTCATTCTGGTCGCGAACGTGTACGTACATACTGGTCGATCGATCTCTCTACAACAATGAACCATGGCCAAGAAAGAAGCGGCACATGTAGTAGTAGAGCCCCCGACGTAGCAGTTCAGGTAGTCCCTTCTAAACCATGTACACGTACGTACAGCCACATGCCAAAAAATACGTCCATGTACATACATACGGGCGGGATCTTGAACGCGTACTCGCGCATACGTATGGGCAGCGCTCGTGTATATGGAGAGGCAACGGATGGCAGCAAGGGCGTCCTTTTCATCGGGCAGCCAACCGGCTAGGTCGGAACGGAGAAACAACGTCCTGTTCATCGAGAGGCAATAGATTGGATTGAAATGCATCTTGTTCAAAGGGAGCCAACCGGCTTGGATGGAACAACCAAAATAGGGTCTGTCGTACCGTAGTACGGAGGAAACGGCCTTCTATTTGACCGGCTACGGTCAAAACGGGGGTCCTGTTCATCGGGAGGGGTGTGGCGTACCCCAAAATGGAGGAAATGGACTTGTGTTGGAGCACTACGGTCGAAACGGGGGTCTTGTTCATCGGGAGGGGTGTGGCTTACTGCAAAACGTAGGAAACAGACTTGTGTTGTAGCACTACGGTTGAAACGGGGGTCCTGTTCATCGGAGAGGTGTGGCCTACTGCAAAACGGGACTCAACGTGCTACTATTCACCCACCGTGGACTTCCTTCAACCTCCACCTGCACTGTTCATCCACCGTGTCTTCCTGCTGCCTCCACCAGCTACTGTTCATCCACGGGCTACTGTTCATCCAGCCCTCCACTAGCTACTGTTCAACCAGCCCTCCATGAGGTCCTGTTCATCCACCCCCAACCAGCTACTCGGCTGTGGTGGCCTCCTCTCGGGGTCCTGTTCATCCAGCGGCAACGGCAGACTACTACTACCTCGGGTCCTTTTCATCCAACCCCCACCGGGAATTGTTCATCCAACCCCAACCACGTACGTCTCGACTCATTCAACCGACCACCATGTTCACTGTTCATCAAGAGGTAGCAGGTTCGATCGGCTTCAGTTAGCAGTAGTAGCAAAGGAATCCCTCGATCGGGTTCAGTTAACAGCCAGGGATCGATCGATCGCTCGGGTTCAGTAACGTAGCTAGTGCAATCGCTCGGGTTCAGTAAGTGAACGCCTCGCTCGGGTTCAGTTAGAGCCCAACGCACACATGCATGTACATGTACAAGAGAAACGCGCAATCCCTCCATGCATCACTCGGTCCCGACCACCCACTGTAACCGGGAACTCCCTGAAATTTTCCTTGCCCTCACTTCTACGACAATTTTTTCCATCATGGACGCCCAAAGAATGTCATGCAGGTGCGTCTCTGGCCTGCCCAGGACGAAAAGCCCATTTTCTGTCATGATTTTTTGAATAGAAGTAGGAGCCCACCACATCTATGATGATACCGGGTTTTGTCACAATTATCGTCATAGAATTGTCATAAGCATGACAGAAAAAATCGTTTGGCCCAAAATGTCACAAATGTGTCTTTTTTTAGTGAAAGTTGGTGAGGATACATCTGTTTCCATAACTCAGAGAGGGTTCGCATGATTCACTATCAAACAAAATTAGCAAGTACCACCCACACAAGACAGTGCACTAGCCCTAACATGGTGTGATAACACGCATCGTTCTAGTAATTAAACACAATGCAAAATACCTTGAAGGATTAGCGCGACCAACTATTTATTTTCATTGATCTATCGGGCAATGACCACAGCACGAACAGCGGCATGGGAATCGATCTCTGGGGTGATGTCCACAGGACAGACCGTGACATCAGAATCGATCTCTCGGGTGATGTCCATGGGACGGACAGCGGCATCGGAATCGATCTCCGGGGCGATGTCCACGGGACGGACCGCGACATTGAAAATGATCTCTGGGGCGTTATCCATAGGAAGGATCGCGATATCGAAATCATCAACGACGTCGACCGGCACCTACACAACCGTAACATATTATCAAGCACGTTGCAAATAATCAAAAACCACAACTACGGTAAGCCATTTTTTTTACCTTGTGCAGCTCACCGGGGGATCCCATCCCTCTGGGGGCCATCTCCTCGATGGGAGCCATTGATACGTCTCCATTGTATCTACTTTTCCAAAATCTTTTTGCCCTTGTTTTGGACTCTAATTTGCATGATTTGAATGGAACTAACTCGTACTAACGTTGTTTTCAGCGGAATTGCCATGGTTTTATTTTTGTGCAGAAATAAAAGTTCTCGGAATGACCTGACACTTCACGGAGATTATTTTTGGAATAAATAAGAAATATTGGTGAAAGAATCAACCAGAGGGGACCCACACCCTGTCCACAAGGGTGGGGGCGCGCCCTACCCCCCTGGGCGCGCCCCCTATCTTGTGGGTCCCAAGAAGCTCCACCAACCTCAACTCCAACTCCATATATTCACATTAAGGGAGAAAAAATCAGAGAGAAGGATTCACCTCGTTTTACAATACGGAGCCGCCACCATCTCCTATACTTCCTCGGGAGGGCGGATCTGGAGTCCGTTTGGGGCTCCGGAGAGGGGAAATGCCATCATCATCATCAACCATCCTCCATCACAAATTTCATGATGCTCACCTCCATGCATGAGTAATCCCATCATATGTTTGCTGGACGTTGATGGGTTGTACGAGATTTACCATGTAATCGAGTTAGTTTTATTAGGGTTTGATCCCTGGTATCCACTATGTTCTCAGATTGATGTTGCTATGACTTTGCTATGCTCAATGCTTGTCACTAGGGCCCGAGTGCCATGATTTCAAATATGATCCTACTATGTTTTCATGAATATATTTGTGTTCTTAATCCTATCTTGCAAGTTATAGTCACCTACTACATGTTATGATCCAGCAACCCCGGAGTGACAATAGTCGGGACACTTCCTGGTGATGACCATAGTTTGAGGAGTTCATGTATTCACCAAGTGCTAATGCTTTGGTCCGGTACTCTATTAAAAGGTGGCCTTAATATCCTTCCTTTCCAATAGGACCCGACTACCATGGGAGGGTACGACAAAAGATGTCATGCAAGTTATTTTCCATAAGCACATATGACTATATTCGAAATGCATGCCTACATTAAATTTATGAATTGGAGATAGTTCTGTCTCACCCTATGTTATAACTGTTGCATGAGGATTGCCATCCGACATAATTATCCATCATTGATCCATTGCCTACAAGCTCATTTCATATTGATCTTTGCTTCATTTCTTTTTCGTTGCTACTGTTACGATTGCTACAGAACTGTTACTGTTACTTTTGCCATCGTTATCGTAACTTCCATACTACTTTGCTATAGATATTAAGTCCTTCAGGTGTGGTTGAATTGATAACTCGGCTGCTAATACTTAAGAATATTCTTTGGCTCCCCTTGTGTCGAATCAATAAATTTGGGTTGAATACTCTACCCTCGAAATTTTTTGCGATTCCCTATACTTGTGGGTTATCAAGACCTTTTTCTGGCGCCATTGCCAGGGAGCATAGCTCTATTCTCTTAGTCACTTGGGATTTATATCGGTTGATTACTATGAGGAATTTGAATGATCAAGGAACTAAGAATTTTCCCTCAACTACGAGGGGAGGTAAGGAACTGCCATCTAGCTCTGCACTTGATTCACTTTCTGAATTGAGCAAACTTGCGACACCTACACCTGCTATTGATTCTGATATGTTGCATGTTATAGATGATGATGCTTCTACCATGTATGATGCTTATGATGAAACTACTTCTCTCCTTGATAATACTGTGCCACTAGGTGAACTTCTTGATGAACAACTTGCTAGGATTAGAGAGAATGAAATTACTGAAACTGATGATATTATTGAAACTGAAGATTATGATTCTCCCCCTAGATATTAATTGCCTATTGTACCTGAGGGTTATATTATGGATGAAGAAGCTGCTGGAGACTTTTTAGCTTGTAATGATAGAGATGATCTTAAGAAACTGTTAGCTAAGCTGAAAGAGAAGTCTTTGAGTGCTAGAATGCAATATTATCCTATGTTTTATACTTCACCTATCTTTGTTACTGATAAAGATTATGAATTCTCTGTCGATCCTGAGTTAATTACTTTGGTTGAATCTGATCCTTTCTATGGTTATGAATCTGAAATTGTTGTGGCTCATCTTACTCAATTGAATGCTATAGCCACCCTATTTGCTCATGAGGAAAAAATTCGCTATTACTATGTTCTTAAGTTGCTTCCTTTCTTGTTAAAGGGTGATGCTAAATTATGGTTTATTCTCTTGCTCCTAGTTTTGTGCGTAGTCCCCAGAATATGATTTACTACTTCTCTAAAAAATATTTCCCTACTCATAAGAAACAAGCTGCTTTAAAGGTAATATTTAACTTTGTGCAAATTGAAGAAGGGAGTCTCCCGCAAGCATGGGGGAGGCTTCCCCAATTACTTAATGCTTTGCCTGATCATCCTCTCAAGAAAAATGAAATACTTGATATCTTTTATAATGGACTAACTGATGCTTCCAGGCACCACCTAGATAGTTGTGCTGGTTGTGTTTTCAGGGAAAGAACTGGTGAGCAATATGATTTGCTATTGAATAACATATTGAGTAATGATAATGATTGGACACTTCCTGAACCAACTCCTAAGCCAACTCCTAAGAAAAGAGGTATTCTATTTCTCAATACTGAAGATATGCAAGAAGCAAAAAAATCTATGAAAAAAGGTATTAAAGCTAAAGATGTTAAAAATCTACCACCTATTGAAGAAATACATGGTCTTGATAACCCGACACATGTAGTAGAGGTAAACTCTCTTTGTAGATTTGATGAAGGTGATATTCCTCATAATAAGTCTGCTAGTCAATGTTTGGATGAGTTTGATAACTTTATTGTTAAACAAGAAAACTTCAATGCTTATGTCAATAGACAATTGAAACATAATGATTACATGCTTGACTACTTGGGTGATTATATGAGTAGAACTATTAATGATCTTAAGCTTATTAGTAAACATGCTTCCATGGTTACAACTCAAGTAGAACAAGTACTTAAGGCACATGATGATTTGCTTAATGAGTTGAATAGTAAGAATAACGATAATGATGTTAGGGTTATGACTAGAGGTGGTAAAATGACCTAGGAACCTTTGTATCCTGAGGGCAATTCAAAGAAAATTGAGCAAGATTCTCAGAGAATTAATACTGATGCACCTAGTCCTAATAAAAATAAAAATAAAACTGATAGGACTTTGCATGCTTCTAGTGAACTTGTTATAGACACACCTGGGAATCCTAATGATATTTCTATTTTTGATGCTGAAACACAATCTGGTGATGAACATGAACTTAGTAATAATGTTAACGATGATATTCATGTTCATGCTAAACCTAGTAATGATAATGATGTTGAAAGAGTTCAACTGATCAACTCTGCACTTTCATCACTTCTATCTTTTGCCATGTGTGTTCTTAAAATTCCACTAAAGTTGATGGACAGCTTTGACCGTGCGAGGAGACACTATCTGTGGAGGAAGGAAGTGGACAAAGATGCCAAAACTCATTCCTTAGCAGCTTGGGATATGATCTGTCGCCCAAAGAAAAAAGGGGGTATGAGGATTTTAAACTTGCAGATTCGAAACAAAGCACTACTGCTAAAATACCTCCATAAGTTTATGCACAAAAAAGATATGCCATGGGTGATGCTAGTCTGGAATGCCCATTATGATGAGTCACCCCCCCCCCCCCATGCAAAACCAAGTTGCGGATCTTTTTGGTGGTGAGATGTTTTCTCTCTAATGGATATTTATAGAGGGATCTCCACCTGTATTCCTGCTACGGGAGATACAATTTTACTCTGGAAAGATGTTTGGTTGGACGAAAGACCGATGATGAACACACATGAACACCTTTTCTCTTATACCAAAAATGAGGATGCATCATTGGCACAATACTACAATGACATGGGTCATGAGGATAATTTCTTCTTACCTCTATCAATGGAAGCTAGAGCTGAGCTGGAGAACCTACGAGGGATAATGGCAGGAATAGCCTTGGAACCTTTGGGGACAGATGAATGGATTTTATTCTGGGGTGATACATATTTTAAACCTAAGAAGTTCTATAACTTCATGTTCAGAAATATAGTGGCGCCACAATGCATCACCTCCATTTGGAAAAAAATGCATCATGAGACATAAAGTGTTTGCATGGTTAATGTTGAATGACAGGGTCAATACAAGGGACATGCTTCTTAGAAGACATTTCAACATTGGGGAGGATCACAGCTATCCAATGTGTGCTATGGAGGTTCTGGAAACAAACACCCATATTTTCTACGACTATCCATTTGCTACAAAGTGTTGGCAAACGGTGGGAATTCATTGGGATAATCAACTTGACATGTAGCGTAAATATGAAAGAGCTAGAACAAGCTGGCAGGGTCCTCTCTTCAAGGAGATTACCGTTTTGACACAATGGAACATTTGAAAGCAACGAAATAGAGTGGTTTTTGATGGGGAGGTGGCTACCCACTTGGAATGGCTGAGGAAGATCAAGGTAGATTTTGTGATTCTGGGGTTCAGGGTCAACCCTCAAAAACTATCCTTTTTGGAGGGGTTTAGCAACTCCCTTACGGTCTAAACCTTCTTCTTTGCAGTCTAGCCTTTTCTTCTGTTACTTCCTTTTTGGATATTGCCCTTGTTTGGCATATCTTTTCTGTGTGATACCATGTAAAAATTTCTTGTACCCCCCTCTCCCTTGTTAACCTTAGGTTAACATTTCTTTAATAAAAAGTAACATTAGGAGTCTCTCCTGCTGTTTTCATTGGTCAAAAAAATGATAATGATGTTGAGATAAAACCTGTTGTTTATCTTGACAACCCACAATCAAAGAATCAACTTTATGATAAGAGAGACTTCGTTGCTAGGAAACATGGTAAAGAAAGAGAACCATGGGTTCAGAAACCCTTTCCCTTTCCTCCTAAACCATCCAAGAAAAAGGATGATGAGGATTTTGAGCGCTTTGCTGAAATGATTAGACCTATCTTTTTGCGTATGCATTTGATTGATATGCTTAAAATGTCTCCTTATGCTAAGTATATGAAAGATATTGTTACAAATAAAATAAAGAAACCGGAAGCTGAAAATTTCCACCATGCTTTCTAATTATACTTTTAAGGGTGGAATACCAAAAAAACTAGGAAACCCAGGAGTACCAACTATACCATGTTCCATTAAAAGAAACTATGTTAAAACTGCTTTATGTGATCTTGGAGCTGGTGTTAGTGTTACGCATTTCTCTATATATCGTAGACTTGATTTGAATAAGTTCACACTGTTGGGGAACGTAGCAGAAATTCAAAATTTTTCTACGTGTCACCAAGATCTATCTATGGAGAAACCAGCAACGAGGGAAAGGAGAGTGCATCTACATACCCTTGTAGATCGCTAAGAGGAAGCGTTCAAGAGAACGGGGTTGAAGGAGTCGTACTCGTCGTGATCCAAATCACCGGAGATCCTAGTGCCGAACGGACGACACCTCCGCGTTCAACACATGTACAGCCCGGTGACGTCTCCCATGCCTTGATCCAGCAAGGAGAGAGGGAGACGTTGGGGAAGACTCCATCCAACCAGGGAGGAGCGTGGCAATCCTGCAGGGCTTCGCCAAGCACCGCGGGAGAGGAGGAGGACTTGGGAGAGGGGGAGAGCAGCGCCAGGGGCAAGGATTGCAGCTCCCATGCGCCTCCCCACTATATATAGGGGTGGAGGGGGATTATTTCTTGCCCTCCAAGTCCATTGGGGCATTGGCAAAGGTGGGAGGAAAGAAATCCCATCCTTTCCTTTCCCCTCCGATTGTTATCCCCCTTTTTTAGGGATCTTGATCTTATCCCTTGGGATATGATCTTATTCCTTCTAAGGGGGATCTTGGTGCGCTTGACCAGGGGTGTGGGGCCTTACCCCACTACCCACGTTCATGTGGGTCCCCCATGCATGTGGGCCCCACTTGGAACCTTCTAGAACCTTCCTGTACAATACCAAAAATTCCAAACATTTTCCGGTGGCCAAAATAGGACTTCCCATATATAAATCTTTACCTCCGGACCATTCCGAACTCCTCGTGACGTCCGGGATCTCATCCGGACTCAACAACATTCGGTAACCACGATATCTATTCCCTATAACCCTAGCGCCATCGAACCTTAAGTGTGTAGACCCTATGGGTTCGGGAACCATGCGAACATGACCGAGACGTTCTCCGGTCAATAACCAACAACGGATCTGGATACCCATGTTGGATCCCACATGTTCCACGATGATCTCATCGGATGAACCACGATGTCAAGGACTCAATCAATCCCGTATACAATTCCCTTTGTCTAGCGGTATTGTACTTGCCCGAGATTCGATCGTCGGTATGCCGATACCTTGTTCAATCTCGTTACGGCAAGTCTCTTTACTCGTTCCGTAACACATCATCCCGTGATCAACCCCTTGGTCACATTGTGCACATTATGATGATGTCCTACCGAGTGGGCCCAGAGATACCTCTCCGTCACACGGAGTGACAAATCCAGTCTCGATTCGTGCCAACCCAATGACACTTTCGGAGATACCTATAGTGCACCTTTATAGCCACCCAGATTCGTTGTGGCGTTTGGTACACCCAAAGAATTCCTACGGTATCCGGAGTTGCACAATCTCATGGTCTAAGGAAAAGATACTTGACATTAGAAAAGCTTTAGCATACGAACTACATGATCTTTGTGCTAGGCTTAGCATTGGGTCTTGTCCATCACATCATTCTGCTAATGATGTGATCCCGTTATCAACGACATCCAATGTCCATGGTCAGGAAACTGTAACCATCTATTGATCAACGAGCTAGTCAACTAGAGGCTTACTAGGGACATGGTGTTGTCTATGTACCCACACATGTATCTGAGTTTCCTATCAATACAATTATAGCATGGATAATAAACGATTATCATGAACAAGGAAATATAATAATAACTAATTTATTATTGCCTCTAGGGCATATTTCCAACAGTCTCCCACTTGCACTAGAGTCAATAATCTAGCTCACATCGCCATGTGATTAACACTCACATGTCACATCGCCATGCGACCAACATCCAAAGAGTTTACTAGAATCAATAATCTAGTTCACATCACTGTGTGATTAACACTCAATGAGTTCTGGGTTTGATCATTTTTATGCTTGTGAGAGAGGTTGTAATCAACGGGTCTGCAAAATTCAGATCCCTATGTATTTCGCAAAACTTTATGTCATATCATAGATGCTGCTACCACGTTCCACTTGGAGCTATTCCAAATTGTTGCTCCATTATACGTATCAGATATCTCTACTCAGAGCTATCCGGATAGGTATTAAGCTTGCATCTACGCAACTCTTTACGTCGAACTCTTTATCACCTCCATAACCGAGAAACATATCCTTATTCCTCTAAGGATAATTTTGACTGCTATCTGGTGATCCACTCCTTGATCACCTTTGTACCCTCTTGCCGGATTTGTAGCAAGGCACACATCAGGTGCGGTACACAGCATAACATACTGTAGAGCCTACGTCTAAGGCATAGGGGACGACCTTCATCCTTTCTCTCTTTTCTGCCGCGGTCGAGCTTTAACTCTTAACTTCATACCTTACATCTCAGGCAAGAACTCCTTCTTTGATCGATCCATCTTGAACACCTTCAAGATTATGTCAAGGTATGTGCTCATTTGAAAGTATTATTAAGCATTTTGATCTATCTTATAGATCTTGATGCTTATTGTTCAAGTAGCCTAATCCAGGTTTTCTATTGAAAACACTTTTCAAACAACCCTATATGCTTTCCAGAATTCTACATCATTTCGATCAACAATATGTCAACAACATATACTCATCAGAAATTCTATAGTGCTCCCACTCACTTCTTTGGAAATACAAGTTTCTCATAAACATTGTACAAACCCAAAATCTTTGGTCATCTCATCAAAGCGCACATTCCAACTCCGAGATGCTTACTCCAATCCTTAGAAGGATCATTGGAGCCAGATACCTTTTAGCATCCTTAGGATCGACAAAACTTTCTGATTGTATCACATACAACCTTTCCTTACGAAGACTGGTAAGGAAACTCGTTTTGACATCCATCTGCCAGATTTCATAAATGCAGCTAATGCTAACATGATTCCGACGGACTTATGCATCGCTACGGATGAGAAAATCTCATCGTAGTCAACTCCTTGAACTTGTGAAAAACTCTTCGCCACAAGTCGAGCTTCATAGACGGTGACATTACCGTTCACGTCCGTCTTCTTCTTAAAGATCCATTTATCTCAATGGCTTGCCGATCATCGGGCAAGTCCACCAAAGTCCATGCTTTGTTCTGATACATGGATCCTATCTCGGATTTCCTGGCCTCAAGCCATTTGTCGGAGTCCGGGCCCACCATCGTTTCTCCATAGCTCATAGGTTCATTGTTGTCTAGCAACATGACCTCCAAGACAGGATTACCGTACCACTCTGAAGCAGTATGTGTCCTTGTCGTCCTACGAGGTTTGGCAGTGACTTGATCCGAAGCATTATGATCACTATCATCAGCTTCCACTTCAATTGGTGTAGGTGCCACATGAACAACTTCCTGTGCCCTGCTACACTCTGGTTGAAGTGATGGTTCATTAACCTCATCAAGTCTCCACCATCCTCCCACTCAATTCTTTCGAGAGAAACTTTTCCTCGAGAAAGGACCCGTTTCTAGAAACAATCACTTTTGCTTCCGCATCTGAGATAGGAGGTATACCCAACTGTTTTGGGTGTCCTATGAAGATGTATTTATCCGTTTTGGGTTCGAGCTTATCACGATGGAACTTTTTCACATAAGCGTCGCAGCCCCAAACTTTTAAGAAACGACAACTTAGGTTTCTCCAAACCATAGTTCAAACAGTGTCATCTCAACGGAATTACATGGTGCCCTATTATAGTGACTGCAGTTGTCTCTAATGCCTAACCCATGAACGATAGTGGTAATTCGATAAGAGACATCATGGTACGCACCATATCTAACAGGGTGCAATATGATGTTCGGACACACCATCACACTATGGTGTTCCAGGCGGTATTAATTGTGAAACAATTTCCACAATGTCTTAATAGCGTGCCAAAGCTCGTAACTCAGATACTCATCTCTATGATCATATCATAGACATTTTATCCTCTTGTCACAATGATCTTCAACTTCACTCTGAAATTACTTGAACCATTCAATAATTCAGACTTGTGTTTCATCAAGTAAATATACTCAACATCTACTCGAATCATCTGTGAAGTAAGGACATAACGATATTCATCAGATGCCTCAAAGACTTATTGGACTGCACACATCAAAATGTGTTATTTCCAACAAGTTGCTATCTTGTTCCATCTTCTTTGAAAACGAGGCTTTTCACTCATCTTGCCCATGTGGTATGATTTGCATATCTCAAGTGATTCAAAATCAAGTGAGTCCAAACGATCCATCTGCATGGAGTTTCTTCATGCGTATAGACCAATAGACATGGTTCACATGTCTCAAACTTTTCAAAAACGAATGAGTCCAAAGATCCATCAGCATGGAGCTTCTTCATGCGTTTTACACCAATATGACTTACATGGCAGTGCCACAAGTAAGTGGTACTATCATTACTATCTTATATCTTTTGGCATGAAAATGTGTATCACTACGATCGAGATACAATAAACCATTCCTTTTAGGTGCAAGACCATTGAAGGTATTATTCAAATAAACAGAGTAACCATTATTCTTCTTAAATGAATAACCGTATTGCGATAGACATAATCCAATCATGTCTATGCTCAACGCAAACACCAAATAACAATTATTTAGGTTTCACACCAATCTCGATGGTAGAGGGAGCGTGCGATGCTTGATCACATCAACCTTGGAAACACTTCCAACACATATCGTCAGCTCACCTTTAGCTAGTCTCCTTTTATTCCGTAGATTTTATTTCGAGTTACTAACACTTACCGGTATCTAATACCCTGGTGCTACTAGGAGTACTAGTAAAGTACACATTAACATAATGTATATCCAATATACTTGTATCGACCTTGCCAGCCTTCTCATCTACCAAGTATCTAGGGTAATTCTGCTCTTAGTGGTTGTTCCCCTTATTACAGAAGCACTTAGTCTCGGGTTTGGGTTCAACCTTGGGTTTCTTCACTTAGAGCAGCAGCTGATTTGCCGTTTCATGAAGTATCCCTTCTTGCCCTTGCCCTTCTTGAAACTAGTGGTTTCACCAACCATCAACAATTGATGCTCCTTCTTGATTTTTACTTTCGCGGTGTCAAACATCATGAATACCTCAAGGATCATCATATCTATCCCTGATATGTTATAGTTCATCACGAAGCTCCAGCAGCTTGGTGGCAATGATTTTGGAGAAACATCACTATCTCATCTGGAAGATCAACTCCCACTCGATTCAAGTGATTGTTGCACTCAGACAATCTGAGCACAAGCTCAACGATTGAGCTTTTCTCCCTTAGTTTGCAGGCTAAGAAAATCGTCGGAGGTCTTATACCTCTTGACGTGGGCACGAGCCTGAAATCCCAATTTCAGCCCTCGAAACATCTCATATGTTCCGCGACGTTTCGAAAAACGTCTTTGGTGCCTCAACTCTAAACCGTTTAACTGAACTATAACGCAGTTATCAAAACGTGTATGTCCGATGTTTGCAACATCCACAGACGACGTTTGGGGTTCAGCACACTGAGCGGTGCATTAAGGACATAAGCTTTCTTTTGTCCGTATAATCGCTACTGTCAACTTTCAACTATATTTTCTCTAGGAACATATCTAAAACAATGGAACTAAAGTGCGAGCTTACGACATAATATGCAAAGATCTTTTGACCATGTTCAGGATAATTAAGTTCATCTCATGAACTCCCACTCAGATAGACATCCCTCTAGTCATCTAAGTGATTACATGATCCGAGTCAACTAGGCCGTGTCCGATCATCACGTGAGATGGACTAGTCATCATCGGTGAACATCTTCATGTTGATCGTATCCTCCATACGACTCATGCTCGAGCTTTCGGTCTCTTGTGTTCCGAGGCCATGTCTGTACATGCTAGGCTCGTCAAGTTAACCTAAGTGTTTTGCGTGTGTAAATCTGGCTTACACCGTTGTATGTGAACGTAAGAATCTATCACACCGATCATCACGTGGTGCTTGAAACGCATTTAACTTTCATAGCGGTGCACGCTTAGGGAACACTTTCTTGAAATTTTAATGAGGATCATCTTATTTACTACCGTAGTTCTAAGCAAATAAGATGTATAAACATGATAAACATCATATGCAATCAAATAGTGACATGATATGGCCAATATCATTTTGCTCCTTTTGATCTCCATCTTCGGGGCTCCATGACCGTCATCGTCATCGTCACCGGCATGACACCATGATCTCCATCATCGTGTCTCCATGAAGTTGTCTCGCCAACTTATTACTTCTACTACTATGGCTACCGGTTAGCAATAAAGTAAAGTAATTGCATGGCGTTTGTTCAATGACACGCAGGTCATACAATAAATTAAGACAACTCCTATGGCTCTCGCCGTTGTCATACTCATCGACATGCAAGTCGTGATTCCTATTACAAGAACATGATCAATCTCATACATCACATATCATTCATCACATTCTTCTTGGCCATATCACATCACATAGCATACCCTGCAAAAACAAGTTAGACGTCCTCTAATTGTTGTTTGCATGTTTAACGTGGCTGCTATGGGTTTCTAGCAAGAACGTTTCTTACCTACGCAAAACCACAACGTGATATGCCAATTTCTATTTACCCTTCATAAGGACCCTTTTCATCGAATCTGTTCCGACTAAAGTGGGAGAGACTGGCACCCGCTAGCCACCTTATGCACCAAGTGCATGTCAGTCGGTGGAACCTGTCTCACGTAAGTGTACGTGTAAGGTCGGTCCGGGCCGCTTCATCCCACAATAGCTTCGAAACAAGATTGGACTAGTAAAGGTAAGCATATTGAACAAAATCAATGCCCACAACTACTTTGTGTTCTACTCGTGCAAAGAATCTACACAATAGACCTAGCTCATGATGCCACTGTTGGGGAACGTAGCAGAAATTCAAAATTTTCCTACGTGTCACCAAGATCTATCTATGGAGAAACCAGCAACGAGGGAAAGGAGTGTGCATCTACATACCCTTGTAGATCGCTAAGCGGAAGCGTTCAAGAGAACGGGGTTGAAGGAGTCGTACTCGTCGTGATCCAAATCACCAGAGATCCTAGTGCTGAACGGGCGGCACCTCCGCGTTCACCACACGTACAGCCCGGTGATGTCTCCCATGCCTTGATCCCGCAAGGAGAGAGGGAGAGGTTGGGTAAGACTCCATCCAGCAGCAGCACGACGGTGTGGTGGTGATGGAGGAGCGTGGCAATCCTGCAGGGCTTCGCCAAGCACCGCGGGAGAGGAGGAGGACTTGGGAGAGGGGGAGGGCTGCGCCAGGGGCAAGGGTTGCAGCTCCCATGCACCTCCCCACTATATATAGGGGTGGAGGGGGATTATTTCTTGCCCTCCAAGTCCATTGGGGTGTTGGCAAAGGTGGGAGGAAAGAAATCCCATCCTTTCCTTTCCCCTCCGATTGTTATCCCCCTTTTTTAGGGATCTTGATCTTATCCCTTCGGGATATGATCTTATTCCTTCTAAGGGGGGATCTTGGTGCGCCTTGAC
This sequence comes from Aegilops longissima, assembly GCA_021605205.1. Taxonomy (NCBI): domain Eukaryota; kingdom Viridiplantae; phylum Streptophyta; class Magnoliopsida; order Poales; family Poaceae; genus Aegilops; species Aegilops longissima. The sequence continues at coordinate 282,760,423 of CM038678.1, forward strand.
CAGGGGTGTGGGGCCTTAACCCCACTACCCACGTTCATGTGGGTCCCCCCATGCAGGTGGGCCCCACTCCGGAACCTTCTAGAACCTTCCCGGTACAATACCGAAAAATCCCAAACATTTTCCGGTCGCCAAAATAGGACTTCCCATATATAAATCTTTTCCTCCAGACCATTCCGGAACTCCTCATGACGTCGGGGATCTCATCCGGTACTCCGAACAACATTCGGTAACCATGTATATCTATTTCCTATAACCCTAGCGTCATCGAACCTTAAGTGTGTAGACCCTACGGGTTCGGGAACCATGCAGACATGACCGAGACGTTCTCCGGTCAATAAACAACAGCGGGATCTGGATACCCATGTTGGCTCCCACATGTTCCACGATGATCTCATCGGATGAACCACGATGTCAAGCACTCAATCGATCCCGTATACAATTCCCCTTGTCTAGCGGTATTGTACTTGCCCGAGATTCGATCGTCGGTATGCCGATACCTTGTTCAATCTCGTTACCGGCAAGTCTCTTTACTCGTTCCGTAACACATCATCCTGTGATCAACCCCTTGGTCACATTGTGCACATTATGATGATGTCCTACCGAGTGGGCCCAGAGATACCTCTCCGTCACACGGAGTGACAAATCCCAGTCTTGATTCATGCCAACCCAACAGACACTTTCGGAGATACCTGTAGTACACCTTTATAGCCACCTAGTTACGTTGTGACGTTTGGTACACCCAAAGCATTCCTACGGTATCTGGGAGTTGCACAATCTCATGGTCTAAGGAAAAGATACTTGACATTAGAAAAGCTTTAGCATACGAACTACGATCTTTGTGCTAGGCTTAGGATTGGGTCTTGTCCATCACATCATTCTGCTAATGATGTGATCCCGTTATCAACGACATCCAATGTCCATGGTCAGGAAACTGTAACCATCTATTGATCAACGAGCTAGTCAACTAGAGGCTTACTAGGGACATGGTGTTGTCTATGTACCCACACATGTATCTGAGTTTCCTATCAATACAATTTTAGCATGGATAATAAACGATTATCATGAACAAGGAAATATAATAATAACTAATTTATTATTGCCTCTAGGGCATATTTCCAACACACACCTACTGAAATTTCTTTGCAAATGGCTGATAAACCAACTACTATATGTATCGGTATTTGTGAGGATGTGCCTGTTGTGGTTGCAAACGTTACAATCTTAACGGACTTTGTTATTCTTGATATTCCCGAGGACGACAGTATGTCGAATATCCTTGGTAGACCCTTTTCGCATACTGCAGGGGCTGTTATTGATGGCGACAAAGGGAATGTCACTTTTCATGTTAATGGTAATGAGCATATGGTACACTTTCCAAAGAAACAACTGTCAATGTCAAAACTGGCAGATCTTGGGTAGGGGGCCCGAACTCTGCGTCTGAGGATTGATGGTAATGAGGGACGTGTGGGACACAATGTTTACCCAAGTTCGGGCCCTCTTAATGGAGGTAAAAGAATACATCCTAATTGATTGTATTTTATGAGTATAGGGGTTACAAGAGTTGATCGACCTCGCGATCATAATGGCTAAACCCTAGTTGTCTAGCCTATGAGAATTCTGATGCCCCCTACGGACTGAACCCTTCGGTTCATATACACATCGGGGGGGGGGGGGGGCTAGGTTTGTACAGAGTCGGTTCGTGGGGGAAGGAAACAACATATCCGGACACCAACCTTGCTGTCCACGCATAAAGGAGTCCTACCCGGACACGGGGGAAGTCTTCTGCTTGTATCTTCACGGCCCATCAGTCCGGTCCATATCAAATAGCCTGGACACCCAAGGACCCCCTAGTCCAGGATTCCCTCAGTAGCCCGCGAACTTGCCTTCAATGACGATGCAGTATCGAGCTTTGTGTCTTCGGCTTTGCAAGGAAGGTTCTTCATCATACTTCAGATGGATGACACTCCAGCATCGACCTTCAGATTTTGCTTTTATGACCCCTTCCCCGTCGTTGCCTTGATTTCCATGCATCGGTCTAATGCGAACGGTCCACAATAAATTTTTACAAATACACCCCTAACCATACAAGGAGAGCGCCTATATAAAGAAGCTAGATGCTCTAAATGCAATCCACATCGCGCAGAAAACGTCAGAACCAGCCACAAAAACTCCAAAACATGGACAGTGCCCCTGGCTCTTCTTCGCGCCCTCATGGCCCTCAAGTGGGCAACTCGCAAAGCTGATCAATATCTCATCTTCAGTTGAGCCATCTCCGGACGCAGGGATATCTCCCCCTCGTGGATCTAGTCTCCGTGCGAGCGGGGTTGGCTTCGATTGGCAACGACGCATTAGCAGAGAATTTCCCCAACCCCAATAAGGAGGAGAGAGTGTACTTCATTCTGTTTCTCTTGCGGGGCTTACAATTCCCGGTTGTCAGAATTCGGGTTCCGGTAGACCGTTGAGGTTCAAACTCTAGGGTGTGCATGGAAATCTTTCCCCTACCAGCTCACACGTTAACGGTTCGCAAGGGATCTAAACTAGGAACGATGAACAACACAATAGACACAAGATTTATACTAGTTCGGGCCACCGTTGTGGTGTAATACCCTACTCCAGTGTGTGGTGTGGTGGATTGCCTCCGGGGCTGATGAAGAACAGTACAAAGGAAGAATAGCCTCGCGAGGGGCTGTTCTTGAGCTGGTGCGATGGACTGCTTGGGTGAGTCCAGTCGCTTCTCTCTCTCTCTCTCTGGTAGGTTCGACCTCCTCTCCCTCTCTGTGGTGGCTAGTCCTATTTATAGAGGGAGGCCCTGGGCCTCTTCCAAAATATTGAGCGGGAAGGGCGCCAACAATTGGCCATTTTGAAGGTGAACATCTAGTACACTTATCCTGACTAAAGTTGGTCTTCGGCTGCCAAAGGCTCTGACGGTGACGCCGTCCTGGGCTCCACGATGACCTCCGTCCTGCCGCTCTACTGGTCTTGGTCTTGTCGCACCGAAGCGGTAACCTTTGCCTGATGCCTTGGCCTGTGCTTGCCTCCTTTGCACCAAATGGGAAACGAGGACACTGCGCAGGCTGGCGCCCGCCTGATCTCGATCGTCATGGCCTGCGTCATGGCGGACCCTCGTGAGGTACCCTGCCTTGATCTCTCCGCCTCCTCGTGAGCCTGCCTGATGAGGCTGCTCCTGAGGAAGGTTCCTGTCATCCGCCGCGAGGCTTGGCCTCGCGAGGGTCTTGGGCTTGAGCCGATGAAGGGCGCCTTTGGGCTCCCACTTGAGCCACGCCGCAGGCCGCAGGCAGGCAAGTCTGGGAACCCCCATTCCCAGAACACCGACAGTAGCCCCGGCCCAAGGAGCGCCGGACTTGGCTTAGCAGAGAAGCGAAGGGCAAGTCTGCGCGCGCCAAGGGCCCCAACAGCTGTGGCCTCAGCGCCAAGGTGGCGATTGATTGGACCTGGCGTCTCCGCTTCCCATGATCCTCGGCAACCGCATGACTTGACATGTCCCTGCACGCAGAAATGGGTCATGATTACCTGTGATCGTGGAGGCCGACGGTTGGCCTCCTCTAGCTATAAGTACGGAACGGTGCAAGCCCTTCCAGTCCATCCCCTCTCGCTACTCCTTTCTCTACATGGCTCCGTCGAAGAGGTTCTCAGCCGCGGAGAAAGGGAAGGCCCGCCAGGTAGGGCCTGACTCTCCCCCGGCCAAGCGCGGCCGAGGCTGTCCTCGCAAGCATCCTGTGGCTCCCGTAGCGGCTTCCCGCGGTCGTGGAGGCGATCCCCTGCGCGGCATTGGCCGCCAGGTTGTCGACGGGGGGCGCGTCGTGACTGCGCAACCCCCTAGGCCGCGCTTCCACTCGGCGGAGGTGCTGCCGGAGTTCGTCGTGTGGTCGGTGGAGCCGACCAGCACTTGGCTCCAACTTCCCCGCTTCTTTGTAGGTGAACTTCCGGCCGGCGCTCCGGGCGGCCTCTGGCTTCAGGCGGACGGTTGTTGCGGCAGGGCCTCCTGGGCTTCGCTGGAGGTCTCCGTCGCCGGGAATGCAGCCCTGACCCGCAGCTGGCAAACGTTTGCCCACGCGCGTGGCCTAAGCCGGCGGTGCACCCTGCACTTCAAGTTCGACGGCGACGCCACCCTCTACATGAGGGTGTTCAGAGAAGACGGTCGTCGTGCCGGGTGCTGCCCCGAAGACGATGACCGTGGCCGTGTGCCCAGCCCCGGCAATGATCGGGATGAAGATGACAGCAGGCGCGTGGTCGGTGGCGCTCGGGGCTCGTCGAGCGTCGGCGGCTCTCCTTCGGGCGGAAGCTCCTCCAGCGGTGGCCGCGACCATCCTCCGTGCCGTTGCGCCCGCCTGGAAGGAGGTAGCGGGTCAGCCCGCCATTGCTCCTCGGTGAAGCGCGAGGAGGAGTCTGACTGAGCTCCAGAGGCAGTACGAGCCTTCGTCGCGAGTTGGTGCCGAGCAAGTCGTGCCTATTTTGTTTTTCTCCCTTCCCTTCGCAAAGAGAAAGTACAGTAGGGCCCCGTGGGGGCATGCTGAACTGTTGCTGTTAATTATCATGTTGTTTCCGCTATTTCTATGATGTGCTTTTGTGCCGAATGCCCGCGTGCAGGAATTACTTAGCTCGGGGGGACTTGTCGCGGTCTTTGCTTCCCGAGGCCGAGGCCTCGCCGCGCGCTTCATGTCCTGCAAGGATTAGTCAGGAGGGGTAGCTTCCGGTCTCAGTTGTGGAGGCGACCAACCCAGGTCCTGTGTTCGTGTCGCGATGCCCGTGGGGCACGGACTGGGAGGGGTGCTCCCGTAGTGGACCTGGATAGGAAAGCTTCCAACGACAGGGGCAGAAAACACTCGCGAGGGTGCCCGCGTTGCTCCCTCGCGAGGCTCGCGCGAGAGAAAATGAGGCAAGTGAGCGAAAAAGACAAAGAGTCACAAGCTAAGGACGGCAACAACTTCAATAAAACTTCAAATAGGAACGAACAAGCCAACTGCAGAAAGCAAATGAAAAAGCCACGTCCGCACCTAATCTAGTCTTGACGTCTTCTCACCAAATACAGAGCTAAGTGCTGCCATCAGGGCGTGGAGCCCCCGAGGCCCGAGGGCGGCTCTCCGGAGACTCCGGGGCGTGTACAGCCCCAACTCATTATTACATGAGAGTGTCACGGGCAGCGAGCTTCACAGGCGTTGGCCTTCTTCACAGGCTCCGGGCCTTTCTCGGGGAAATGAGCTTCACAGGCGTTGGCCTTCTTCACAGGCTCCGGGCCTTTCTCGGGGAAATGAGCTTCACAGGCGTTGGCCTTCTTCACAGGCTCCGGGCCTTTCTCGGGGAAATGAGCTTCACAGGCGTTGGCCTTCTTCACAGGCTCCGGGCCTTTTTTACAGGCTCTGGGCCTTTCTTCAAGGGTAGAACTTCCGGAGATGCTGGATGTTCCACGCGTTCGGGATGGGCACCCCCTCCTGAGTCTCCAAGCGTGCGGAGCCGGGCCTGGAAACATGAACAACCTTGAACGGGCCCGCCCACATGGGAGAAAGCTTATGCAACCCTTCCCTGGAGAGGACCCGTCTGAGCACAAGGTCCCCTACCTCAAGAATCCTGGGGCGGATGTTGCAGCAGTGGTATCGCTGCAGCGCCTGTTGATACCTTGCTGCTCGCAGCGCGGCCTCTCGACGATGTCCCTCCCCCAGCACGAGATCGGTCCCCCGCATGGCATTCTGTTGCACCTCGTTGAACGTTAGGACCCGTGCGGAGCGACGCCTGACCTCGTAAGGGAGGACGGCTTCTGCTCCGTAGACGAGGAAAAACGGGGTCTCGCCAGTCAGCTTGGCCGCGGTTGTGCGGATGGACCACAGCACAGACTGGAGCTCGTCGTGCGAGCCCCTGCGGTAGGCCTCCAGCTTCTTCTTGAAGGTCCTGGTTTTGAGGCCTGTCGGTGTCAAAACCGGCGGATCTCGGGTAGGGGGTCCCGAACTGTGCATCTAGGCGGATGCTAACAGGAGACAAGGGACATGATGTTTTTACCCAGGTTCGGGCCCTCTCGATGGAGGTAAAACCCTACTCCTGCTTGATTAATATTGATGATATGGGTAGTACAAGAGTAGATCTACCACGAGATCAGAGAGGCTAAACCCTAGAAGCTAGCCTATCATATTATTGTTGTTCGTCCTACGGACTAAAACCCTCCGGTTTATATAGGAACCGAATAGGGTTAGGGTTACACAGAGTCGGTTACAATGGTAGGAGATCTACATATCCGTATCGCCAAGCTTGCCTTCCACTCCAAGGAAAGTCCCATCCGGACACGGGACGAAGTCTTAAATCTTGTATCTTCATAGTCCGGGAGTCCGGCCAAAGGCTATATTCCGGCTATCCGGACACCCCCTAATCCAGGACTCCCTCAGTAGCCCCTGAACCAGGCTTCAATGACGACGAGTCCGGCGCGCATATTGTCTTCGGCATTGCAAGGCGGGTTCCTCCTCCGAATACTTCATAGAAGATTTTGAACACAAGGATAGTGTCCGGCTCTGCAAAATAAGTTCCACATACCACCTTAGAGAGAATAATATTTACACAAGTTCAATCTGCTGACGTATTCCGCAGCGTGACATCACACCACGGCCAAGCCTTTATTCAAATCGTTTTTACTGTCCCACCTCAGCGCGTTTAGCGAGGCGGTTTCCTTGGCACGTCTTGTCAAAGCAGAGATCGTGTCCCCTTATTACGGGATTCTCATCAATACGGGCGTGGGTAACCCAATCGTGCCCGTTGGTACGCCTCCTCTATTGAAGGCGAGTCCCGAACGGTCATGGGGAGGGCTCCTGGTATTCAACCTCTTTATAAAGAGACCAAGGCCCCGCTCTTTTTCCTCAGTCTTAATAGAATCCGCCCCTCGCTTCGAGTCCCAACACCCAAAGCTCCAGATTCAGGCGCTTCGGACCTTCGATGATCTCCGGCTCCGACCTTCAGGGCCGGTGGATGCCTTCCTCCATCACGGAAGAAGACGTCCTAAAGCTAAGAGATGCCAGGTATCTAACCGGCGAAATCTCGCATAGGATGCCTGCCCAAGGGCAGGTTATTCCCTCTCCCAAGCCCGGTGAAAGCATGGTGTTCACGTCTCACTTCCTTTGGGGGCAAAGTTTCCCGACGGACCCCTTCGTGAGGGGGCTCATGTTTTATTACGGGCTGGAATTTCACGACTTGGATCCGGAGTCCATCCTCCACATCTCATCGTTCATCGTCGTATGCGAAGCCTTCCTCCGCATTACCCCCCACTTCGGATTGTGGCTCAAAACCTTCATGGTGGAGCCTAAGATGATCAAGGGGCAACAGGCAGAGTGCGGAGGGGCTGTTATAAGCAATAATGCTCACGCTCCATGGCCCGAGGGATCTTTTCAAGAGGAGCTCAGTCTATCGCAACAAGAGTGGTTTTATATCACAGCTCCCAGGGGCACCAAATGGGTGGCGCCACCTGCCTTTCGCTCGGGTCCTCCACCGCGGCTGGCGTCATGGGTCAATAAAGGGCTTGACTGGGGGCCGTCCAAGGACGTGCCCTTGTTGCAGGGCCATATTCGAGACCTCCTAGAGAGAGAGATCAATCTGGTCGTAGTAGCGCAGGTCATGCTGATTCGTCGCATCCTGCCCTGCAAACGTCGCCCCCTCCGCCTATGGGAGTTCAATCCGGAGGGACCACGAGCTCTTTAACATTTTATGGGCGCAACGCCCGTGGAGATGTACAAACTGTTCTTCGGATCACAAGCAATGTATCCGGACTTGACCGAGGACGCAGGTCTGAGCTGCAATCGCCCGGATGCTCAAGTAAGTAGTCCCGTACCCGGACACGCTATCCGTATATTTATCATAAACTTGCCCTTAAAAGAGTTGTCCCTTAAACAGGAGTGGATAGCGAAAGCAAAACTGATCAGGTGTCCGGCCTCCCTCCCTGAGACCACGCCAGATCCCGTGTTAACCAAGGTGCTGGAGGCTGCACCTTTAGAAGAAGGCGAAGGGGGGAACAAGGAAGCTACTGCCACCGCGGAGGAGGTTATCAAGAAAGGAGGGATCGAGAATCCCTCCATCCAAGGGGAGAAGAGGACCGCCTCTGAAGATCCGGAGACCAAGGCCTCAAAGCGCGGGAAGAAATCTTTGCTAGAGGGTCCTGCGCCGGAAGATGCCCCGGCCGCATTATTTCCCCAAGGAGATCAGCCCTCCAGCGAGTCGTAAGTAGAGAGGGGAGTTTATAAAATAAAATACATCCCTGTTTTATTTCTGAAGATGATCGAAATTTTACCTTGTAGTTCGGATCTCAGCCCTTCTCAGCAGAGCTCGTCGTCAGGGGACCTTCGTTCGGAGATGATGGAGAGCGGAACGCCTCCCCCTGCCGTACCGCCTAGCGAGGCGGACGATCCTGAGGTGTCGTCATAGAGGGTTTCTCCGAATCCGGCAGGGGTGGAGGGCGGTCGTAGGGCCCCCCAGAGCCCTCCGTGTCCGACCTTCGAAAAACGCCATCAGACGAGTCCGGCACCTCCTGGTGCACGGTTGGAGGAGTTGAAGGATCTGCTCGGGCGAGTGTCTATCTCAGAGGATCACCGTGCATTGATGGGTACGGTGATTGAAAAATATTCGTCCGCGGAAAGCGAGTTGTACGAGGCCGCCAGGAGTTTACTGACGGGTTTTGAGGTACGTGCAATGGTGTACGTTTTGACGGTTCCGCATATATAAGATGCGCCCTGTGTAGGTAGTAGCCCCTGAGACTCGGTGCGTTGTCAAAAATGACAGCGTGCCGAGGATCATAATCCCAGATATAATATTTCGCCCTTCCTATGTAGGTGGCGGGGCGTCTGGTGGCTAGCCGGACTGATGAATTTGCCGAACTAAAGCGGCAACTTGACATGGCGGATGCCGGCATCGCGCTTGTCAATAAGCGGCTTGACGAGTCACAAGGTAAGCGGTTTCTCTGCGGACACCTGGTAAGGGAGCTTGATGCCCGTGCCTTACAACATGTATGCTTGATGCAGATGGTGCCGCTGCCATGGAGAACCTTCGGGCAGAGCTTGCCCGAGCCAAGGAGCAGGCCAGAAAAAGTGATGTGGCTGCCTTAAAGGCGGCCGAAGAGCTAAAAGCCGAATAGGCTGCTCACTGCCGAAGCAAGAAGGAAATGGCCGATATGGCCGTGAAGTTGAAGAATGCTACCGACCGCTGTGAGCTTCTTGAAAAAGAAGGTCGAGCAGAGCAAGAGGACCTGAAGAAGGCCACCACCAAGGCCAAGGATGCTCGCTCTGTGATGAGAGCTATGAAGGAGGAGCTACGTCAGGCCGGAGATATCGCGGCTGGAAAGCCCTTTCTGCTGCAGAGGAAGTTCACGGACCCTAAATATGCTCAGTTGGACCGGCTGTGGAGTAGTGAGGATGCTTATCTGGACTTGGCGGCGAGTGCCACGGACGCGGCCGAACACTTCGGAGATCAAAAGGATCACGAGATGGAGGAGCTTTTTTGGTCACAGTTCCATAATCCAGAGTGTCCACTTCCATTAACCGATCGTCTGGCCGAATTGGCGGAGCTGAATAGGTTGTCCGGACTTGCCATGAAGAATGTCGTGACTCATTTATGGCCGAAAAGGCCCGAGCCGAAGAGTTATTTTGGCTTGGTGCAGCAGTTCCTTGGTGCGGTGCCGCATATCAAAGCAATGAGGCAGTCAGCATGCATAGAGGTGCGGGGATGGCTCTTGCCCGTTTCAAGACATACTGGGCGGAGATGAAGGCCACCGATGTTGCATCCCAAGATTCGGACGGAAGCCGAGTACCTGTCGAGCACTATTTTCAGGAAGTTCTGCAGGGCGCTCGTTTAATAGAGACGCAGTGCTCGAAGGATATTATGTTCGAATAACATGTATTATTGTGAAACAATGTTTCCATGGAATATAAAAGCTTTTTATACTTGTGCCCTCAAGAATTAAAATACCTCCTGTGTGGCCGTTAATGTATATGTGTATATAACCTGAAAGGTGGCAGTCTTTGGCTTCAGCCCCCACGCATATAATGCGGGGGTGTTTGCAGAAAGCGCCTTTTCACACTTGATCAAACGTCTTGGTCCTACAAAGGAGGTGATAGTGCAGCAAACTAAGCAACTGGACTATAATGCTTTATCACTTTCCCTTAGCCATAGGAGTTCGACAGTGAGGCTACTATATAGCCCCTAGGGGCAGCGCGCTCACCCGAATTTGGGGCGCGTATGTGCCTGACCGGGAAACGGCCCTTCGTCAATGCGGAGGAATTCTAAAGATTCCAGCGGGTCATCGAGTGGTTGACCGGTCTCACGCTATATCATGACAGTCAGTTTTCGGCTTTCTCTACTAAGGTGCTCGCCTGGCCGAACCGGGGCACAATCGCAGTGGTTCTCCTAGTGCCGCATTAGCCGATAGAGCGGAACGTAAGGCAGCAAAACATAGGAGCCGGGCAAACCTAACATTTGACAAAAGACATGATTCGGAGCTGACGCATATAAGGCCTAACTTGAGACGCCGAACACTCCCTAAGGTATTCGGTCTTTATGAAAACGGGCCGAACAATCGCCCTTGGTAATAAGCCCCTGGTGTCCAGGTATGCGCGAAATTATGACGTGGCCTATGCCAAAACGCCAGCCTCCTCCTCGGTTATAGCAAGAAACCGGGGGATGTGTATCAACAAGAGACAGTAAAAAAGGTTTACGCAGGGTCTTAATCTGAAAAGAATCCTTGCAACGGGTCCCTGCTGCACGTCTGCGCCTGTGTCTCCGTTGTGCCATATCCTGGACGGGTGTAGCACGGTGTTCATATGTAAAAGAGAGGAACTTAGTTGAAAAAGGTCATGCGAAAATGTACATTATATTAAATAAACGAAGTACAATTCAAAAAATGAATAAAATTGAGCTTTATTGTCTCTTGTTGTGCATGCGCGGAGCCCCTTGTACGGGGGTATGCGTCTAGTAAGCCCTTGTATGTTTACGCCGGACTCGTCCAGCCGTGTCCGGGGTCTGGACGACCTGTCTAAGTGCTTTTATTGGTGAAGCCGGTTTTATTGTGTGGCTGTCAAGGCAACCGCACAATTTTCCAGACTCGAGGAACCCTTGATGTTTCCTTTTAACGAGATAATGCCGCATGGACCGGGCATTTTAAGTGTAAGAGATGCATAATGCGGTATTGCGTTAAAGTGGGCGAAAGCTTCGCGTCCCAATAGTTCTTGATAGCTACTTGTAAATGGGGCTAGGTGGAAGGTTAACTTTTCACGACGGAAGTTGTCGGGTGAGCCGAACACAACTTCTAGCAGTAGAGAGCCCGTATAATGGGCATATGGGCCTGGCATTACCCCTTGAAAGGAAGTGTTGCTATGGCGAAATTTGGTTGGGTCTATCCCCGTTTTGCGGATTGTGTCCTGATATAGCAGGTTTAGATCACTGCCGCCGTCCATTAGGACTTGTGAAAATTGGAGTCCGCCAATTATCGGATCTAATATCAAGGCAGTCCAACCTGCATTCCATATACTTCTAGAGTAATCCTGATGGTCGAAGGTGATTGGTTTTAACAACCAGTGGCGGGACTCCTCCGGGATAGGCCGTATGGCGCGTACCTCTATGGGCGTCGCTCTATTTTTCCCTTTGGTCACGTGAAGTGAGTTGACTGTTTTGATTTCTTGTGGGAAATTCTTTTGTTTTCCGGTGCTCTGCTTTTGGGGTTCGTCATCGTCCTCGCTTGGTGTGTCGAGCCCCTTGTGTTCGGCGTTGAGTTTGCCGGACTGCTTGAAGACCCAACAATCTCTGTGGGTATGGTTTGCAGGCTTCCCGGGAGTACTGTGGATTTGGCATATCTTGTCCAAAATTTTGTTTAAGTTAGATAGCTCGTCCATGTTATCCTTAAGGGGCAGCTTTTTATAATTCTTCCGAGAGCTTTGGAATCCGGCGTTGACTGCCATGCTCTTCGGGCTGTTTCCCTTGGTCCGACGCTAGTCCTTGCTGTGTCGTGGTTTCCCGTTTCCATCCCTGACTTCGGATGTACTTGGGTCGCTGGTGCTACATCTTGCCAGCCAGCTATCCTCTCCCACGCAAAAGGAGGTCATGAGGCTTGTTAGTGCGGCCATTGTTCTTGGCTTTTCTTGGCCGAGGTGTCTGGCGAGCCATTCGTCTCGGACGTTGTGTTTGAAAGCTGCTAAGTTTTCGGCGTCCGGACAATCGACTATTTGGTTCTTTTTAGTAAGGAATCTGTTCCAAAATTTCTGGGCTGACTCTCCGGGTTGTTGAGTTATGTAACTTAAATCGTCGGCATCCGGAGGTTGGACATAGGTCCCTTGAAAATTTGCCCGAAAAGCATCCTCGAGCTCCTCCCAACTTCCAATGGTGTTTTCGGGAAGGCTTTTAAGCCAATGCCGGGCTGGCCCTTTGAGCTTGAGGGGTAAGTATTTTATGGCGTCGAGATCATATCCTCTAGCCATGTGTATATGGAGGATGTAATCCTCAATCCGCACTCTGTGGTCTGTTGTTCCGTCAGATGCCTCTATGTTTACGGGCTTGAATCCGCTGAAATTCATAATTCAGCACCTCATCGGTGAAACATAGGGGTGTGCGGCACCCTATATTTAGCTGTACCGTGATGTTCGGATACTTGATGTGTTGCATTGCTTACTAGAGCTTGCTTTCTTGGCCCGTAGATAGATCTAACTGGGCCATCTTTTGGATGTGAATCCCTGTGCGGATCGCGTGCCGGCTTGTGTGCGGCACCGTTTGCCGCTCTCTGTTTGCCATGGGGTCATCCATCCGACCGGGTGGCCTCTTTGTTTTTTGATTGTGGGGGCTCTACGGCCTCCTCATCAAATTCAGGCAGTAGTTTTCGCTTTGGGTAGCTCTTCGTTCGGCGACTGTCGCCGTATTTGTCTACGGTGTTGAGTACTTTGCTCCATCTGATTCTGAGTGCATCTTCCGCTGTTTTGAGCTTCCGCTTCTACTTTTTCAGGCTACATGCAGTGGCGACGAGCCTTTTGTGGAGGTTCTTCTGCTCCAGCAACTTGTCCGGCGTGAGATCGTCCGGACTGTTATCTTCGCCGGGTTGTTTATCCAGATTGTCCTATTCGGACGGTTGCTCGATAGCATGTTCGTCGTCCACCGGTTCACCCTGCTCTATGGCTGGGTCTTTGTCGAGGCGGGACTTTGAGCAGCGCTTACGTTGCCGTTTTGACTGCTTTTTGAGGGAATGATCCTTCGTAGCGTCCCGTTGTTCCTCATCTTCGCTTCCTTTAGGTGTGTCCACCATGTATACATCGTGAGATGAGGTGGTTTTCAAGTGCCCTATAGGTGCTAGTTCATGTTCCTTCCCTACATCGTCGTCCTTACCGTCGATGTCTTCGGAGTCGAAGTCGAGAATGTCGGTTAAATCATCGATAGTGGCTGCGAAGTGGGTGGTGGGTGGGCTTTGAATTTCTTCGTCGTCCACATCCCAACCTTCCTCACCATAATCCGGCCAGGGCTCTCCTGATAAAGAGAGAGACTTTAGTGAATTCAGGATGTCGCCAAAGGGCGAGTGCTGAAAGATGTCTGCGGCAGTGAATTCCATGATCGGCGCCAATCGGATTCGATTAGCGGGCGCGAAGGCTCGAGTCCGGAGAGGAGTCCGGCACCTTGAGTCACGAGCCCAAAGGACGGGTAGGTGTACGGCTCAATCCCGTGAGATCGCAGCCCCCGAGGCGGTGTCCAGCCACCCGTCCCCGATCGGCGCAGTCGGCTCCGAGCTAAAGGTCGGAGCGGACACTGGTGCGGCCTCCAGGACACTGTTCGGTGGCAGAGCTAGATCATGCCCGTCGTGTCACACCCTGATTTTCATGCCACTACACTTAAGCTACCAATCATGATAAAGTGAGGTTTGCCCAAAACTTTTGTGTGTTTTGGACCTGGCCTTGATTAGTTTTTATCTGTTGTTTGCAAGTGCTCTAAAAATAAAATAAATCCTCCAACTCTTATACTCCTTCTCCTTGATCCACAAACCTTTCCCAATGATCATGCCATGTGTATAGGACATAAAAATAATTTCTTACAAAAATAATTTGGCCAAATAGTATTTCCAAAATTTGTTTTCCAAAAACCCCTGAATTGAGATTTGCACTGCAAGTAGTTAATTAAGGGCAGTAAAAATCTTTCCAAAAATATATTTGACTCCTATTAGATATAGGACATCCATAAACCACAAAAATATAATTTTAAAAGTTATTTCCCTATTTTATTTAAAAGCTTTTTCTTAAGGCCAGAAATGATCTTTAATAGAGAAAAAATATTTTATTGTTTTAAAAATATTTGACAAAAATCAGGAAAATTCAGTGGGCATATATTTCCCATATATAAGAGTTTCAACACATGGTCATGTTCAAAACATTGGTCAAATCCCTCAAAAACCCTTTCTGGATATTTCAATCTTTTGAAATATTTACAAAGGAAATATTCCCCAAAAAATCCAAGAAAATTCTAACGTGTCACATATGGCATTTTTGATGATCTTGCCAAGTACCATGTCATGGAGAACAGTATAACCCCATGAAACCCTCTCAAAACCACTTCTGTCCTTTTTCAAGTTTGAACAGCTTTGCACTGTCAAATATGTCCAAATGCTCTCACACTTGGTGAACATGCTCAAATGGTGTAATAATGCACCTAGACCAACTGGCACAAGTTGGAGAACAAGTTAAATTGATCAAAGAGCCCCAGAACCCTTCCTGTCCAGAACCAAATTTGAACAACTTTGTACTACCAACTTTCTCTCCTTGACCCCAACTTAGGTGAGCATGTTCACATGAACAAATGAGGCCACTACACCAAGTAGTGCATCAAGGAGAAGTGATTTGCTCAACTAGATCTACACAAGTCCATTTCTGCTCATTTTTAGGGTTTACAAAAGTTGCGTTGGCAACTTTGCCCAAATAAGCTCCAAATTGGTGGGAGACCCTAATTATATGTGTCATTTCACCCTCTGGAGTCTCATGGCAATTGGAAATCATTTGCTTGCCAAAACCATTATCAAACACCTTCTGCCACTTTACCAATATTCCATTTTTGACCACTTCCTCCAATCTCCATGGCCTCCACTTTTTACCACAGCCCCTCCAAGTCCCCCTCTACCTCCAGTAACAATGGCTGCACCTCAGCTCAATGATTGAGGGGTGAAACCACCTCATTTACCCCTCTGGACAGCCCCTTTCCCTCTCTTTCTCACCTCCCTCCTCACTCAAGTGGATCTCCAGGGCATCCAATGCCCCTACCCACTTGTTTACATCCCCCTAGCATTACCAGACATGAGTGGGCACGCCCCCTGCCCCTTAAACAATGCCATGGCAACCAAAGACACGCTCTGGGCTGCGCTCTGATCTTGCTCCCCAAGATCAGAGCCGCCCCTTCCAACCGCCTCCGGTCACCTCGGGCCTCCCACGCGCGCCTGCCGATGCGCCTCGGCGTCCGCAGCACGCTACACCCCTGTCCCCCTCCTCCTTCTCCCTCCTGCTGCCTCCTTTCGCACGCGCCGCCCGCCCGAGAGCTCCAATGACTGAGCTCACACGCGCGACCCCTCTGGTGCCTCCCCGCCCTTTCCCCTCTCTCCCTGGCACCCTAGACCACCCCCACGAGTACCCCCGAGTCTTTCCTTCCCTCTCCAACGGCCACCAGAGCCGATCCCACGGGCACCCGTAGGCCGCACCCACGGTGGACCTCGGCCTGCCTATCTAAGGCCTCCCCGAGCCATCCTTTTGCTCCTGCTCGCTCTCTCCCACTCCAAATCGTCCACCCGCACCACCAGTTCATGCCCAGAGACGCTCGAACTCGAGATCGAGCTCGAGCTCCGCCGCCTCGGGTCGCCGTCGATCCAGGGGTATAAGCCTCCTCCGCCTCCCCTTTCTCTCGATCTGGAGCCAGAAGACTCCACTGATTCGTTCCTCTTCTTACACCGCTTCGATTTCATCCCGGAGTGAGCTATCCATCCACCTCCCGAAGCCTCGCCGCGGCTTCTTGGTCGCCGCGAACCATCGCTCCCGACGACCGTCACCACCTCCACCCGAAGTGCGCTTCGACGCTGAGCATGTCGGTGCCATCTGTTCGCCTCGCCGTGCCCGGAATCACCGCCGGTGAGCTCGCCGTCCTCTCTGGATGGAGGTTGACGACGATGGCCGTGGGGCCCGTCGGTCAGCCTCACATCCTGACAGGGGGCCCTGCCTGTCAGGTTTAAAACTCCACCACGCGCCTGCTGGCTCGCGTAAGTGGAGGCAGGCCGCGCTACTCCCGTGTTTCCATGGCGAAAGCGCCCACCCGTGAAGCCGTCTTCAACGTCACCCCCTGTCGCCAGCGCGGCTGAGCCGCTGGGCCGGCCCACTGCTATCTCTCGCCGGTGCGCAGGATAAGGGTAAAACCATTTCCCTTTCCTTTTTCCTTTTATGTAAATTTCTAAAATCCATAAACAATTCAAATGGACTCCAAATTTGATGATTCAAATTTCTAATGACTCTATAAATCATGATCTACCTGTTAGTGCAGCATGCACATTTTTCCAGAGACCTTTTCTTCACAAATATTTATCAAATCCTACTTTTCCTCTTTCTGTGATGAACTTTAGAAAATCACAGAGAGCTCAAATTTGATCCAAATGCCATGATTCAAATTTCCAGATGCTTCTAAGTTCATAACTTAGTTTATGAACATTTTTGTTAATACATTTTGTACCACATAAAGCAATGAGCCACTTCTTCATCCTTGTCAACTTTGTAAATTCATAGGAAATCCATTTGAACTCCAAATCCAGTAAAACAAACTCCTAGATGCTTCTAAAATCATGGTTTGTTAAATGGGTACCTTTGCTCATTTTTCAAAAACATGTTTCTGTACACTTCTTGCAAATCCATAAACCCCTTGATTCCATCATATTGAAATGTTCAGAGATATCCACTAAGCCAATTCCAATGAAACCACTCTGGTTATTTTTCATATAACCAGAGATGTCCTAGAAAAGTCAAATTAATATTTTTGGAGCACTTATATTTTTTGCCTTGTTGTGTTGCTTATTGTGATTGTTTCCGACGTTAGTTGACGAAGTAGATGGAGTACATGGAGAAGGACCAGAAGATTTCAAGAATCAGATGAACCAGGCAAGCAGCCCTTTGACCATGTCTATGAAACCTTTTTTTATGCATGCCATACAACACTTTTATTGCTTGCATCGGAGTCAGGATATTGTGGTGACCACATGGGGTGGCTTGCCACCGTTACTTCCTCATTGATACTAGCATTGTGCATGACCCTACCTTCTTATGAGGGTTATGCCGGTGGGAGTAGATAGGATGCTAATGTAGTGCTACGCAAAAAGGGATGGGTATATGCATGGTGAAGGAGGCAAAGTTTTTCAAAAGATTTTTTCGAAAACCCCGTCGGGTGCCACTTATGCCCGAGGGAGATGATGGAATGGGTAACCACTTGATGACGAAGTGGTGTACCGAGGCAAGTGTGTGTGTTGTTTTCGAAAACGGATTAGATTTAAGATTTGTCAACTGTCCCAACCTTACATGCGCAACCACTCTACCCTTATATGGGAAAGGGCATTATTGATTACCTAGGCCGATACTAGCTTGGAGCCCGCATTACTAGTGACGGGGGAGAGTTGGTGCTCTCTCTCGGGACGGGGTCGTGCCAGGTAGGGCGGCCATGACTGTTTTCACAGGGCACCGGATACACCGTTGTGTCCCCTCTCGGATGTTACGATCTTGAGCGAGTCTCGTATGATGTACATCATGAGGATACGGAACAACGAGTGGACTCCTTGTTAGTGTCGTCTAGGGAAAGATAGTGATCGGGTGCTTACCCCGGGTACTTGAGGTATCGCGTGTCGTGGATGACACGGAAGTTCCCCGGATCTTGTGGGTAAAGTGTGCAACCTCTGCAGAGTGTAAAACTATTCGAATAGTCGTGTCCACGGTCAAGGACAGTTGGGCGGTGCTGCTTAAACTACGTCAAGAGTTTCACAACTGTGTGTGTGTGTTGATAAAACTACTTGGGTCAAGTCAAAGGACTTGACATGATTGAGTTGGTTTGGTGCCCACTCTATTTATGTTGATATCGGTAACCTGTCCTCATGGTTACTTGAAATTCTCCTGATGCATGTCTTACAAGTTGTTGAACAAGTCATTGCACTCAAAACTAGCTTTCTGCAAAAATTTACCTATATCATGCATTGTTGTATCTCGAACCAAAACATGGGTTGCTTGCGAGTACATTCATAGTACTCATTGGCTTGCCACTGGTTATTTTATTGTCCAGGCATGAAAGATCATGATATGAAGAAGAATACTTCGGTGACGAACATGCGAGCTAGGACGCTTCCCAGTCAGAATGCCTGTAGGGTTAAGGCAGATGGCATGGGTCCAAGTTATCGACGAAGATTTCCGCTGCAATGTTATACTCAAGACTTGACCATAATGGTCCTACTTGTGTAATACGGTATGTATGGATGTAAGACTCTTGTTATTCAGCTTCTGTGTGTTCAATGAGCATTGATCTCTGGGATCACTATACACGTGCATTCGGTGATCACGACTTATGAGTCGGGGTCCCCACAGGGCTGGTATCAGAGCCATCCTGACTGTAGGAAGCCTTATTTAGCATGGTCGTTAGTTAGGGTAAAACTATTTCCAAAACTATTGCAAACTTTCGCTAGCACCCTCAAGCCCCTGACCACGGGATTCTTTGTAATCCTCGTGGATAGCCTAGAAGGAGTACACCTTGCCAAACACTCACCCACCTCTTCTGAACCCAAGATTCGCGACACCACAACAAGACGATGCCAACAGAAGATACACCTTTGAAGAATGAGGACATGAAGACCCAGAGGATGGTGACACCTTTAAAATTGCCCCAGGATGATGCAACCTTGTCCTATGATAATCAGGGTGTAAGATATGCAAGACCATGATAGACATCGCTAATAGAGCAACCATGTCCTTACCGTTGTTGTATCGACAACCACCGGTGGAAGAGAACCTCGCCATTTGGTCCGCCTCACTATAGTGAGCAGGAAAACGGTTCTCTTCATCCCCCGCTCTTGGTGTCGATGTTGTCATCAACATAACTGACATGTTGGACCTCTACTATGCCTTGTTAATGTCCTTGCATAAAGGATTGCAAACCTGGTACCATCGACGCCTTAGAAGACAAAAAGGGATTGTCATGATTAAGAAGACAACAGAAGACCGAGTCAAGCCTGCTACGAGAAGCCACCTCCACCCCGTCAGCTCATCAGGTGAGAGATTGTTGAAGATTCTTCAGGCCAACCTGGATCGTTTCATCGAACAACTACAAGAGACGTAGCAACACCGGAGGAAAGCTCAGAAGACTGCACGAGGCACGAAGTAAAGCACGACTACTTAGTCCGAGAACCCCTAGGGTAGGATGAGTCGTGTACCCCCTATGCGCAGTCGAGTCCGTATGATGGTTCGAGTTGAACCATGATTGTGTGTTGCTTGCTTTTATTTGTTTGTGTTTTGATATCAGTTGCCCTTTTTGCCCTAGGCAACAAGTACGCGACTATATCACCTGCCTTATTTTGTTGTTTGTGTTTGGCCCTTTTTGGCACTTGTTGTTTGCACTTGGACTATAGAACCCCCTTTAGGCATCCCCCTCCTCTATGCTACTTTTCTCTCTCATCTCTCTCATCAACTGAAGACCGGCAAGACAAGATACACCAGCGATTCTACCTCGGCGACTAACAAGCACTGAAGACTTTTGCTACAGCCTCCTCGACCAAGTGGAACCTCGTAGAGCTGTGTTTACACCTCAAAACTAGAACCCTATCCCTATACCCTACAAGACTTCACGAGATACTCCAGCCTACTTTGCGTACCCCATAGACTTCATGAAATACTTGGAAAAGTTAGTTGTCATCTTTCTTTGATGACATACTTGTCTACCCGAAGTCGGAAGAAGAATCATTGAGCTGGTCAAGGAACATCTGAAGATCGTCATGTCTAGGAGGAAGAACTATACCAACCACCGTCGTCAAGAAGTAAACCTCCGCATTGAAGACCAGGTGAATCTGCAAGCCACTCCTCTCTAAGTAACCAAGCATTTCCATGACAAGGAAACCCACACCAAGATTCATCGGCCCTCTTCGAGATCACTCCAAGATTCAACAACCCCCTTTGAGATCACTTCGAGACAAAGAGTAGACGACTACCAGCTAGAGTTACCACCTGAATTACCCACTGTGCACAGCGTTTTCCACGCGACACACCCCCGAAAGTGTTGCCAACTTCCTAACTAACCCGATCCCTACCAGGGCATCAAACACCGAACCATTGACCCCCAGCCCAACCTGACCTAGCGCGAGAGACCCCTTGGCAACCTGGATCAAGCAAGAACGTCATACACGAAGCCACCCCATCAAGTACTTCAAGGTTCAATGGAGCACCACTCTGAAGCAGAAGCAGTAAGGGGACGTGAAGACTACCCCAGATCCTAGTTTCCGTATTCCTTTCCGCTTCTAGTCTGGGAATCTTGGGGACGAGATTCTTGTAAGGGGGGTAGGTCTATCACACCCTGATTTTCATGCCACTACACTTAAGATACCAATCATGATAAAGTGAGGTTTGCCAAAAACTTTTGAGTGTTCTGGACCTCGCCTTGATTAGTTTTTGTCTGTTGTTTTCAAGTGCTCTAAAAATAAAATAAATCCTCCAACTCTTATACTCCTTCTCCTTGATCCACAAACCTTTCCCAATGATCATGCCAAGTGTATAGGACATAAAAATAATTTCTTACAAAAATAATTTGGCCAAATAGTATTTTCAAAAATTTGTTTTCCAAAAACCCCTGAATTGATATTTGCACTGCAAGTACTTAATTAAGGGCAGTAAAAATCTTTCCAAAAATATATTTGACTCCTATTAGATATAGGACACCCATAAACCACAAAAATATAATTTTAAAAGCTATTTTCCTATTTTATTTAAAAGCTTTTTCTTAAGGCCAGAAATGGTCTTTAATTGGGAAAAATTATTCTATTGTTTTAAAAATATTTGACAAAAATCAGGGAAACTCAGTGGGCATATATTTCCCATATATAAGAGTTTCAACACATGGTCATGTTCAAAACATTGGTCAAATCCCTCAAAAACCCTTTATGGATATTTCAATCTTTTGAAATATTTACAAAGGAAATATTCCCCAAAAATTCCAAGAAAATTCTAACATGTCACATATGGCATTTTTGATGATCTTGCCAAGTACCATGTCATGGAGAACAGTATAACCCCATGAAACCCTCTCAAAACCACTTTTGTCCTTTTTCAAGTTTGAACAGCTTTGCACTGTCAAATATGTCCAAATACTCTCACACTTGGTGAACATGCTCAAATGGTGTAATAATGCACCTAGACCAAGTGGCACAAGTTGGAGAACAAATTAAATTGATCAAAGAGCACCAAAACCCTTCCTGTCCAGAACCAAATTTGAACAACTTTGTACTACCAACTTTCTCTCCTTGACCCCAACTTATGTGAGCATGTTCACATGACCAAATGAGGCCACTACACCAAGTAGTGCATCAAGGAGAAGTGATTTGCTCAACTAGATCTACACAAGTCCATTTCTGCTCATTTCTAGGGTTTACAAAATTTGCATTGGCAACTTTGCCCAAATAAGCTCCAAATTGGTGGGAGACCCATATGTGTCATTTCACCCTGTGGAGTCTCATGGCAATTGGAAATCATTTGCTTGCCAAAACCATTATCAAACACCTTCTGCCACTTTACCAAAATTACATTTTTGACCACTTCCACTAATCTCCATGGCCTCCACTTTTTACCACAGCCCCTCCAAGTCCCCCTCTACCTCCAGTAACAATGGCTGCACCTCAGCTCAACGATTGAGGGGTGAAACCATCTCATTTACCCCTCTGGACAGCCCCTTTCCCTCTCTTTCTCACCTCCTCCTCACTCCAAGGATCTCCAGGCATCCAATGCCCCTACCCACTTGTTTACTTCCCCTAGCACTACCAGACATGAGTGGGCACGCCCCCTGCCCTTAAACAATGCCATGGCAGCCAAAGACACGCTCTGGAGCGTGCTACAGTGTGCTCCCGCACTGTAGCCGCCCCTTCCAACCGCCTCCGGCCACCTCGGGCCTCCCAGCGTGCCGATGCGCCTCGGCGTCCGCAGCAACCTACACCCCTATCCCCCTCCTCCTTCTCCCTCCTGCTGCCTCCTTTAAGACGCTGCCCGGCCGCCCGAGAGCTCCAAAGGATCGAGCTCACACGCGCGACCCCTCTGGTGCCTCCCCTCCCTTTCCCCTCTCTCCCTGGCACCCTAGACCACCCCCACGAGTACCCCCGAGTCTTTCCTTCCCTCTACAACGGCCACCAGAGCCGATCCCGCGGGCACACGTGCGCTGCACCCACGGCGGACCTCGGCCTGCCTATCTAAGGCCTCCCCTAGCCATCCTTTTGCTCATGCTCGCTCTCTCCCACTCCAAATCGTACACCCGCACCACCAGTTCATGCCCAGAGACGCCCGAACTCGAGATCGAGCTCGAGCTCCGCCGCCTCGGGTCGCCACGATCGAGGGTATAAGCCTCCTCCGCCACCCCTTTCTCTCGATCTGGAGCCAGAAGACTCCACCGACTCGTTCCTCTTCTTACACCGCTTGATTTCAGCCCGGAGTGAGCTATCCATCCACCTCCCGAAGCCTCGCTGCGGCTTCTTGGTCGCCGCGAACCACTCGCTCCCGACGACCGTCACCACCTCCACCCGTGCGCTTCGACGCTGAGCACGTCGGTGCCATCTGTTCGCCTCGCCGTGCCGGAATCACCGCCGTTAGCTCGCCGTCCTCTTTGGATGGAGGTTGGCGGCGACAGCCGTGGGGCCCGTCGGTCAGCCTCACATCTGACGAGGGGCCCCGCTGTCGGGTTTAAAACTCCACCGCCTTTCTGGCTCGTGTAAGTGGAGGCGGGCTGCGCTACTCCCGTGTTTCCATGGCAAAAGCGCCCTCCCATGAAGCCGTCTTCGACGTCACCCCCTGTCGCCAGCGCGGCTCAGCCACTGGGCCGGCCCACTGCTATCTCTCGCCGGTGCGCAGGATAAGGGTAAAACCCTTTCCCCTTCCTTTTTCCTTTTCTGTAAATTTCTAAAATCCATAAACAATTCAAATGGACTCCAAATTTGATGATTCAAATTTCTAATGACTCTATAAATCATGATCTACCTGTTAGTGCAGCATGCACATTTTTCCAGAGACCTTTTCTTCACAAATATTTATCAAAT
Source organism: Aegilops longissima (assembly GCA_021605205.1). Taxonomy (NCBI): domain Eukaryota; kingdom Viridiplantae; phylum Streptophyta; class Magnoliopsida; order Poales; family Poaceae; genus Aegilops; species Aegilops longissima. The sequence goes on from CM038678.1 coordinate 282,783,707, forward strand.
CCTATTTTTCCTATTTCTGTGATGAACTTTAGAAAATCACAGAGAGCTCAAATTTGATCCAAATGCCATGATTCAAATTTCCAGATGCTTCTAAGTTCATAACTTAGTTTATGAACATTTTTGTTAATACTTTCTGTACCACATAAAGCAATGAGCCACTTCTTCATACTAGTCAACTTTGTAAATTCATAGGAAATCCATTTGAACTCCAAATCCAGTAAAACAAACTCCTAGATGCTTCTAAAATCATGGTTTGTTAAATGGGTACCTTTGCTCATTTTTCAAAAACACGTTTCTGTACACTTCTTGCAAATCCATAAACCCCTTGATTCCATCATATTGAAATGTTCGAGATATCCACCGATCCAATTCCAATGAAACCATTCTGTTATTTTCATATAACCAGAGATGTCCTAGAAAAGTCAAATTAATATTTTGGAGCACTTATATTTCCTGCCTTGTTGTGTTGCTTATTGTGATTGTTTCCGACGTTAGTTGACGAAGTAGACGGAGTACATGGAGAAGGACCAGAAGATTTCAAGAATCAGATGAACCAGGCAAGCAGCCCTTTGACCATGTCTATGAAACCTTTTTTTATGCATGCCATACAACACTTTTATTGTTTGCATCGGAGTCATGATATTGTGGTGACCACATGGGGTGGCTTGCCACCGTTACTTCCTCATTGATACTAGCATTGTGCATGACCCTACCTTCTTATGAGGGTTATGCCGGTGGGAGTAGATAGGATGCTAATGTAGTGCTACGCAAAAAGGGACGGGTATATGCATGGTGAAGGAGGCAAAGTTTTTCAAAAGATTTTTTCGAAAACCCCATCGGGTGCCACTTATGCCCGAGGGAGATGATGGAATGGGTAACCACTTGATGACGAAGTGGTGTACCGAGGCAAGTGTGTGTGTTGTTTTAGAAAACGGATTAGATTTAAGATTTGTTGACTGTCCCAACCTTACATGCGCAACCACTCTTCCCTTATATGGGAAAGGGCATTATTGATTACCTAGGCCGATACTAGCTTGGAGCCCGCATTACTAGTGACGGGGGAGAGTTGGTGCTCTCTCTCGGGACGGGGTCGTGCCAGGTAGGGCGGCCATGACTGTTTTCACAGGGCACCGGATACACCGTTGTGTCCCCTCTCGGATGTTACGATCTTGAGCGAGTCTCATATGATGTACATCGTGAGGATACGGAACAACGAGTGGACTCCTTGTTAGTGTCGTCTAGGGAAAGATAGTGATCGGGTGCTTACCCCGGGTACTTGAGGTATCGCGTGTCGTGGATGACACGGAAGTTCCCCGGATCTTGTGGGTAAAGTGTGCAACCTCTGCAGAGTGTAAAACTATTCGAATAGCCGTGTCCACGGTCAAGGACAGTTGGGCGGTGCTGCTTAAACTACGTCCAGAGTTTCACAACTGTGTGTGTGTGTGTTGATAAAACTACTTGGGTCAAGTCAAAGGACTTGACATGATTGAGTTGGGTTGGTGCCCACTCTATTTATGTTGATATCGGTAACCTGTCCTCATGGTTACTTGAAATTCTCCTGATGCATGTCTTACAAGTTGTTGAACATGTCATTGCACTCAAAACTAGCTTTCTGCAAAAATTTACCTATATCATGCATTGTTGTATCTCGAACCAAAACATGGGTTGCTTGCGAGTACATTCATAGTACTCATTGCCTTGCCACTGGTTATTTTATTGGCCAGGCATGAAAGATCATGATATGAAGAAGAATACTTGGTGATTTAACATGCGAGCTAGGGCGCTTCCTAGTCGTAATGCCTGTAGGGTTAAGGCAGATGGCATGGGTCCAAGTTATCGGCAAGATTTCCGCTGCAATGTTATACTCAAGACTTGACCATAATGGTCCTACTTGTATACGGTATTTATGGATGTAAGACTCTTTTATTCAGCTTCGTGTGTTCAGTGAGCATTGATCTCTGGGATCACTGTACACGTGCATTCGGTGATCACGACTTATGAGTCGGGGTTCCCACACGTCGTGACAGTGCGGCGCGCTTGGCTGTGGCTCAAAGTCGTCGAAGATCAAGTCTCTGCGGACGTCATCCGTGTAGTTCAAACTTCCAAATCTGACCTGGTGGCCAGGGGTGTAGCTTTCAATCTGCTCCAGATGGCCAAGCGAATTGGCCCGCAGTGCAAAGCCGCCGAATACGAAGATCTGTCCGGGGAGAAAGGTCTCACCCTGGAGCGCATCATTGTTGATGATCGGAGGAGCCATCGGGCCTAAAGATGACGACACAGAGGAACTCTCAATGAAAGCACCAATGTCGGTGTCAAAACCGGCGGATCTCGGGTAGGGGGTCCCAATCATGCGTCTAGGCGGATGGTAACAGGAGACAAGGGACACGATGTTTTTACCCAGGTTCGGGCCCTCTCGATGGAGGTAAAACCCTACTCCTGCTTGATCAATATTGATGATATGGGTAGTAAAAGAGTAGATCTACCACGAGATCAGAGAGGCTAAACCCTAGAAGCTAGCCTATGGTATGATTGTTGTTCGTCCTACGGACTAAAACCCTCCGGTTTATATAGGCACCGAATAGGGTTAGGGTTACACAGAGTCGGTTACAATGTTAGGAGATCTACATATCCATATCGCCAAGCTTGCCTTCCACGCCAAGGAAAGTCCCGTCCTGACATGGGACGAAATCTTCAATCTTGTATCTTCATAGTCCAGGAGTCCGGCCACAGGCTATAGTCCGGCTATCCGGACACCCCCTAATCCAGGACTCCCTCAAGGCCCTTCAGGACCTCCGCGTTGGCTCGCTCGGCCTGGCCGTTACACCGGGGGTACGCCACCGAAGCATAGCATATCTAAGTTCCAAGGTTAGCACAATACGTTTTGAAGAGATTGCTGGTGAACTGCGAACCATTGTCGGTGATGATGCGGTTGGGCACCCCAAATCGGCTCACGAGGCCCCTGATGAACTTGACCGCAGAGCCCGCTGGGATGGTGCGGACAGCTTCCACCTCATCCCACTTGGTGAACTTGTCCACGGCGACGTAGAGGTAGCGATAGCCCCCTGGCGACCGAGGGAACGGGCCTAGAATGTCCAACCCCCAAACTGCGAATGGCCATGAGAGGGGTATAGTTTGCAGACCTCCCGCCGGCTGATGGATCTGCTTGGCGTTAAATTGGCAGGCCTCGCAAGCCTTTACCAGCTCAACAAGTCAGCTGTGTGTGGGGCAATAGAACCCACGCTGCGAACGCCTTGCCAACGAGGGTTCAAGACGATGAGTGATGCCCACAGTCTCCGCCGTGTATGTCTTCCAGCAATTTCTTCCCTCGCTCTCTGGAAATGCAACATAGGGACACGTCACTCGGTCGCCTCCGGTAAAGCTCTCCATCCCTAATGTAGTAGGCCGTGGCTTGCCGCGCCACACGCTCCGCCTCCTCCTCCTTCTCCGGCAAGGTCCCCCGCGTAAAGTAGCTCTTGAGCTCTGTGATCCAGCACCCTTCCAGTGACTCCAACGCCAGGAGCAGGCGTGCCCCTGAGGTCGGGCCGTAGACCGGGGCTCTCGAGGCAGGCGGCTGGGGGAGCTCCTCCTGAGGTTGTGCCACGCTTGATAATGATGGTGCCGATGAGGGCCTCAAGAGTCGCTCTTCGAAGACGCCAGGCTCCTGAGGCAGCCGCCTGGACGCCCTCTTCACGATGTCATCCGCCTCTTGATTGGTGCCGCGAGGCACATGCTGCAGCTCCAGCCCCTAGAACTGTTTCTCCATCCTGCGAACCTCCGCGAGGTAGGCTTCCATGTGCTCATCCTTTGGCTCGTATATCTTGTTGGATAAGTTGATGAGGAGTTGTGAATCGCCCTTGATGATGTGGCGCTTTACCCCCAAAGCGACTGCGGCTCTCAGGCCGGCTATCAGGCCTTCATATTCTGCTATGTTGTTGGAGACCTTTTCCCGTGTTGGAAACAGAGCTGAACGACGTAATAGAGCTTGTCCTGAGTAGGGGATACAAGCACTGCGCCGGCTCCCGCACCATGTCGGGAGAATGCCTCGTCGAAGTACATGACCCAGCCGTCCGGTGCCTCGCTCCCCGGAGAAAGTGATCGGTCTTCGCCTGCTACGAGGCCGGGTGCCTCCGTCCATTCTGCCACGAAATCTGTCAATGCGGCCCCCTTGATGACTCTGGTTGTGCTAAATTCTAGCTGAAACACTTGCAGTTTGATGTTCCACTCGACGACCCTTCCAGCTGAGTTGGGGCTCCTTAGCACCCTCTCTAGAGGGTATGCTGAGATGACCTTGATGGGATGACCTTGGAAGTAGTGACGCAGCTTGCGTGAGGCTACCAATAGCGCGAGGAGGAGTTTTTGGGCATGGGGTACCGCGCCCTCGCGTCCCATAGCACCGTGCTGACGAAGTACACATGGTGCTCGACGAGGCTGTGAGCGCTGGCGCTGCTCGCGTCCTCCATAGGTTGGGGCGCCTCCTAAGACGACGGAGCCCCCAGCGCTTGGTCGCTTGGTGGGGCCTCTCCTGCTCCGGGCGCGCTTTCCTGCTGCGGCTGATCCCCTTCGGCCGTGGCCGCGGTCTCTGTGAGGCTCTCTTGGCCGCTTCCTCCTGCCGGAGGCGCTGCAACCTTGGCTGATGCTCCTCCCTGACCGCTACCAGGGCTGCGCTGGCGGAGTAAGGGGTGGCCGCGAGATAGAGCACCAGGGGCTCTCGAGGACGCAGAGCTACCATCACCAGAGGGTTATGCCTTGTCGGCCTCTGAAGTCCATTCAAAGGGGCCCTTCTTCTTCATCATCTTGAAGAATGGTAGTGCTCGTTCCCCCAGCTTGGAGATTGTCACATCCCTAGCTTCTGGTAATTCACTAGGCTAGCTTCATGTGTGCATCCTGTTTAAATTCAAGAGAATATGAAATGGGGATGTTCAAACCCTAGCACCAAATGAAATGCATCTAGGATCAAAATAAAAATATTTTCAATGAACCTGAAATGCCCTTCAAAAATGTTCATCATCTTTGCCCTCGTCTAGAACCTTTGACAAAGATGGTTCACATTTTTCTAGGACAGAATTGGGTCACTGAATTAAATCATATGCTATTTGCATTTGGGCATTTAAATGCTATATAATATTTTAAATGTCCAAATATTCATGAACTGAAATGTTTGCTGTTGGAAATAATCCAAACAGTGGCCACAAGAAGTCTCATGATTTTCTGAAAATGCTCTGGCATTTTTAATAAATCCAAACCGATTACAGATAATAGAAAACAAAAAGAGTTGGGAGAGAGAGAGAGGAAACCTTACCTGTGCAACCCACCTGGAGCCCAAGTGGCTGGCCCAGCCCACCCGGCGACTTGCCAGTCATCTTCAACCTCTGCGAGGCGAGAGGAGAGACTTCGCCGCGACCCGGCGCGCCACCTCCTGCTTCGCGCTGGCTAGCCTCCCCCGAGTCCACCTGCACGCCCAGGAGATGAGGGCGCCCCCCTCTCACTTTCCCCTCCTTCCTCTGCCTCGCCCCCTTCCTCTGGCCTCTCCTCCTCGCGCCGCCGAGAACACCCGAGACCGCCGCTCGCCGCTGCCGCGGCTATCATGCACCCTCGCCCTTCTGCCGAGTCCACAAGCACCGCAGAAACCTTCTCGTCCTCCCAATCGAGCTATGGGACACCGGGAGGCCCTGCTTCGTCGTCATCACGGTCATCTTCAACCTCGCGCACCTGAGCCCCTCGCCGTCGATTCGCGCCGTCAAGGACGTCCCCGAGCCCACTGACCTACTGCGCCGCCTCCCTGTGAGCTCATGTTGCTTCCCCCTCTCTCTCCCCCTCCGTCCCCGTTCCGTAGCCCCGTCTTCCGATCGAGCCCGAAGCTCCCCACCGCCGGCCTTGTCGCCACCGTGGCTACGGCCGCACAAGCTTGCATCCGAGCTCATCGCTGCACTCACCGCACTTCCGTGAGTCGAACACGACTAACCACGACTCCTCCCTTGCTCGGCACCGCCCAAACCATTGTCGGCCGAACTCCGGCCACCGCTCCGCCCGTCGCCGCCGCCGCTACACTGCACCCCGGCACCTCCCGCTGCCTCCTTTAGATGCACCGCACCGCCAGCTCGCTGTAGCCGCAAACCACGCGCGAAACGGTAGTCGTTAGCGCCTTTCCGAGCAACTCCGGCGATCCTCCGCCGTTGGGTTTGGTCGCCGGCGTCCAACTCCGGTGGCTGATGACGTGGCACCGTCATTAGCGCCTAACTAACCCCCCCTAGGGTCACTGACAGTGGGACCCGCATGTTTAACTCAGTGGGCTAATTTTCCTGGTTAAGATTAGTTTATAACCCAGCGGGACCCACGTGCCAGAGTTGACCGTGCTGACTTGCCAGTTGACCAACCCCACACGTCAGGTTTTGACCCGGACTAGCGCCTGTTGACTTGCTGATGTCACCGTGATGTCATGTTGACGCATTAAAGCCTTTCTGGAATTAAAATAAATCAGAAAAGGTTTAGAAATTCTAGAAAATGCTTTAAACTTCAATAAATCATAGTAATTCAACCATAACTCAGAATGAAAAGATTTATATATGAAAAATGATCAAAAAATCCAATCTATCCATCTGTACCATTTTCATGCATGTTTGATCAAGTTAAATTCACTGTTTAGGATGAAACATGAATAGGACAACTTCGATAATAGTTTTGGAGTTGGGATTTGATGTAGTTTTGAATTCCACTTCAATCAAAATGACTTGTTGTTGCATTAGCCCAAATCACAGCATATTGCCATGTCATGATCATGCATCATATTGATGCATTGCATTGATTGCGTTTCTTCTTTGTTTGTCGGTGATTGTCCCCTCTCGGTAGGCGTATCCCGACGATGAGATCGATGACACCGATGAAGAACTATACTATCTTCAGAAGTGCCAGGCAAGCAAAACCCCCTTGTTCATTCCGATACAATCCCACTCTCTCGCTCCTGCTCTCTTTTAATGCATTTGGACAACAATGATTCATCTGTTACTTGTTGCGGTAGTTGAACCCCTTTATCCTCTGCATGACCTGTCATTGCCACAGTAAATAGATGAAACCCACTAGCATGAATAGGAGTTGTTTGAGCCCTGATGTGCCTACTCATTCATGCTTGTTTGTCATGCTTGCTATTGCTTAGAGTTGTGTCAGGTCTGATTAAATCGGGGATGAATCGGAGGTGTGTGAACATGTCCTCTCGTGTGTGAGCTAAGTGTGTGAACACGATTTGGTAAAAGGTAGCGGTGAGAGGCCATGTAGGAGTACATGGTGGGTTGTCTCATTGCAGCCGTCCTCGTGAACTGAGTTACGTGTTTGTGATCCATGAACAGTTTCTACCACGCATTGGAATGCTTAAGTGCCCTCTCGACTTATTAATCAACCTGATCTCTGTCCGGAGTTGCAACTAGTTTCGGTGTTTGTAGGTAGTGTTAGTAGTCTACCAAGTGGCACCGGTATAGGTGGGCTTGGGACAGACTAGGCACCGTGTACGGTGTACCAAGCTTAGAACCACCCGTCGAGGTGGGCTTGGGAACCCTGCACACATTGTTTGGGGCCGTGAGCGACACCCCGGCCGGATCTCCTTGCGGATGGAACCCGAATAGGCGATAAACCTGGACTAGAGACTTGTGTGGTTAGTCAGGTCGTGGCCGACTCCCTCACCAGGCTTCCGCTTGAAGGTTGCCGAGATACACGAGGTGTACATGGCGGTAAGTGGCGAGAGCGTGTGTGAAGAAGTACACCCTTGCAGGGTTAACATTATCTATTCGAATAGCCGTGTCCGTGGTAAAGGACTTCTGGGTTGTCTGTACAGTTCATAGACAAGTGAAAGTGGATACTCTAAAATGCGCAAGATAAGCGTGAGTGCTATGGATGGCATTCTCGTAGGGAGACGAGGGCGGATCCATAGTGGTGTATTGATATGGTGAATATGTGGACTTGTGTGCGCCACCTCAAAAGAGTTATTTGCAGTCGTAGTTCAGGATAGCCACCGAGTCAAAGCTGGCTTGCTGCAGTTAAACTCCACCACCCCCTTTGTTGATAATGATGCATATATAGTTAGTTCTGATGTAAGTCTTGCTGAGTACATTTGTACTCACGTTTGCCTATTTTATGTTTTTGCAGAGAGACTTCAGTCTCACTAGTAGTTCCGCGTGGACTTCAACGTTTAGCTTGATACCTCAGCTATGATCTTCTGCCCTCGGAAGGATCTGGTAGATAGTCAGGCTTCTCAGCCTTTTTCATTTGTAGATGTCTATACTCAGACATGTTAAGCTTCCGCTTGTGCTTTGACTTGTATGCTCTGAATGTTGGGTCATGAGACCCATGTTTGTAATATCTCGCTCCTCGGAGCCTAATGAATAAATACTTGAGTCGTAGAGTTATGTTGTGATGCCATGTTGTATTTGCACATATCGAGCATATTGTGTGTATGTTTGTAATGCTTGGTATGTGTGGGATCCGACAATCTAGTTGTTTATCCTTGGTAGCCTCTCTTATGGGGAAATGTAGTCTAGTGCTTCCTTGAGCCATAGTAGTCCGCTACTGACCGGTTCAACGGAGTCCTGCTAGCCCAGCACTCTTTTCGGGGCGCTTGGTCGGCTGGCATGTGTTTCACTTCGTTCATGTGTACATCCCTTGGGAAATGTCACACGGTGACATCCGAGTCTGCCTAGCTGCTACAGCCCGGGTTCCCGGAGTCCTGTTAGCCAGTGCTACAGCCCGGATTCACACGCTGCTGACCGACATGCTCGAAGTTGATTCATGTATGCCTGTCCCCATGGGTTAGTGCCGCTTTGGGTTCACGACTAGCCATGTCGGCCCGGGTTCTCTGTCATATGGATGCTAGTGACACTATCATATACGTGAGCAAATAGGCGCAAACGGTCCCGGGCCATGGTAAGGCGACACTCGTGGGAATACCATGCATGAGGCCGCAAAGTGATATGAGGTGTTACCGGCTAGATCAATGTGACTTGGAATAGGGGTCCTGACAGAGATGAAACGTCCTAGCGCGGTCACGCGCCCGGTGAGTTTCTGCATTTCTCTGAGGGTCTTTGGTGGGCTCATATCTTCGACTGCTTTGACCTTTTCGGGGTTGGCCTCGATGCCCCTATGGGACACGAGGAAACCCAGGAGCTTGCTCGAGGGGACTCCAAATACGCACTTCTCCGGGTTGAGCCGCAGGTCCACTTCATCAAGGCTCGCGAAGGTTTCTTCCAAGTCCTGTATCAGGGTTCTCGCCTCCCGAGACTTCACTACAATGTCATCGACGTACGCCTCAGCATTCCTCCCGAGCTGTCGGCCCAGGGCGATGTGCATCGCCGCTAAAAGGTCGCGCCTGCGTTGCGCAACCCAAACGGCATGCATGTATAGCAATACATTCCGCGCGGGTCGGAAAGCCGTTTTTCCACATCTTCTCGCCATCTTGATCGGTGATAGCACGAGAAGGCATCCAGAAGCACGAGGGTCACACTCGATGGTGGAGTCGACGATCTGGTCGATGCGGGGAAGCGGGAACGGATCCTGTGGGCAGGCCTTGTTGAGGTTGGTGAAGTCGACACACATACGTTCCTTTCCCCCTTTTTTGGCACGACAACTGGGTTGGCCAGGCAATCCGGGTAGCGGACCTCGCGAATAACCCCTGCGGCCTCTAGCTTGTGTGTCTCTTGGACGATAAAAGCTTGTTTCTCTCTGGACTGTCGCCTTGCCTTTTGCTTCACGGGGCGCACGTTGGGGCACACGTTGAGGTGATGCTCAATCACGCCCCTCGGGACCCCCGCCAATTAATCAGGTCCCCACGCGAACACCTTCTTGTTCACGCAGGAACTTCACCAAGGCCTCCTCCTGCTCGGGTTCGAGGTTTGCACCTATGGTGAAGGTGGCGTCAGTGGACCCGTCCTTGTTGACTAATTATTGCGTCGTGATCGTCGAGTGACGTCGGGGGTCAGCGGGGCGTCCAGTCAACGACCATGGGTCCCGCATGTCAAGAGCTAACTAGGCTAACTAATTTTAATTAAACCTAAACTAGGTTAATTAGCAGAGGGGCCCCACCTAGTCAACTAAGTCAGCGGGGTCAAACCCGCCGACGTTTAGCCGCCGGCGAGGCCAGACACGGCGGCGAGAGTGTGGTTGTGCATTCCGGCGACCAAATGGACGGCGGAGACCATCTACGGGTAGCCGGAGACAACCCGCGATGTTTGGTGGTGGTGGTTGAGCTTGGGGTGGCCGGGAACGTCGCCGGCGACGAGCTTGGCGGTCGTCGGAGTCGGGTGAGGACGAACCCGTGGCTACGGGGCACGGCAGGGCACGGGGTGAGGTGCGTTTGGCTCCTGGGAGTGCGGTGAGTGTGATGGCGTGCTCGAGTCAAGCCAGCGTGGCTGTGGCCACGACGGCGACGTCTTGATGGCGGCGAAAAGCGCCCGAGCTTCGGTGCGGTCGGTCACGGGGCTCGAGAGCGAAACGAGAAGGAGGAAAGGTAGCTGGGCTCCGGCGAGTCTGACGAAGCGGTCGGCGCAGGTCGGGACGAGTGATGCGGTGGCGACGGCAATGGGGATCTCCGGCGAGGTTCGGTGAAGACGAGCTCGGGGAAGACGAAGCTGGGCTTGCGAGCTCTCGGGGCTCGGGCTGTTCGACGGAATCGACGACGGTGGAGTGGTTGGACACGGTGGCTTGGTACGGGGACGACGGTGGACGCGACTACGTCGGCGGTGCGGCGGGAGGTGCGTCGGCCATCGTGCGGGAGAGCGAGGGAGAGGGGCAGGGGCGAATGAGGTGTCCACGGGGTCGGGGCGGCGACGTGGAGCTCACCCAGGTGCTCGGTGGCGCAGGCGGCAAGCAGCTGACGCCGTGGCGAGCTCACGTTCGCCGGCGTCACCTCTGTGCCTATGTGGCGACGACGAAGCAGCTGGCTGGCATGGGCCAGCATAGTGCTGGGCCGGCCAGCTGGGCTGCCAGGTAAGTGGTTTTTCCCTTTTGTTTATGTTTTCAATTATTCTGTAGGTTTGTTGCATTTCTAAAAATACCTAGGCAACTCCAAAAATCACCAAACTGCACATGGTCCTTAGTTGGAATATATCCAGCATGGAACATTTTAGTTTGGGATTATTTGAGCATTTGAAATATTTTATATAATTTAAATGCCCAAATTCAAATAGCTAAAGATTTAATCCAGTGACCTTAGAGTGACCTAGAAATTTGTGCATCACTTCTGGCAGTGGTTTAGGACCAAGGCAAGGGTGATGAACATTTTTAAAGGGCATTTCAGGTTCATTGAAAATATTTTTAGTAAACCCTAGTTGGATTCAGAGGGGTTCTGGGGGTTCTGTCTTCCCCATTTCAAATTTCTGATGAAAGGTAAACATGATGCAACACTCTAATGCTAGGACTAACTAGGATGTGACAAAGTTCTTCTTGTCTTTCCTGAAATTATGGCGAGGATCCAGGAACTGTCTATGCATGTCGAAGCAAGAAAACTTGCGACCAGCCTTAAGTCAACGAAACTCAAGAGCTCCCTTGCATGTGGGGCACGGGAACCGTCCATGCACACACTAGCTAATGAATAGCGGATACGCCGGCAAGTCATGCGTCGAGTACATGTACCAGACACGCATTATGAAGTTCTGTTTGCTAAAGGCATCGTATGTCTTTAACCCATTATCCCAGGCTTCTTGCAATTCGTCCTTCGGCGGCTTCATGTACACATTCATATTCTTCCCTGGATAGTTGGGCCCTGGAATCATCAACTTCAGGAAAATGTTCTTTCTTTGCATAATCTGTCCGGGAGGGAGATTGAGTGGCAAGACAAATACGGGCCAACAATTGTATTGGGCTGCCGTCAGACCAAACACACTGAACCCATCTGTGCTGATGCCAACTCGAGGATGCCTCGGATCTGCCGATTTATCATCATGTAATGCATCGAAGCTCTTCCATGCTTCACCGTCCGATGTGTGCACCATCATCAGCTTCCCGTCTGCATCTAGTTGGGTTCTTTTGCCCGTTTTGTGCCATTTCATCTGTCTTGCCGTCTCTTCGACCATGAAAATATGTTGAAGTCTTGGTACGATTGGCATATACTGAAGAACATTAACGGAGATTATGGTCTGCGTCTTCTCATCCATACCGTTGTCTACCACAACATACCTGGATGACTTGCAAATGGGACAATACTTCAAGTCTGCATACTGAAGCCTAAATAAGGCACATCCTTTCTCACAGGCATGCATCTTCTCATAGGGCATCTTAAGAGCACGAAGGATTTTTGTGACTGGTACAGGTTTGCAGGTAGTACATGGCCTTTGGGTAAAAAACTTCCAAATACTGTCATCATTGCGTCGCCTCTGCCCAAGTTGAATTGAGCCTTCAGAGCCATTATTTGTGAGATCGCATCCAGTTGACAAAGCTCGATGTGCTCGTGGAGAGGATGTTTTGAAGACTCCAACATTTCATTGAAGGCATCTGCTGATTCCTCCATCTCAACGTCCGAGTCCCGAGCATCATCAATGTCTTGCACCATGTCTTGCATCCCGGTACCATGCTCGTCGGTGCGACGACGAAGCACCTCAGCTCTGGCACGTCGGGCAGACTCGCCATTAAATGTCCACACTGTATAATCTAGCGTAAAACCCCACTTTTGCAGGTGTTTTCCCATTTCATCCTCTGTCCTCTTGTGCCAATTGTTTCACCCGGCACAGGGGCACCATGTTGTCCTCTGGCCATTTGCAAATGCGGCTATCAGAAACCCCTTGGTTTTTGTTAACCATTTATTGGTCATGTCTTTCTAACTAGTGTGACCGGTATACATCCACGCACGATCAGTCATCTTGCCTAGCTACTGGACACATAGGAAATATATATATATATATATATATATATATATATATATATATATATATATGCATGTATACATTCATCAGTTAATGGAGTTTATCACTTTTATTACGTCCATGCAACCTAGATGCTAATAGGTAAAGATAGGTCATAATCCCACCCGAGTATGTGTAGATTGGGTTCGTTTTCCCATGCTCTGCTCCGGATCCGACGCAAAATTTTGGCAGCACCTCCCCGTTGTTCTATAGATACATGCCTCGGCAATAAGCAGAGAGGATGTGTACCCGGAGAACAACAGGGAGGCACTGATGAAATTCTGCATCGGATCTGGAGGAGAGCATATGGGAAAATGAACCCAATCTACACATACTTGAGCTGTCCATCGATAACGTTGGACAATTCGAAAGAATCACGGTTATAAATATGCAAATGCATGCATATTTATAGATGTAACCCTTTCGAACGAGAGACGCATAGTGGTCACGCATATTGATGATTGAAGACACCTATAGCTAGCAAGTTTCATCAGCACGAAGACCAGAACAGAGAAAATCAAGGGGGGAGATGTCATTTGTGCTAACCCACAAACACAGGGATGGAGCTCGTCGAACACTAGACCGTCGCAGCGACGAAAAAACTGCACATTTAAATCAAAAGATGAGTTTCATAGCAATATTGTTTTTTCCGTCAACCTAACTAAATATTTACAACAGGAGGAGCGGATTAGGGGTTCCTCGGCGTCGATAGAACCCTAAATAGCAAGTATCATCGATGCAAGATACATGAGGCACTCGGCGTTGAACACTAGATCCCCGTTCCAGAAGTGACGCTGGCGCCCGGCGTCCCGCAACAATAGTTCTGGTGGCCGATGACTGTCGAACACCTTGGGAAATTTGTCTGGCAGCCTCTGCGATGAGGATTAAAGCCATGTATTGAAATTTCAAACAACCAAAATGACTTGAGTCAGCTTGGGTGTTTCGAGTTTCAACACTTAGCTTTCAATCGTCATCTCGGAGGCTGCCAGACAAATTCGTGATGGTGTTTGACCGCCATCGACGCCGAGAACTGTTGTTGCGGGACGCAGGACACCTGTGTCACTTGTGGGACGTGGATGTAGTATTAGACACCGACGGCCACAAGTATCTTGCACTGACGATACTTGCTTTTTAGGGTACCACCGACACAGAGGAACCCCCTAACCCACTCGTCCCCGGGTAAACTAAATTAGCATGCATGCAATAGGCAAAACTACATCATCTCTTGCGTCCGTACATCATCGAATATTATCACTAAAATACATCTCGAATAGTATCATACATATAGCATGACTAATACAGCTAGAACCGTAGCGAACGACGGGTATCGGCGCGGGCGGTGGACACCCAAAGAGAAGGAACCATCACAGGATTATAGCTCCAGTGAGATCCCTGAAGAACCTGGCAGGTATTGTCGAACCTGCCCTCCAACGCAACCATGTAGCGACGGGCGTGCTTGTCCTCCTCGCTGACATGGTGACGTACCACCTTTGCGGTGTCCGAAATCCTCGGCACCGTCACTGGCCCACGCGACCGCAACCAAACAAGGTTCGGGTCAACGACGGGCTAGCTCCTCACCAAGTTGCGCCCCCGGAAGGTAGAACCTCCCAGTACCAACCCGGCGGAGCCTAGTCTCGGACATGGCCCCTCTGATCAAGCAGGCCTGCTCCGCCGAGTCGACGATGAGGATGTGGGAGAGGCATCATCGACGTCGATGTGGGAATAAATGCTTGAACTAAAAAACTAACAAAAAATTTCACATGTTCAAAATAAACCAGAAACTTAACCTAACTGAAACTAAACTAAACCTAAACTAAACTAACTAAACTAAACCTAAACTAACTAAACTAAACCTAAACTAAACCAGAAACTTGACCTAAACTAAATTCAACTAAACCTAAAGTAAACTAACTAAACAAAACAAAACCTAAACTAAATTACACTAATCCTAATTAAAACAAATCTAAAAAAATAGAAAAAAAAGTAGAAAGGTCTCACCTTGGGCGGCGGGGCAGCGAGGCGGGCGGCGGTCGAGTCGGCGAGGCGGCGTGATGGAGTGGGCGGCGAGGCGGCCGGGCGGGTGGTGGGCGGGCGGGCGGCATGGGGCAGCGTGAGGGGCGGGAAGGCCGGGCAGGGCCGAGGCCGGGCTGGCCTGGCGGGCGGGCGGCGGGTGGTGAGGAGGCCGGCCAGCGCGACGGGCGGGCGGCCGGGCTGTGAGGCGGCGCAGACGGGACGGAGCGGACGGGCGGCGTGGATGGGACGGGCGGCCGTGTGGCGAGGCAGGCAGGCAGGCAGCCCGGCCTGGCGGCGGCCGGCCGGGCGGGCGGCGAGGCGGCCCGGGCTGTGTAGCGAGGCGGGCAGGGGCGGGCGGCGTGGGGTTGGGACGAGGGGAGGGAGAGAGAGGGGTAGGGCGAGGGTGTTTTGTTAGTGTAACGCCCCGGATTCGATGCGCCAGGTGTCTGCTAGTTATTCGCCGTCGTTGCCATGTCATGTGCTTGCGTGTTGCACTTTGCCATGTCATCATCTGCATTTTTCTCATGTCATCATGTGCATCTCATTTTGCATACGTGTTCGTCTCATGCATCCGAGCATTTTCCCCGTTGTCCGTTTTGCAATCCGGCACTCCTATGTCTCCCGGCGCCCCCTTTTACCTCTTTTAGTAAAGGGTGTTAAACGGTCTCGGAATGGACCGAGGTTTGTCAAGCGGCCTTGGTATAGCACCGGTAGACCGCCTGTCAAGTTTCGTGCCATTTGGAGGTCGTTTGGTACTCCAACGGTTAACCGAGTAACCGCAAAAGCCTCTTTTGTTTGCAGCCCAACACCCTTTTCAAAGTGGCCCAAAACCCAGCAAACTCCCCTCCATTTTCTCGGTCGTTCGATCACGATCGTGTGGCCGAAAACCGCACCTCATTTGGACTCTCCTAGCTCCCTCTACCTATAAATAGGTGCTCCTCGTCCAAATTCGCGGATGATTTCCCCTCCGAAACCCTAAAATTGTCCCCACGCCGCGCCGGACATGTCCGGTCCGGCCGGACGTCCTGCGCCGCCGCCCCCGCCCTACCAGGAAGTGCCACGTGGCGCTCTGCGCCGCCCGCCGCCGCTGCCCGGCGAGCCCGGATCGGCCCGCCTGCCCGTCCGCCGTCGCGTGCCTCCAGCGCAGGCCCCTGCCCGCCCGCCGCCGCTTGCCCGCCTCTTCCGCGCCGCCGCCCGGCAGCGTCGTCGCCGCCGTGAGCCGTCCGCCGGCCGGACCTCGCCGCCCGATAGCCGCCGTCTGCTGCCGCCGCCCAGCGGCGCCCCGCCCCGCCGCTCGCCCCTCGCCGCCCGCTCCTCTCGAGTCGGCCCGTCGCCTTTAGCCGCCGGCGCCACGCTCGATCGCCGCCATGGCGCCGGCGCCGCCCGCCGCCCGGCGAAACCTCCTCGTCGCCGGCGCGCGGCCGGATCCGGCGGATCCGTCCGGGCCGCCTCCCGCGCTTTCCCGAGGTCTCCGGCGACCTCTCCCTCCATCTCCGGTGAGATCCCGGCGATCCTCGTAAACCGTGCTCCGGGGTTGACTTTCCTCTCCTTCCTCGAATCCACTAAGTCCCCAGTTTTCTTATATTTTGTTGCATTTTTATAATGTCATAACTCTGTCATCGTTGCTCCGTTTTGGGCGTGTAATATGTCAAAATGTTTGCCTCGAAGAGTAGATCATTTCATCTCATTGCACCATTTTCATTTGAGCTCATCTTGATGCCCGAAATGCTGTTAGAAGAGTGCTATGTGGTGTTAGTTTCTGATTTTTATCAGAACTTGCACTTTTGTCATTTTTGCCATGATTGATGTGTGCACCCTATGGACTTGAGTCCTACATGTGTTTTGTAATATGCCATGCCATCTTTACAGGGGTGTATGCCATGTATTTTTGTGATCTATGTGGTGACTAGAACAAGCATGCAAACTAGGCATCATAATGTTGCTGATTTCAGCCCTGTTTTGCTGATATTTTTATGCCATGTTAACTTGACGTTACCGAGAGATCCATGCATATTTTGAGATACTTCAGTAAGGATGTTTTGTTAAACATGTCTTGCTATATCCATCCATGCCCTTGTTTGCAATTATGGAGTGCCCTAGCTTGAGTCAATCGAGCTCTACTTTTGCTTCAAAATGTCTCCTGACAGGTTGTTTACATGTTATTCAATTTTTCCAAGGTTGTTGTAGTTGATCCTTGCATGCTATGTTGTTGTTCTTGCCATGTATAGATTCTATGCCATGTCTTCTTATTGTTGGTTTCCTTTCCATGCCATGTATTGCTCTGTGGTGAGTGGTTCAAGCTCACCAACATGCCTACTTATTGTTATTCCTGCCATGTTCAAATCTGTAATATAACTTGCCATGTTTACATGGGTGCCATCATATTTTCTGATCCTTTTTGGCTCATGGTCAGTAAGGGACTTTTATTCTATGCAATTAGTAGATTCATGCCATGCCTTTGGTTGCCATGATAAGTTCCTGTAACATGCTGTTTCATAGCTCTAAACATTGCAACCTGGTGTTATTTCTGCTAAAGTCTGAAACTATTATTATTTGCAATCTTGCCATGTGTTTTTGAGCATGTTCTAGTTGTTTCTGGAGATAGCTCAGTGTTCATGTTTTGTAATGCTTTACCTGTACATCATGTCCATGCCTTTTGTTTTCATATTGAGGTCCTGTAGCATGTTGTTTTGATGCTTGCAATATGCCTAGTTGCTGTTTTGGACAGATTGGTGCTATGACTTGTATAGTGTGTATGTGTTGAACCGTTGCTCCGTTTTGAGTGTGCTCTATATGAAACTTGCTTGATTTTGCATGTAGTTTCATATTATCATGTTGCATCCTTGTTTTGAGGTGTTTGCTTGATGTTTGTATGCATTTTGCATCAATGCCATGCTTATCTTGTTTTGCTCATATCTTCTAGGCCGTAGCTCCGAATCTAATGAACTTTATATGTAACTTGACTAGAATTTCGTGTAGATCATCGTGGTGCATATTAACTTGCTGTTTAACAACTTGAACATAAGGTTTATTCAGATCTGGACCAATTTCGAAATTTGCATATGAGGACTTACCGGAATTGTTATATGTTGTTCCTGGCCTCATTTAAACTTGCTTTGATGTGTTGCTCTTGTTTGCATCATCCCTTGCCATGAGTAGCTTCATGTAGCTTTGTCATGCATCATGCTTGTTGTGCATCATGTCTTGTTCATGTGTGGTGTGTTTACCTATGTTGTGTGCTTCTTCTTGTTAGTTCTGTTTATTGCGATCGTGAGGATTCGTTCGTCTACGCTTGGTTCGGCTTCTTCCGTTCGTCTTCTTCATGGACTCGTTCTTCTTCCTTGCGAGATTTCAGGCAAGATGACCGCTACCCTGGATCTCACTACTATCATTGCTATGCTAGTTGCATCGTTCTATCGCTATGCTGCGCTACCTATTACCTGTTTATCAAGCCATCCCAAATTGCCATGTCAGCCTCTAACCTTTTGCAACCCTTCCTAGCAAACCATTGTTTGGCTATGTTACCGCTTTGCTCAGCCCCTCTTATAGCGTTGTTAGTTGCAGGTGAAGATGAAGTTTGTTCCTTGTTGGAACATGGAGATGTTGTTCCTTGTTGGAACATGTTTACTTGTTCGGATATCACAATATATCTTATTTAATTAATGCATCTATATACTTGGTAAAGGGTGGAAGGGTCGGCCTTATGCCTGGTGTTTTGTTCCACTCTTGCCACCCTAGTTTCCGTCATATCGGTATTATGTTCCCGGATTTTGCGTCCCTAACGCGGTCGGGTGATTTATGGGACCCCCTTGACAGTTCGCTTTGAATAAGACTTTTCCGGCAAGGCCCAACTTTGGTTTTACCATTTGCCTCACCACCACCTACCTTTTCCCTTGGGAGTTGCTCTCTCGAGGGTCATCTTTATTTAGCCCCCCCCCCCGGACCAGTGCTTCTCTAAGTGCTGGCCCGAACCGAGCTGCCTGCGGGGCCACCTTGAGGCAAC
The DNA here is from genome assembly GCA_021605205.1 of Aegilops longissima. Lineage (NCBI taxonomy): Eukaryota > Viridiplantae > Streptophyta > Magnoliopsida > Poales > Poaceae > Aegilops > Aegilops longissima. The sequence goes on from CM038678.1 coordinate 282,802,598, forward strand.
CCGAGGGTTGGTTTTACTCGTAGCTAGTCTCATCCGGTGTTGCCCTGAGAACGAGATATGTGCAGCTCCTATCGGGATTGTCGGCGCATCGGGCGGTCTTGCTGGTCTTGTTTTATTGCTGTGGAATGTCTTGTAGCCGGGATTCCGAGACTGATCGGGTCTTCCCGGGGAGAAGGAATATCCTTCGTTGATCGCGAGAGCTTATCATGGGGTAAGTTGGGACACCCCTGCAGGGTACAAACTTTCGAGAGCCGTGCCCGCGGTTATGTGGCGGATGGGAATTTGTTAATATCCGGTTGTAGTAAACTTAAAGCAAACTCTTCTAAAATACACCAACCGTGTGCGTAACCGTGATTGTCTCTTTTCGGGGTTGATCGAGAGGAGAACACGGTTTCTGTGTTATGTTTGACGTAAGTAGGAGTTCAGGATCACTTCTTGATCATTACTAGTTGACGACCGTTCCTTTGTTTCTCTTCTCGCTCTCATTTGCGTATGTTAGCCACCATATATGCTTAGCCGCTGCTGCAACCTCACCAATTTATCCCTTCCTTTCCCATTAAGCTTTGCTAGTCTTGATACCCATGGTAATGGGATTGCAGAGTCCTCGTGGCTCACAGATTACTACACCACCAGTTGCAGGTACAGGTTGCGATGATCATGACGTGAGAGCGATGTTTATTTGTGTTGGAGTTCTTCTTCTGCTTCTTCTTCGATCAGGGGATAGGTTCCAGGTCGGCAGCCTGGGCTAGCAGGGTGGATGTTGTTTGAGTTTCTGTTCATGTTTCATCCGTAGTCGGATGTTGTTATTGTATATGATGTTGTTTTATTCTTGTGGCATTTGTGCCTTATGTATGTATCCCCATCTATTATGTAATGTTGATGTAATGATATCCACCTTGCAAAAGCGTTTCAATATGCGGGTCTATCCTTGGTGGGACCTTCGAGTTCCTTTTGGATAGGGTCGCATGTTGGGCGTGACAGTTAGATAGGGCACGGCTCTTTGTCGTCTGCTAGCAGACGGCAAAGAGCCTAGCTAACGGACGTTAGTTTGGCCACTTTCTTTGCCGTCTGCTAGTGGACAACAAAGTTTCTTTGCCATCAGGTAGCGGGCTGCAAAGAAAGTGGCCGTTAGCTGCCCCTCGCTAGCGGCCCACCCTATCTCTTTGTCGCCCGCTAGCCGACGGCAAAGGTTCTTTGCCGTCAGCTGATACGTCTCCAACGTATCTATAATTTTTTATTGTTCCATGCTATTATATTATCTGTTTTGGATCTTTAATGGGCTTTAATATGCTCTTTTATATTATTTTAGGGACTAACCTATTAACCGAAGGCCCAGTGCCAGTTTTTTGTTTTTTTGCCTATTTCAGTGTTTTGCAGAAAAGGAATACCAAACGGAATCCAAATAGAACGAAACCTTCACGATGATATTTATTGGAACAAAAGCAATCCAGAAAACTTGGAGTTGAAGTCTGGAACTCCGCGAGGCGGCCACGAGGCAGGAGGGTGCGCCCGGGGGGGTAGGCGCGCCCCACCCTCGTGGGCCACACGGCGCTCCACCGACGTACTTCTTTCGCCTATATATAATCTTACACCCTGAAAACATCAGGGGGAGCCACCAAACCACTTTTCCACAGACGCAACCTTCTATACCCGTGAGATCCCATTTTGGGGCCTTTTCCGGCGATCTACCGGAGGGGGAATCGATCACGGAGGGCTTCTACATCAACACCATAGTCTCTCTGATAATGTGTGAGTAGTTTACCACAGACATTCGGGTCCATAGTTATTAGCTAGATGGCTTCTTCTCTCTCTTTGGTTCTCAATACATACTCCTCGATGTTCTTGGAGATCTATTCAATGTAATACTCTTTTGTGGTGTGTTTGTCGAGATCCGATGAATTGTGGATTTATGATCAAGTTTATCTATGAATAATATTTGGTTCTTCTCTGAATTCTTATATGCATGATTTGATATCTTCGCAAGTCTCTTAGAACTATCGGTTTAGTTTGGCCTACTAGATTGACCTTTCTTGCAATGGGAGAAGTGTGTAGCTTTGGGTTCAATCTTGCGGTGTCCTTTCCCAGTGACAGTAGGGGCAGCAAGGCACGTATTGTATTGTTGCCATCGAGGATAAAAAGATGGGGTTTATATCATATTGCTTGAGTTTATCCCTCTACATCATGTCATCTTGCTTAATGCGTTACTCTGTTCTTATGAACTTAATACTCTAGATGCATGCTGGATAGTGGTCGATGTGTGGAGTAATAGTAGTAGATGCAGAATCGTTTCGGTCCACTTGACACGGACGTGGTGCCTATATTCATGATCATGCCTAGGCATTCTCATAATTATGCGCTTTTCTATCAATTGCTCGGCAGTAATTTGTTTACCCACCGTAATATATGCTATCTTGAGAGAAGCCACTAGTGAAACCTATGGCCCCCGGGTCTCTTACTTATTATATTGCATCTCTTTTATTTACATCCATCTCGTTTACTATTTTTCCATCTTTACTGTTCAATCTATAAAACAAAAATACCAAAAATATTTATCTTACTATCTTTATGAGATCTCACTTTTGTGAGTGACTATGAAGGGATTGACAACCCCTTTATCACATTGGTTGCGAGGTTCTTGATTGTTTGTGGAGCTACTAGGTGACTTGCGTGTTATCTCCTACTGGATTGATACCTTGGTTCTCAAAAAACTGAGGGAAATACTTACGCTACTTTGCTGCATCACCCTTTCCTCAGCAAGAAGGATTTCTGGCGCCGTTGTCGGGACTCGGGAAGGTTTACGCCAAGTCAAGTCAAGATTTGATCTCCCGTCAACTTGCCAATTTCTGGTCCCATTGCCGGGGAGATATATGCCCGAGTCAAGACATACCAAGTACCCATCATAAACTCTTCTCCCTTGCATTACATTATTTGCCATTCGCCTCTCGTCTTCCTCTCCCCCACTTCTAAAACAATTTTCGAAAACCTTTGCCTTTTCTTCGCCCTTCTTACGTTCGATCTTGTGTTATGTGCCTTCTTTTTGCTTGCATCTTTGCTTGCTAAAAGTTTATGTATCCTCATCCACTTTCTAATCTTTTTAAGAGATCCAATTATGATGAACCAATTCCTAGTGAGTTGAGTGCACTAGACTATCTTTATGAGGTTTTTCTTGAAATCCGTGAATCTGAAAATTGTGCTGAAGTGCTTTATGAAGTGATTCAGGATAGATCTTTGAATAAAAAGCATGATTGCAATGATGTTATCATAATTCTATTAATTTCAATTGTGTTAATGATATGCAAAACCCTAAGCTTGGGGATGCTAATTTTGCTATGTCTACTACTTGTTGCAATGATCATGATTGGGGTGATTCTTGTTATGATCTTGAAAATTTATTTAAGCCCCATGATGAATATGAGATTGATAATAATAATTGCAATAGTACTGAAAGTGGGTTTGGAAGAGTGTCAACTTTAGATCCCACATATTTGGTTAAGTTCAATCTTATGAAGTTTTTGATAAAAGTGGGTTTGGAAAGGTCATGACTTTATTTTATGATAATCCCACTATTTTGGAAGAGTGTCAACTTTGCATGCATGTGGGTCATGAAAATAATATTTTATGTGTTAGATATATTGTTGAATTTTCTTATGATCTTACATGTAATTATTATGAGAGAGGGAAATATGGTTGTAGAAATTTTCATGTTACTAATTTTCCTCTCGTTGTGTTGAGATTGCTTTTGTTTATTTCTTCTTCCTTGCATATGCTAGATCTTGCTCGTCTTGCTAATTTGTTTGCCTATAAGATGCCTATGCATAGGAAGTATGTTAGACTTAGATGTGTTTTTTACATGCCATATGATGCTATCTTTGTGTTTCAATTGCTATGTTTCATGTGAGCATCATTAAAATTATCAATGCCTAGCTAGGGGCGTTAAACGATAGCGTTTGTTGGGAGGCAACCCAATTTTATTTTTGTTCTTTGATTTTTGTTCCTGTTTAGTAATATATTATTCATTTAGCCTCTGTTTATATGTGGTTTTATGTTTTAGTTAGTGTTTGTGCCAAGTAGAACCTTTGGGAAGACTTGGGTGAAGTCTTTGCGATCTTGCTGTAAAAAATAGAAACTTTTGTGCTCACGAGATTAGCTGCCATGTTTTACTAGAGAGTGATTTTAGGTTGGTTCATTTTGAGTATGATTAATAGATAAATTCCTCACGTTCACCAAGTTATTTCAGAATTTTTGGAGTTCCATAAGTATTCGTTTGATACAGATTGCTACAGACTGTTCTGTTTTGACAGATTATATTTTTCGTGTGTTGTTTGCTTATTTTGATGAATCTATGAGTAGTATCGGGGGGTATGAACCATAGAGAAGTTGGAATACAGTAGGTTTAACACCAATATAAATAAATAATTAGTTCATTACAGTACTTTAAAGTGGTGGTCTTTTTTCTTATACTAACGGAGCTCATGAGATTTTCTGTTAAGTTTTGTGTTGTGAAGTTTTCAAGTTTTTGGGTAAAGATTTGATGGATTTTGGAATAAGGAGTGGAAAGAGCCTAAGCTTGGGGATCCAAGGCACCCCAAGGTAAAATTCAAGGACAACCAAAAGCCGAAGCTTGGGCATGCCCCGGAAGGCATCCCCTCTTTCGTCTTCGTCTATCGGTAACTTTACTTGAGGCTATATTTTTATTCACCACATGATATGTGTTTTGCTTGGAGCGTCTTGTATGATTTGAGTCTTAACTTTTTAGTTTACCACAATCAACCTTTCTGTACACACCTTTTGGGAGTGAGACACACATGAATCAGAATTTATTAGAATACTCTTTGTGCTTCACTTATATCTTTTGAGCTAGATAATTTTGCTCTAGCGCTTCACTTATATTATTTTGAGAGTCTTTTAGAACAGCATGGTAATTGGCTTTGGTTATAAAATTAGTCCTAATATGATGGGAAATCAAGATGGTTATAATAAAAACTTTCATATAGAGTGCATTGAATACTATGAGAAGTTTGATACTTGATGATTGTTTTGAGATATGAAGATGCTGATATTGGAGTCATGCTAGTTGAGTATTTGTGAATTTGAGAAATACTTGTGTTGAGGTTTGCAAGTCTCGTAGCATGCAAGTATGGTAACCGTTGTGTAACAAATTTGAAGCATGAGGTGTTTCTTTGATTTTCATCCTTATGAGTGGCGATCGGGGACGAGCGATGGTCTTTTCCTACCAATCTATCCCCCTAGGAGCATGCGTAGTGGTTGGTTTTGATGACTTGCAGATTTTTGCAATAAGTATGTGAGTTCTTTATGACTAATGTTGAGTCCATGGATTATATGCACTCTCATCCTTCCACTATTGCTAGCCTCTCTAGTACCGTGCAATTCTCGCCGGTACCATAAACCCACCATATACCTTCCTCAAAACAGCCACCATACCTACCTATTATGGCATTTCCATAGCCATTCCGAGATATATTGCCATGCAACTTTCCACCGTTCCGTTTATTATGACATGCTTCATTATTATGACATGCTTCATCATTGTCATATTGCCTTGCATGATCATGTAGTTGACATCGTATTTGTGGCAAGGCCACCATTCATAATTTTTCATACATGTCACTCTAGATTCATTGCCCATCTCGTTACACCACCGGAGGCACTCATATAGAGTCATATTTTGTTCTAGTATCGAGTTGTAATCCTTGAGTTGTAAATGAATAGAAGTGTGATGATCATCATTATTAGAGCATTGTCCCATGTGAGGAAATAAAAAAGGAGAAAGGCCAAATAAAAAAGAGAAGGCCCAAAAAATTGAGAGAAAAAGAGAGAAGGGGCAATGTTACTATCCTTTTTCCACACTTGTGCTTCAAAGCAGCACCATGATCTTCATGATAGAGAGTCTCTTATTTTGTCACTTTCATATACTAGTGGGATTTTTCATTATAAAACTTGGCTTGTATATTCCAACAATGGGCTTCCTCAAATGCCCTAGGTCTTCGTGAGCAAGCAAGTCGGATGCACACCCACTTAGTTTCTTTTGTTGAGATTTCATACATTTATAGCTCTAGTGCATCCGTTGCATGGCAATCCCTACTCACTCACATTGATATCTATTGATGGACATCTCCATAGCCCATTAATACGCCTAGTTGATGTGAGACCATCTTCCTCTTTTTTGTCTTCTCCACAACCACCATTCTATTCCACCTATAGTCTTATGTCCATGGCTCACGCTCATGTATTGCGTGAAGGTTGAAAAAATTTGAGAATACTAAAGTATGAAACAATTGCTTGGCTTGTCATCGGGGTTGTGCATGATTTGAGCATTTTGTGTGACGAAGATGGAGCATAGCCAAACTATATGATTTTGTAGGGGTGAACTTTCTTTGGCCATGTTATTTTGAGAAGACATGATTACTTTGTTAGTATGCTTGAAGTATTATTATTTTTATGTCAATATTAAACTTTTGTCTTGAATCTTTTGGATCTGAACATTCATGCCACGATAAGGAAATTACATTGAAAATTATGTTAGGTAGCATTCCACATCAAAAATTCTGTTTTTATCATTTACCTACTCGAGGACGAGCAGGAATTAAGCTTGGGGATGCTTGATATATATCCAATGTATCTATAATTTTTTATTGTTCCATGCTATTATATTATCTATTTTGGAGACGTTGGAGACGTTGGAGACGTATCATTACTCAATTCTTTATGAACTTAATACTCTAGATGCATGCTGGATAGCGCTCGATGTGTGTAGTAATAGTAGTACTTGCAGGCAGGAGTCGGTCTACTTGTCTCGGATGTGATGCCTATATACATGATCATTGCCTTGGATATCGTCATGATTATTCGCTTTTCTATCAATTGCCCAACATTAATTTGTTTACCCAATGTATGTTATACTAAAGAGAGAAGCCTCTAGTGTCAACTATGGCCCCCCGATCTACTTTTATCATATATTAAAATCCAAATATACCTTGCTGCCATTTTTCTTTACTTATTTTATTTTGTGTTTTTTCTATCTATCTGTCACTACAAAATTTAATCTTGCAAGTAATCGTCAAGGGATTGACAACCCCTTGTTCGCGTTGGTCGCAAGTATTTGTTATTTTGTGTGTAGGTACTACTAACGAGGTGTTGCATGATTCTCCTACTGGATTGATAACCTTGATTCTTAATTGAGGGAAATACTTATCTCTACTGTACTGCATCATCCCCTCCTCTTCGGGGAAATCCCAACGCATCTCACAAGTAGCACTAAGTAGTTTTTATTTTTGCTTATTTTGTGCGACACCTCTTATCTCCAAAAGGGAAACTTTTATGGCATCATATTAATAATTTGCATTGCTATGCTTGGAATTTATGCGAAACATATGGTATTACTTGTTGTTCTAAAGACCCTAAAAACACCTTCCCTTCCAATGTGAGTTTAAGGATAATGGAATCGTATATTCTTATGAAAAATGTGTTTATAATTACTATGATACTAAACAAATTGAAGAATTTGTTTCTTTTAAGGGTGCCTATGAAATTGCTTCTTTGATTGAAAAGTATGATCTTACTCTTTACAAATCTAAATATTTTGTCATACTTAAATATTGCTATGAAAACTATGCTTCTAATGCTTATGTTAATGCATATATTGAGGACGCCTCCGTGTCCAAGAAGAGAATAATATTTTGCAGGAAACAATGGAAGAAGAAATTGTTGAAGCTGTGAGCTCATTAGATGAAAATGATGAGGAGAGCAAAGAACAAAAGGAGGAAGAGCGGATTAGCTACCCGTGCCCACCTTACAATGATAGTAACTCTTCAACTCATTCATTCTTTAATTTCCCTTCATGCTTACCGAAGGATGAATGCTATGATGATTGGTATGATCCAGTTGATTCACATGAAATATACTTTTTTAGTGAAATTGATGCTTGATATGCTTGTGGCCATGATGCCAATATGAATGATGCTTATGGAGATGAACTTGCTATAGTTCCTTATGTTAAAAATGAAATTGTTGCTATTGCACCCACACATGATAGTCCTATTATCCTTTTGAATTCTCCCAACTACACTATAACACAGAAGGTTGCACTTATTAAGGATTATATTGATGCGTTGGGTTTTACTACTGCACATGATGATTTGGATGAATATAATATGCATGTGCTTGTTGCTCCTACTTTCAATTATTACAAGAGAGGAACTACATCTCCGCCTCTCTATGTTTCCAATATGATAAAATTGCAAGAAACTACTTATGCTATGTATCAGCCTTTACTTTGTGTGCATGAATTGGTCTTTTATGACATGCTGATGCATAGGAAGAGAGTTAGACTCCATTTTTATGTGATATATCACTACTGCAGGATGCTGCTAACGCGACACTACGATCAGAGACCCTTTGACGAAACTATGTGCGATGCATTAATCGCAAACGGTGATTTAAAAACCCATCAAAAAGGATGCAAAATGTTTACGATGGCGGAGACATCAAACATGGTTCAGATTTTAGTTGTGTGTGTGATGCAGGGCATACGATTGATCCATTCGAACTGTTTGTGATGAGACAGAACAACATAAACGGGCAGTGATATCAAGATGTGTGTGATATGCGGCATACAATTCACTCAGATGAACCATTTGCTATTAGTGAATGCAACAGAAACGGTTAGCCAGATCAAGGTGTGTGTGATATACGGCATACAGTTCACTCAGAAAAATTGTTTCTTATTAGGGAACACAACAGAAACGTTTCAACCTAACAATATGTGTGTGATATGCGGCATACAGTTCACATAGATGAACTCTTTGCGATGAGCCAAAAGAACACAAATGATTTGTGTAAACAAGATGTGTGTGATACGCGGCAAACAGCCCACTCGGATGAACTGTTTGCGATGAGAAATTATAACACGGACGGTTACTACGATTAATTCGTGTGCGATTATGTGTCTACAAAAAACTTCGAAAAATGCAGACTAGTTGCTTGCGGTAGCAACGCGTCTGCGAGTACTCGTGTGCGATGATTAGTAAGTTACACATATATTTCCTTATGTTAACATGTGTGTGATAGATAACACGTGACACCGCATACGGTATTCGGGTTGCAAAGCAACACTTAGTCTTCCCGCGCTCCAGCGAATGCTTCCCGCGCTCCACATGGGTGAATTGCAAAATCCCCAATCCCCTAGCCATCTGCTAGCTATAAATAACTGAGGGAGTCCTGGACTAAGGGGTCCTCAGGCGTCCGGCCTGTTATCCGTTGGGCCGGACTGATGGGCTATGATGACATGAAGGCCGAAGACTGTACCCGTGTCCGGATTGGACTCTACTTGGCGTGGAAGGCAAGCTTTGCAACCGACTATGTAGATTCCCTCTGATGTAACCGACTCCATGTAACCCTAGATCTCTCCGGTGTCTATATAAACTGGGGAGCGTAGTTTGGGTAGGGACATATACACATTACCATAGTCATACAGGCTAGACTCCTAGGGTTTAGCCATTACGATCTCGTGGTAGATCAAATCTTGTAACACTCATATTCATCAAGATCAATCAAGCAGGAAGTAGGGTACTACCTCCATAGAGAGGGCCCGAACCTGGGTAAACATGGTGTCCCCCCTCTCCTGTTACCATCTATCCTAGAAGCACAGTTCGGGACCCCCACCCGAGATCCACCGGTTTTGACACCCACATTGGTGCTTTCATTGAGAGTTCCACTGTGCCGTCGACGAAAGGTTCGATGGCCCCTTCAATCATCGACAATGACACTGTCCAAGGAGGAACCTTCCTCCCCGGACAGATCTTCGTATTCACCGGCTTCGTACTGCGGGCCAACTCACTTGGCCATCTGGAGCAGATCGATAGCTATGCCCCTGGCCATCAGGTCAAATTTGGAAGATTGAACTATGTCGCGGATATCCGTGGAGACCTGATCTTCAACGGATTTGAAACCGCGGCCCTTCGCCCCAATAAGCATGGCTTAAACCTGCCATCGGGCCACATCCAGGAGATAGCTCCCGTAACAACTCTGGCCTTAGATCCGGAGCAGATCAAGTCGCCCGAAGATGGGAAGCTCAACCCCATCACGGAGGCTACCGATTCCGCGGCATTGGATCCGCACACAGATTCTGCTTCATACGATATCTGCATCAACAGAACCCCGGACTCGTCTCCGGCGACAAGTTCTGAACCCGGCGAGTCCGCGGATACCGAACTCAATCGGTTATCAATCTTCAAGTTCAGCGCCGCAGACGTCTTCCAACACCCGCCCATGGGCGACATACTAAACTCACTAAAAAACCTATCCCTAGCAGGCGACTCACCGCCAAACTATGTTCGGTTCGAACTTGTGGCGGACGATGGAGAATTTTGCTTCCCACCCGCCACCCACTTCATAGCCACTGCCAAAGACCCAACCAACACGCTTGACCTCGGCTCCGAAGACATCGGCGGTATTGACGATGATGAGGGGCAAGGCCAGAACTCACTACCCGCTAGACGCAGGATGGCCACTTCATGGTACGACATGTGTATGGTAGACACACCCTAGGACGCTCTCGACGATGACAAGGAGGATCCGGTTGAGGATAAACCTCCTGGTACATAGTCCGAACACCAGCGCGCCCTTCGCCGCTCTAAGTCGCGTCGCTCAAGAGAAAACAATACTAGCACCGGAGAAGATAACACTTCGGACAATGAAGACCCTATTGAGGTAGGATCCGAACAGGAGGAACAGGAAGGCGAGCAAGACAGTCCTGATGAACAGGCCACATATGGAGACCCGGAGGATAGCAATTATCTCCAACTCTCTGAGCAAGAGGAGATCCTCGGCAACGAGGATTTTATCGTGCCTAAAGAACCTCTCGAGCAGGAGCGCTTTAAACGCCGACTCATAGCCATTGCAAGGAGCCTAAGGAAGAAGCAGCTACAGATTCAAGCGAACCAAGATTTGCTCAATGATAGATGGACCGACGTCTTGCCGCCGAAGAATACAGCCTTAGCAGCCTAGACAAAAGCCACCCCAAGAGTAGGTGGCTCCCTCAATACGATGGCAGGACGTTGGAGCCCACACCACCATCGAATAATGCGGTAGGCCGACCACAGTTCGGTTCGGATAAAGCAGCAGCCAAAGCAAAGCACCATACCAACCCATCCGGCCGTCAAAACAAAAACAAAAAAGCTTGGGGGAATACTCGCGACATCCAACAAGACCTGGAGGGTAGAATAGGACACACAAAATCGATATACAGATCGCGGGGACATGCCCCGACCGGTGATGATGGTTACCTATTCGGACACAACAGAGCCGACCACGCCCGTCCAACACAGAATCGAGTCCGCGGAGGTGCTTCATTGTGTGGCCCAACATAGAGGAGCCGCACACCCTCTCTGCCTCACTGACGAGGTAATGGAGCATGAATTTCCAGACGGGTTTAAACCCATTAACATTGAGTCATACGATGGAACAACAGATCCCGCGGTATGGATTGAGGATTACCTCCTCCATATTCACATGGCTCGCAGAGACGACCTTCATGCCATTAAATACCTACCTCTCAAGCTCAATGGGCCAGCTCGGTACTGGCTAAATAGTTTGCCAGAAAATTCTATTGGCAACTGGGAAGATTTGGAAGACGCCTTTCGAGACAACTTCCAAGGAACATATGTCCGGCCACTAGATGCCGATGACTTGAGTCATATTGTCCAGGAGCCCGGCAAGTTAGCCAGGGAGCTCTGGACTAGGTTCTTAGTCAAAAAGAACCAAATTGTCGACTTTCCGGACGCAGAAGCCCTCGCGGCCTTCAAACATAGCGCCCGGGATGAATGGCTAGCGCGTCACCTTGGCCAGGAAGGACCCAAATCCATGACAGCCCTTACCGCTCTAATGACTCGCTTTTGTGTGGGAGAAGACAACTGGATCACTCGTAAAAGCAACAACGCCAGCAACCCGGGCACTTCTGAAATCCGAGACGGCAACGGTAAGCCACGACGAACCAAACACAACAGTCGCAATAATACTGAAAGATTAGGCGACACAGCGGTCAACGTCGGATTTCACAATCCAAAACCCAGTCAATGGAAGAAGCCACTAAAGGCAAACAATGATGGACCATCCACCCTTGACAGGATATAGGACCGACCTTGTCAGATTCACGGTCACCCTGATAAGCCAGCTAATCATACCAACAGAAACTGTTGGGTCCTCAAGCAGGCAGGCAAGATTAACGCCGATCACAAGGGGAGGAGTGTTGACGCCTGATTTTGGCAAGATACAGAGTGAAAGGGTTTTCAGCATGAAAAAGTTTCACATCACCGAATGGAACAACTTTAATGTTTGGACCATAATTATTCGGCATCATATCAAAGACCAAAACTACACTCAGATTGTCATGTTTAGGTGTTTTGAGTGCTTTTTGGTCAATTAAGCCTCCAGGACAACCTCGGATGAAGGAATGCTCTACATGAATTGTCTTCGTCTCGTCAAATCGGTCGATTTTTATATAAAAATCATCTCAATCCGAGTTTGTATGCAAAAGTTAGAGCTATCTGAATGCAGCCCTGTCAAGAGGCGAAATATGACGCGGGAGACCAGACATGTCTTGGCAAGTGTCTGACGTAATGCGTGAGTGTTTTGCACCAGAAGATGGCCTCGAATCGGAAAATGTTCAACACGAAAGTTGTTCGTCTCGTCGAAGCGGTCAAGATTGCTTTTGGGCTCGTTTCCATCCGAGGTTGTTTACCACCACAAAAAAGACCCGCAAAGTGCAGCCAGTTTAAAACCGAACGGTTTTGGAAAGTTCGGATAAAACCAGTCCGAATTTGACTAGGGTTTTGGACGTGAATTGATGCAATTTTCTTGTAAGGAAAGCCTAGATGAATCCTTTTCTTGTACGGAAGTCCAGCCGCCTCTTATATATGTTGGGGTGACGGCCGATTGAACAACACACAATCGAACAAATCAATATACTACTTTTTCCTGTCTACGTTTTATCTCTCCACCGTTTTCTCTCTCGTTCTTCGCTGTTCTCCGTGTTTGAGAGCTGCGAATCCCGAGGCTCTAGGGGCGAGCGAATCGACCTAGGGCAGCCCATAGCCGCCGCAATCCCTGACGGGGTCCCTCCCGGGTGCGCGGGGTTTCGGGTCTGCAAAAGCACCCGCCGACTGTCTTGCGTATCGCGCTGTCGGTCAGGTCTCCTTCAACGTGAGCTGCGGTGCATCACCCCCGGCGTCAAGGGTACACGTAACGTGTTCGTGTGTCAACACACTTTTTGGCGACTCCGCTGGGGATATCGAAGATCAATCATCATCATCCACCATGTCTGATCTTCCCAAGCCATCTGAGGTAGACGCCGATAACATTATTAAGCCCGGTCTTGATGAGATATCGGCCGATCATCGCCAAGTCTATGAGGAGTACAAGAAGGCGCGCGAGGAGAAGGACTTGCAGGAATTCCTTGCAAAGTTCAAAAAGGATCGCCAAGGCAACATCACTCCGATTGGAGAAATCAAGTTTCCTCCTCTTCAAGCCGAGCAGGTTAAACCCTCTGTAAGTACTACCTTTTCTCCTGAGCAGTGGGCTGAGATTGAAAGTCGTATTGCTGATGGTAACAATCTAGTCTATCAAACTTTCATAGAAAATACTAATGCTCAGAAGAATACATCTCAATCGACTAGTGGTAATGATGGTGTAGCCGCTAGTGTGCAAAACCCTAATCTGGCTTTACCTATTGCATCGGCGCCTCCTGTGCCGATGGCTTATTATCCTACCCAAACAAATCAGATTGTGGCTGCACCCATTAATCCTATTATGAGCATACCAGGTTCGGTAGCAATGCCGAACCCAACCTTACCTACAGCTACAACCACTCGACCACTAGCAAGTTATGGGTCGACATGCCTGCCACAATTCTTACCTACAGCTAGTAACCCTACTCCTCCTATGCCACTGCCACAAGCTTCATTGTCCACTATGGATGATGGTCTAGCTAATCTTAGAGAGGAGATGGCTAAGATGCTTGAGAGAATTTTGGGGTTGAGTTACCTCGAATCGGATTTACCAAAAGCCGTGCTCGAGTACTTTGATGCCATCCAAAGCCCTCCGTGATATAAAATTCCAGATTTTGTTAAGTTCAATGGAGAGGGCACAAAACCACATGGGAGCATGTTAGTCAATACTTAGCACAACTAGGTGAAGCAGGCTCACTGAATGAGTTGAAAGTGCATTTATTTCCTTTATCATTAACTGGTACCGCATTTTCATGGTTTTCTTCTTTACCACATGGTTCCATTCGAGTTTGGTCGCAGCTAGAGCAGAAATTTCATGATCACTTTTACAGCAGCGACAATGAACTCAAGTTGTCACATCTAACATCGGTTAAACGAAACATGATGAATCGGTCTCCGATTACGTCAAGAGATTCGAGAAACGAAAAACTGATGTTTTAGTTTGGTGATAACCGAGAGACTTGGCAGACCTAGTGCTGAGTGGTTTGAGAACTCCCATTAGAGAAAAGCTAGAAGGCTATGAGTTTTAAATATCAACCAAGTCTTACAAAGGGCCTTGGCTCAGGAAAGCGAAGCAAAGATCTCAAAAAGTGCATAGATACAAAGCCGATCGACCAAAGATGAATATGGTGGAATATGATAGTGATCACTCGGACGATGAGGGTGATGTTTTTGCTATTGAATTTGTTTGGCCATCTAAGGCCAAACCCTTTACTTGCAATGATCTGAAACCGATTCATAAGAATCGTGATGAAGAGATGAAGTTTACTTTTAACATTGCTAAGTGTGATAGAATATTTGATGCTTTGCTGCAGGCTAAGATTATTAGAATATCTCATACTTTACCGCCGTTTGAAGAGCTGAAACGGCGTGCTTATTGCAAGTATCATAACTCTTTTTCTCATGCTACTAACGATTGCAATGTTTTTCGACGACAGATACAATCGGCCATTAATGATGGACGATTGAACTTTTCTGAGATGCAAGTTGATAAACAGCCCTATCCAATGAACACCATGGATTTAGAAGGGAAGAATCTGCTCATTCGGCCGGAGGTAGGCGAATCTGCTAATAAAGCTAATGTCATTGTTGGTGAGCCCAGGAAAGATAAGGAGGGTGACAAGGTCTTGGGGAGACATGTTGTGCTTGATAAGCAACCCGATGGCAAGGAAGTGATCATGATCACCATCAAGAATCCTACACTCGGGGGGCAAACACAGGTGCAGCAGGACACTCGAGTTAAATTTGTCAAGCCCAAGAGTCCAGAAGTTGGCAAATGGAAGAGTAATGAAGCTAAAATGCAACGCAAGCGGATCAAGCCAACTTTTGATATGTTGCTATCCAAATATGCTAATCAGTCGGCTGGTCCCAGCTCTAACCGGCCATCACACTTGAAGCGACCAAGGTCACCATCGAATGATATGTTCAGTCAATATGTGAAACCAAGTGGACCAAGGGCGCAGTTTTCAGAAGAGCAGAGGCAATCTGTGTGGAGTCGACTTGATTACTCATATAATGGCCGACTGAACATCGGTGACTGTCAGTCGGCTGGTCAAAATATGCGACCGAGTGGAAAATATCCTAGTGTAAGAATGTACCCTGGTGGAAGCTATCCAAGTGAAAAAATGTGGCCAAGTAGATTCCATCCGATGAGTTCCATCCGAGTGGATTCCATCGAGTGACGCCCATCCGAGTGGATTCCATCCGAGTAAAAAGGTGCGCCGAGTGGAAATTTCATGCATCCGGAAAGTCGAAAAGAATGGCGTGTTAAGTCACCAAGTGTTGCAGCAGTTGAGTCAGGAAAAGGCAAGGAGAAAATGGATGTCGACTCACTTATCTTGGGCACCGAAACATTCCCCATACAGCAGCCGACTGTGCATAACCACTCGACTGAGTCGATACTTGCTATCGCGCCAAAGCACTCGGTTAATGACCATGAAGCAAGCACCAGCCAAGTAAAGGTGAAAGATGCTAAATACACTCGACCAAAGTGGTGTCCTCCAGGGCTAACAAAGACACAGAAGAGGAAACTACAGAGGTTAAGGAGTCAAGAGATGGCAGAGCAGGAGGCCGAGAAGCAAAGGGATAAGTTGTTCAATGACACTCGACCCATGGTTCCAGCAAAACAAGTGTGGAGGCCTAAACAAATACAAGATACATCAGCTTCTACATCTATCACAGAGGTGCCTACACCACCCAAGGAGGACGATGCGACAGCTATTACATCGTCTGCAACACTTCTTAATTCTCCTTCACTTGACCAGATTTCAGAATCGGTCGATCCACTTGAAGAAGAGGCTGATATGTTAGACTATGAGTCTACACCGGTCCATGAAGGTATGGATATCAATATGGTATATTACTTACCTGCTGAGTTTCGTTATGTAGATGAGGAAGGGGAAGTGGCTCAACTGGATTTTGGCCCTAAAAACGCAATATTCGAGAAGCCAAAAGAACCAAGAACACATTTGAAACCGTTGTATCTCGGAGGTCATATCAATGGATCGCCACTCGATCGAATGCTTGTTGATGGTGGTGCTGTGGTAAATCTTATGCCCTATTCGGTCTTCGGAAATTGGGTTTGCTGATGAAGAATTGATCAAGACCAATATGGTGCTCAACGGGTTTGAAGGCAAAGAGAGAACTTAAGCCAAAGGTGTGATGAATGTGGAGCTTACAATGGAAGCAAAACTTTGGCTCTGCATTCTTTGTCGCTGAGGTGCAAGGTAACTACAACGTTATACTAGGCCGTGATTGGGTTCATGCAAACCAGTCGTGCCATCCACTATGCACCAGTTTTTGATTCAGTGGGTTTATGATGAAGTGGAAGTCATTCATGCGGATAATTCGGCCTGTGTTGCTTTGGCCGATGCATCGGTGGATTGGCAACATCCCAATGCTACTTGCTTGACGGGACGTGACTTATCAGAGTTTGATTTTCTCAGCGCGACCAAGAATGGTTTTGTGCCCGTGTCTTTAAAGCCGACTGAATGCAATCGGCTCCAAGGTATTATATGTTTAAATGGATTCTAGTTCCGAGTGGTTACAAAAACGTCTTGTAAAATATCGGTCCGGCGAGAACGATATGTATGAGTCTATTGAGGAGTTGGATGACATGGATAAACTTGGACAAGGTTTTACATCGGCCGATCCGTTAGAAGAGGTAGATATCGGAGACGGATCACCGATCGACCGACATTTATAAACAAAAATTTGAAAGCCGATTGTAAAGCTAAATTAATCGAGCTATTGAAAGAATATGTTTGTTGCTTTGCATGGGAATATCATGAGATGCCAGGGTTAAGCCGAGAGCTAGTGGAGCATCGGTTGCCTATAAAGGCGGTTTTAGACCTTATAAACAATCGACCGAGAAAGTTTAATCCGAAAACATATGACCGGATCAAGGAAGAGATCGGTCGATCGCTTGAAGCTAATTTCATTCGACCTTGCAGGTATGCCGAGTGGATTTCTAACATTGTCCCAGTGGAGAAGAAGGGATCCGGCAAGTTGAGGGTGTGCATTGACTTCAGAGATTTGAATAGGGCTACACCCAAAGATGAGTATCCCATGCCAATAGCTGATATGCTTATTAATGATGCTTCTGGACATAAGGTTATTAGCTTTCTAGATGGTAATGCTGGATACAATCAAATTTTTATGGCTGAAGAGGACATGTACAAAACAGCTTTCCGATGTCCTGGTTTCCTTGGTTTGTTTGAGTGGACAGTGATGACATTCGGATAAAAAAATGCTGGAGCCACATATCAAAGAGCTATGAATTTGATTTTTCATGATTTACTCGGTATCATACTTGAAGTTTATATTGATGATATTGTTGTCAAATCGGATGCTTTTGAATCTCACTTGGCCGATTTGCGTTTAGCTTTTGAGAGAATGAAAAGGTATGGACTAAAGATGAATCCTTTGAAATGTGCATTCGGCATGTCAGCTGGCAATTTTTTGGGTTTCATTATTCATGAAGATGGCATCGAAATTGATCCCAAAAAGATAGAGGCCATACAGAAAGTGGAGGCTCCAACATGCAAGAGAGATATGCAAAAGTTCCTTGGCAAGGTCAATTATTTGAGAAGGTTCATAGCCAATCTGTCAGGGAAAGTTGATGCATTTACTCCTATCCTTCGGTTAAAGAATGATGTTAATTTCACTTGGGGGGCAAAACAGCAAGAAGCCTTTGATATGATCAAGAATTATTTGTGCACTCCTCCGGTAATGAAAGCACCCAAGCATAGAGAGCCTTTTAAGCTTTATATCGCAGCAGAGGAAGGTGTTATTGGTGCTGTTTTGACTCAAGATACCAAAGGAAAATAGCATGCCATTACGTATTTGAGCAGACGCTTATTGGACGCCGAGACAAGGTATACATCTATTGAAAAACTATGTCTATGCTTATATTATGCTTGCACAAAATTGAGACATTACCTAGTGCCGAGTGCTTGTGTAGTAGCTTGTCAAACCGATGTCATTAAGTACATGTTGCATAGGCCAATTCTTAGTGGTAGAATTGGCAAGTGGGCTTATGCTTTGATTGAATATGATTTGGCTTATGAATCTATAAAATCCATGAAAGGCCAAATTGTTGCTAATTTCATTGTTGAACATCGGATTAATGACAAGCATGATATTGATATAAACCTTGTTTCATTAGTGCCATGGAGATTGTACTTTGATGGTTCAGTTTGTAGCAATGGCCAAGGTGTTGGTATTGTTTATATATCTCCTCATGGTGCTGTTTTTGAAGCCTCATGCCGCTTAGAATATTTTTGCACAAACAATCAAACCGAATATGAACCATTGTTATTTGGTTTAGAGATGCTACTTGCTATAGGTGTTACACATATTGAGGCTTACGGTGATTCGTTACTAGTGGTGCAGCAAATATCCAGAGTCTTTCAGTGTTTGGACGAATCACTTAGTGGTTATCTTGATAAATTTCTAGATATAATTTCTACTTTGGATTGTTTTAGCATTGCACATATATCTAGACATGACAACTGGAAAGCAAATGAGTTGGCACAGCAAGCATCTGGATATCATGTTGATCGTGGCATGTTTCATATCTCTCAAAACCGATGTCTTGTCTTGCCAATATGGGAGAGGCCGAACCTGAACCCACCGATTCGCCATTAACAAAAAATCTAGTGCAGGTGATAATTCCATTGGAGAAAGCCCATTGTTGATTACTTGTGCAATCCGAGTGAAAGGGTGGACAGGGCTGTTCGGCGATGGCTTTTAAGTATACAATGAGAGATGATGGTCTTTATCGCGAACAGTCGATGATGTTCTTCTAAAGTGTTTGGATGAGGACCGGGCAAGAGTTGCTATGGGGAAGTACATGAAGGTATTTGTGGCACTCACCATCGGCTCCCAAGATGAAATGGTTATTGCGACGCTGGGGTTTTATTGGCCGACTATGATTAATGATTGCTTCAGATATTATAAAGGATGTGAAGCTTGTCAAAAGTTTGGTGATATTCAATTGGCTCCTGCTGCTATGTTACATCCTATTATCAAACCGTGGCCTTTCAGAGGTTGGGGTTTAGATTTCATTGGACAAATCCACCCGTCTTCTTCAAAAGGGCATCGGTTCATATTGGTGGCAACTGATTATTTCACTAAATGGTCTGAAGTAGTGCCTCTCAAGAACATGACACATACGGAGGTAATTCAGTTCATCACCGAGCACATTATTCATAGATTCGGTATTCCTCAAACGTTAACTACGGATCAAGGTTCATCTTTCATGTCACACCAAGTCAGAGAGTTTGCCGAAGCTAATGGACAAGCTGAGTCTAGCAATAAAATTTTAATCAAGCTCATCAAGAAGAGGATTGAGGATAATCCGAGGAGATGGCATGAGTTGTTGTCTGAAGCTTTGTGGGCACATAGAATTTCAAGGCATGGTGCCACCAAGGTGACTCCATATGAGCTTGTATATGGCCAAGAGGCTGTTTTACCAGTGGAAGTAAATTTGAATGCTTTGAGAATAGCCAAACAAAATGATTTATCGGCAGTAGACTTTTATAACTTGATGATGGACAATATTGATGAAGTTGCCGATAAACGTTTGGTTGCTTTGAAGTACATAGAGAGAGACAAGTTGGGGGTTGCAAGAGCTTACAATAAGAAAGTTAAGTTGAAGAATTTTCAAGTTGGTGATCTCGTCTGGAAGGTGATTCTGCCGATTGATTCAAGAGATAGGAAATTCGGGAAGTGGTCTCCGAGTTGGGAAGGTCCTTTTAGAATTACAAGGGTTGTTCCCGGAAATTCATATTTGGTGGAATCAATACAAGGGCCATTGTTACCCCGAGCTCTCAACGGAAAATATTTGAAGAAGTACCACCCGAGTGTGTGGCAGGAAGCCTGAGTAGGCAATGGCCGATATATGACTATCGCCCTTAGCACAAACATAGCCGATACATAATAATCACCCTGAGGAAAATAAATGGCTGATGGAGTGTTGACATCGTCCTTAGAACGAACACTATGCATATTATTTTTCGGCGTGCAAGCTTTGCCGAAAAACAGGGGGGCATGTGTTGACGCCTGATTTTGGCAAGATACAGAGTGAAAGGGTTTTCAGCATGAAAAAGTTTCACATCACCGAATGGAACAACTTTAATGTTTGGACCATAATTATTCGGCATCATATCAAAGACCAAAACTACACTCAGAATGTCATGTTTAGGTGTTCTGAGTGCTTTTTGGTCAATTAAGCCTCCAGGACAACCTCGGATGAAGGAATTCTCTACATGAATTGTCTTCGTCTCGTCAAATCGGTCGATTTTTATATAAAAATCATCTCAATCCGAGTTCGTATGCAAAAGTTAGAGCTATCTGAATGCAGCCCTGTCAAGAGGCGAAATATGACGCGGGAGACCAGACATGTCTTGGCAAGTGTCTGACGTAATGCGTGAGTGTTTTGCCCCAGAAGATGGCCTCGAATCGGAAAACGTTCAACACGAAAGTTGTTCGTCTCGTCGAAGCGGTCAAGATTTCTTTTGGGCTCGTTTCCATCCGAGGTTGTTTACCACCACAAAAAAGACCCGCAAAGTGCAGCCAGTTTAAAACCGAACGGTTTTGGAAAGTTCGGATAAAACCAGTCCGAATTTGACTAGGGTTTTGGACGTGAATTGATGCAATTTTCTTGTAAGGAAAGCCTAGATGAATCCTTTTCTTGTACGGGAAGTCCAGCCGCCTCTTATATATGTTGGGGGTGACGGCCGATTGAACAACACACAATCGAACAAATCAATATACTACTTTTTCCTGTCTACGTTTTATCTCTCCACCGTTTTCTCTCTCGTTCTTCGCTGTTCTCCGTGTTTGAGAGCTGCGAATCCCGAGGCTCTAGGGGCGAGCGAATCGACCTAGGGCAGCCCATAGCCGCCGCAATCCCTGACGGGGTCCCTCCCGGGTGCGCGGGGTTTCGGGTCTGCAAAAGCACCCGCCGACTGTCTTGCGTATCGCGCTGTCGGTCAGGTCTCCTTCGACGTGAGCTGCGGTGCATCACCCCCGGCGTCGAGGGTGCACGTAACGTGTTCGTGTGTCAACAAGGAGGCCACCAGGCGATAAAGACAACGGAGCAGCTCGCCAGCCGAACACCAGGGGCCCGAAGCAGTTTCCCTCCGAAATTCGATCACTCCCGCAACAGAAATAGCAGTTCGGTTTCCGCCACCCGCCTACTATACTGGCAAGATTTAAACCACGCGTACATCACTACGCACTCAAGATACCATGGGCATCGGCGAAAGCACAATACGGACAACCCTGCAAGCATTCCCGTAATGTTTTTATCTGTTTTCCTTATTTTTCTGTATCATCTCTTAAGAACAGGTGACCAACAGGACAGCATCTACAATGGACTCTATCGGAGTTCGGATCCGTACACTCACCTAAGAGGCTACTTCCGTTAAGGATTCCCCTTCCCGAGGACGGGTGGCGCAGACGTGCGATAGGAGGTCCAAAATAACTTTTTGTAGACCGCACTCTTTATTCCGAGCCTGTACTATGCCCATTTTCCTCTATTCCCGACCCCGAGCATGTCAAATAGTCGGGTTTATGGTTTCCTTTTTTTATATATATACATAAATTTATCATTGGCATATTGCTCCGCTCCCAGTAAACCTCATCCGATCTAACCTTTCATACTCTTTCAACAATGAGTACGGCCTCAACAGCTGCTTTATAGATGCACCTTGGCATACCCTGCCAGAGGCTCGGTATGGGAACGAATGAGTTGCCAGTAAAAGTCCGAACAGCTCTATAGCGTACTTCAGCGTCACAAGTTTGGCCTTATATGCATCAGCTCCGAATCATTGTCTTGGGTCAATATTTGGGTTTCCCGGCTCCTGTGCTTGCTACCCTACGTTCCGCTCTATCGGCTAGGGTAGTCAAGGGAGAACTACTGTGATTGTGCCCTGGTCTAAACCGGATGAGCACCTCAGTAGAGAAAGCCGAAAACTGACTGTCATGATGCGGCGACAGCTGGTCAACCACTTGACGACTTCTTGGAATCCTTAGCGATTCTCCATGTCACACGAGGGATCTTTTTCAGATCAAATATGTAAGGCACTATACGCCGCATACATACTAGGGGCTATGTCGTAGTCCCACCATAAAACTCCTATGGCTAAGTGAAAGTGTTAACGCCTTATAGTACGATTGCCTGGTTCGCTGCATTATCACCTCCTTCATGGACCAAGACGTTGGATAAAGAGTGATTAAATGCTTTTCCAAACACCCCCGTACTTCCTACGAGGGGGCTGAAGCTGACGACTGGAAAACTTTCAGATTATATTAAAACGGCCGCACAGGAGGAATTCAAGCTTTTGAGCAAAAATATAAAAATAGATCAATTATAAAATTATCTTTTGCAATTCTAATACACCTCACTCGAACATTATGTTCTTCGACCATTGACCCTCTATCAGGTGGGCGGCTTCCAGGACGTCTTCAAAATAATGCTCCGGCTCACTACGGTCCTTGCCCTTGGGCGGACTCTTCGCCGCAACATTGACGGCCTTCATCTTCCCCCAGAACGTCTTGACTCGAGCAGAGGCCATCCGTGCACCTTCAATGCATGCCGACCGCTTCGCAGCATCGATACGGAGCACCGCATCAACAAGACGCCGCACCAGGCCAAAGTAGCTCTTTGGAACAGGCTCATTCGGCCACAACCGGATTATGACGTTCTTCATGGCGTCGCCGGGTATCCTATGAAGCTCGGACCATTGGCACATCTGTTCATTCAGCAACAGAGGGCGCTTTGATGCGCCAAATTGTGACCAGAAAAGCTTCTCCATTGCATACCCCACTTGTGCTTGGTAAAATTGCGCAGCATCAGAAGAACTCTTCGGCAAGTCCAAAAATTCAGCCGGAGAACTCCAGACCTGGTTTAGCTGAGCATAGTCCAGATCGCCAAACTTAGTCTGAGGCAAAAAGGGCTTACCAGCCGCTATCTCCTTAGCCTGTCGAATCTCTTCACAAGCTGCCCTAGATTTAGACCGAGCTTCACTCGCCTCTCGTTCGGCCTTATCAAGTTCAGCCATTTTGGCTTTATTCTCCTTCTCAAGGTATTCACAACGGCTGGCAGTATTCTTCAATTCAAGCGCCAGTGCGGATATTTTCTCCTCATTTTGGCACCGAGCTGCTTGTTCGGCTCTTAGATCAGCCGATGCCTTCTCGGCAGCCGCATCACTACACCGGGCCTGCTCCTTGGCCCGGGCTAGCTCCGCCCGGAGAGCTTCAACGGCGGCAGCATCATCTGCACTCATGCACATTTCATGTAAAAATCTTTTCGGCATCAGGCCTAAATTACAAGCACATTGGTGTAAGGAATGCTCGAAATATATACCTTGCGAGTCATCAAGACGCCTGTTGATCAATGCAATGTCATCTTTCGCATTATCCAGCTTTCGCTGCAGTTCGGCCACTTCCGTCTTTCGGGTAGCCGCAGGAGGGGAGGCAGCCTGTATTCCAAGTTAAATCAAGGTTAGTACCTGAGCATATATTTTTGATCCTCCGATCTCTTCCTTCGGAAGCCAATCCGAGTCTCAGGGGCTATTGCATATACAACAGGTGCATTCTGTCAATATTATTCAATTGGCAAAACTACATCACAAACCTCAAAACCTCTTAGAAGGCTCGAGAAGGCCTCGTTCAATCCGCTCTTCACAGATAGAACCTTTTCGACCACCGTAACCATCAAGGCACAGTGCTCCTCTTAAATGGACGCTTGTCGCAGCATGTCCGTCAGCATTTCCGGTGCTCCGGGGTCTTCGGAAACCATCGCCGGAGTACGGCATTCCTTTGAAGCAATCCACTTACTCGCCTCCGAAATCGTCTCCGGCTGTAAACCGGATGGTTCGGGGCCGTCATTCTTGATTCCCGAACCCTGAGTGACAGAGGCACCACCATCGGGTAAAGCCTTCTTCGTTTCCTGCACTACTTGACAATCGGGAGGAGCCCTTCGGGACGATACCTCGGTATCATCCCCCCTGTTGGGCGAGGAGGCCGGAGAAAACGTGTCACTCTCCATCATCTTCGGAAGACGGTCTCCCGAGGGGGAGGACGATTGAGAAACACCAGGCGTTAACCTGCATGGATGTACATATGTCGGATGATTACTTCACTAATAGGAAAAGAATTAGGTACGTTTAAAGTGCCCCAGCTTCACTTACGGTTTGGCCATAGGTGCGTCCTCGTCATAAAGCCCTACAGCAGCATCGCTCGCCCGGCCCAAGCCAGCCGACGATGGCATTTTTCCTCTCTTGGAAGGCTTCCCCTCCTGATCTTCGGAAGCGGCACTCTTTTAGCCATGGAGGGATTCCTCTACACCTTTGGCCTTGGGCAAAAGGGTTTCGGTTTCCCCGAACACAGCATCTAATTTATCCTCAGGACGGGGATCACATCTGGTCCGCCTGTTCTCGCCCCCTCTGCAGACACCTGGTACGGTGTCGGAATCAGCATTCTCGTCAGCAGGGCGGTTGCAGAGTCTTCGGGAAGGGGCGTCGGACACCAGATTAACACCGATTTCTTTATCTAGTCCTGTATAGGGACAGATTGTTCAGTATCTTGTCAAGAGATGCTTTAATGGAAGGTGGTCGGAGATTGAATACTTACTGCAGTGTCCAGATGATTGCAGTCAAGGCCAACATCTTCGGTGGTGTTCGGCCATTACTCTCGTTCCCCGAAATATAATTTCCACATTCCTTCGTGCGTGGTTCCGAAGAAGTGCTGAAGAGTCCGCCGCCCTTCTGGATTAAACACCCACATACGGAGAGGCCGCCACTGACATGGCAGGGTCCGGTGGACTAGCATTACTTGAACGATGTTCACAAGATCGATGCCCTTCTCGGTAAGGCTTCGGATGCGACTTTGTAGAGTCTGCACTTCATTGACGGATCCCCAGTCCAATCCCTTATTGATCCATGAAGCAAGCTGAATTAGAGAGCCGGGTCGGAACACAGGCGTAGCCGCCCACTTGGAGCCCCGCGGCTCGTTGATATAAAACCACCCTTGCTGACTTAGGTCGGAAGGCTTGGCGAAAGATCCTTCAAACCAAACCGTGCTGGCAAGCTTGCCTATTATGATGCTGCCGCACTCTGCCTGCTCCTCCTCTTTCACCTGCGGCCTCACGTCAAAGGTCTTGATCCACAAACCAAAGTGCGGAGGAGTCCGGAGGAAGGCCTCACACGTGACGATAAATGTCAAGATGAGGAGAATAGAGTCTAGGGCCAGATCGTGAAAATCTAGCCCATAGTATAACATGAGCCCCCGGACGAAGGGGTTAAGCGTGAACCATAACCCGTGGAGGAAGTGGGACACAAATACTACCCTCTCGCCGGATTTGGGGGTAGGAATAACCTGCCGCTTTGTGGGGAGCCGATGAAGGATTTCTGGGGTCAGATACCTCGCCACGCGGAGCTTTGCAATATCCTCCTCCGTGACAGAAGAAGCCACCCACTGGCCTGGACGGCTGGATCCGGACATGATTGGGGCTGGTGGAGATTGGAACTCGAGGGTTAGAACTCGAGGTGGCTGGGGTCGAGGAAGAAGCAAGCGCAAAAGAAAAAGACGAGACTGGGTCCCTATATAAAGACCCCGAATACCGGGCGTCTCCCCTGGGTCTCGAAACTTACCTATCCCCAAAGAGTTGTATCCAGGGGACGGTTGGGTTATCCACACCTGCATTAATGAAAATCCCGTGAATAAGGGGACACGATCTCTGCTTTGACAAGACGTGCCAGTAAAACCGCGTCCCGAGACGTGGAGCGACGGGCTAGCCAATGGTTGGAAATAATAAACGGGCAGGCATGATGCAATGTCATAAACAGTCATGAACGAATTGGGCTCGTGGAATATTACATTCTCTATAATTGTATGCACAGGTCTGGATAATCATCTGAAGACTATCCTAGAGTTCGAAAAAAAGGGAACCCTCCTTGCAATGTCGAAGACAATCTGTGCGCCGGACTCCTCGTCATTGAAGCCAGGTTCAGGGGCTACTGAGGGAGTCCTGGATAAGGGGTCCTCGGGCGTCCGGCCTATTATCCGTTCGGCCGGACTGATAGGCTGCGAAGACATGAAGGCCGAAGACTGTACCCGTGTCCCGATTGGACTCTACTTGGCGTGGAAGGCAAGCTTGGCAACCGACTATGTAGATTCCCTCTTATGCAACCAACTCCATGTAACCCTAGATCTCTCCGGTGTCTATATAAACGGGGAAGCGTAGTCTGGGTAGGGACATATACACATTACTCCTAGGGTTTAGCCATTACGATCTCGTGGTAGATCAACTCTTGTAACACTCGTATTCATCAAGATCAATCAAGCAGGAAGTAGGGTATTACCTCCATAGAGAGGGCCCAAACCTTGGTAAAAATCGTGTCCCCCGTCTCCTGTTACCATCGATCCTAGACACATAGTTCGGGACCCCCTACCTGAGATCCGCCGGTTTTGACACCGACAATAACCATAGCAACGGCCAGCGGCATCGACTTGCTATTGATCCAGTTGGTAGCTAGTTACCCAGACATATAGGCATACCCCTATGTCGGTGTGGAACGACACCTATGGGATCACAAGAATCCCTACTACGGTTGCCGGGGCACAGGGTTGCAAGAAGAGCAGGAATAGTAATCAGCACAAGGATCATTTACCCAGGTTCAGGCCGCGAGGATGTGTAAAAACCTAGTCCTGCTTTGGTGGATGTCGTCGGTGTCAAAACCGGCAGATCTCGTAGTAGGGGTCCTAAGCTAGGCGTCTTGGAGCGATGGTAACATGGACACGGGGTTTTACCCAGCTTCGGGCTCTCTTGATGGTAACGTGCTGCTTTTGATTGTATTCATATGGGTGTAGTAAAGAGTACATGTATCTACCACGAGATTGTAGTAATGAATATGAGATTGTATATTGACTAGCCTGGCCTCGGTTTATATAAGACACCGGAGGCCTAGGGTTTAGGAGAGTCCTTGTCTTGGGCGCCAAGTCTTGTGGAGTCTTCCTTGTATGCGGCAGGGGTTGTCCGAACTAGCCCATGAGTATACGGCCATGGGGGTCCTCGGCCGAATCCAAGTGATCGGGAGACGACGTGGCGAGTACCCCCTAGTCTAGGACACCGTCGGTAGCCCCCTGAACTGGTCTTCAAGTTGGGGATGCTCCTAGATTCTTCCGAATTGTTCTTCATCTTCGGTCGTCGGTCTTGAAAACTGGTTCAACAAATCTTCTGATCTTCGATCTTGAGGATCGCCGAAATGCATCCGAAGAATTTACACATCGGGTATCCGAGGAGCCCCTTTAAGCTTTCGGCCTTTATCAATGCCTTGTTATTTTTATGCCACACCTCGGGTTTGGAGTTATTCCCGGGCGGCACTGTCCTCTTGCGTCCGAGCTCCAACGTCGGACTACATTCGAGGTATCTTTTGCAGCCGAGCACCAATGCCGGACTGCTTCCGAGCTCCAACACCGGAATGTGTCCGAGCTCCAACGCCGGACTATGTCCAAGCTCCAACGCCAGACTGTATCCGAGCTCCAACGCCGGACTGTGTCCAAGCTCCAACGCCGGACTATATCCGAGGTGTCATAGATCACCTTGGTTCAAAAAGGTTTGAAGGAGTTTAGCCGAGCTTAATGCCAGAAATGCCCTCTACGGAGCCAGCCACTGGCGTCCGAGCTTTATGCCGGACTGCTTCCGGGCTGTCTATTGTAGTCGAGCACCAACACCGGATTATATCTGAGGTGGTGCACCACCTCGGCCATGCGCTGATTTTTATGAATTTAATTCCGAATTATGCAATGTAATATCTGCCGAGATGTATAGCCAGTAGCCCTCAAGGTGCGTGTTGGCCTAATATCTGGGATGTACCTGAAGGAAAAAATCAAACCGCTGACCCTAGTAGCCCCTGAGACTCAGGTCGATTCATAAAATCAGCCTGAGGATCAATTCCCAGCTTGGCAGCATACTTAGGAATAGAAACGCGGTGTGCAAAGTCATCGAGACTCAGGTTGGGTGCGGCCGACCAACCTGAGGATAATAATCTCCTCGAAAACTATATTGCACTTTAAATTTTCTGCATTGGATTGTCAATGCAGTAGCACCCGAGACACTGGTCGGGTGGCAACACCAGATCAGGGGATCGATGTACCCCTTTAATATTTGTAAATAATAAGCCCGAAGCCCTGTAGCCCCCGAGCCTTAATGCGGGCACGGGAGGCCGGATTAAGGATCGATATCCATAGTAAAATCACAAATTATATGTAATGACTCTATATATCCAAGTATTTTACGTCATTAATGCTCGGATCCGCATTGTACAAAACTTTGTTGACCGACCATCGGCTTCAACCTCCTCGGCCAGCAGCCGAGAAGTGTTTGTCCTACTTTATAAAGCCTTTATGAGGGCAAAGATTTACGGCAAACAAGGCAATCCGGCCATACGGTTTATAAACAAAGGTACGCAGAGAGACATGTTATATTATTGTTTAACATAAGAAACACCCTCCAAAGAAAATAGTCCCGCTATCGGTTCCTTTCTTTGGGTTGTCATGCTAAGCATGGTCATGAAACCTCAGCTCCGATCAATGTGGGAGGAAAATACTGAGGATCTAGTTCGGGGAAAACTTCCAAACTCTGTGGTCTAAATGAACCCAAATTTTCACTTCCATTGTGACCGTTTATAATCTCAAAGTGGCCCATCGTCGGCTTCTACCCCCTAGTAGATGCTACGCAGGGTGTTTCCGAAATAACAAAACAACCCTTAGCCGACGACTCGGTGCTCGAAGGCGGTTGTGTTTAGCGGAAACGAGGCAATCAGATATGCGGGCTTTATAACTTTCACTTAGTCATCGGAGCGTAAAGTTGGGAGGCCACCAAGTAGCCCCCCGGTTAGTGTCCGGCGACAGCCCAGGTCAAGCCGTAAACACTTCGGCCAATGTTATGAACGGCCCTTCATTTAATACAGTCATCGGACCGCTGACCAGTTTACGCTTATTGTGACAGTCAGTTTTCGGCTTTCTCCACTGAGGTGCTTAACCCTGTGAGCTGGAAGCACAATCGCAGTGGTTCTCCTTTTGCACACCTAGCCGAACAAGGCGAAACATAGGAGGCAAGCACAGGAGCCGGGCAACCCAACTATTGACTGGGGACACAATTCAAAACTGATGCATATATAGCAATATCCGAGAATCTTTGCCGAATCTCTAAAGGTGTCCGGTGTTGCACTACGAGACTTATGCAAAAAATACACAAATAGTTGGAAAGTGCCATAGAATTGGAAAACCAAAAAAACGTCAGGAAAAACTCGATGTCCGAATTAGATCAATTGTTCGGTGCCAATCAGAAAATTGGTCTTAGAAAAAAAAGTGCTTCTATCATGCTTTAACATGACACATCCTATCTCAAGACTTTCAAGCGGGTCAGCCTACGGCTTCCGGCTATTGACCACACACTTGCATCGAAAAAAGGAGTGATAGAAAAAGACTTTGCAACGACTAAGAAGAAGAACACTTACTATAAAACAGCTCACATAAATTTAAGAGCCCCCGAGTGACTTGGGTAAAAGAATTTTATGTATAATGATTGTATGTACCGAAGTACTTATATCTTATATGTGTTCACCCAAACTTTAAACGCGTCTTAACCGACCGTCGGCTTCTCCCTCTTCGGTCAAGGACCGGAAAGTGTTATGTACTCCACTTGTCAAGAATATCGACGGTGTTTCCGATAACCAGGCAATCAGGTCATAAGGTCAGTAATGCATAAAGCGCTCGGGAACTTATGTTATATTACCGACGAAGTGTAAGAAGCATCTTCGAAGAAAATAGTACCCCCATCGATACCTTTCTTCGGTTGCTCACTATGAGACTTGTGCAATAGATTTTTTGTACTCATGAGTTCTGTTGTGTGCCGACCATTGTTGAAAACAGTAAGAGTGATAGCTTTCGGCTTCACCCAGTCTGACGTCCGGCTCGGATGAACCGATCGTGACAATCGCAGAGGTGCTCCCTTTACTCCCTAGCCGAACAATCGGGAACATAGGGGTAAACACAGGAGCAAGGCAACCCAGCTTGCAAATCGCTTAAGTCAACATGGTGCATATTGTGGCGTAATACACGAACAAGGAACGAAGCCGTACAAGTATAATCATATGCAAGAGGAAAAGCTCCAGCAAGGGAGCCCCCAAGTAAATGGGGTATTTGAATTTGTGTGCCACAAACAAAGTTATGACAAGGAATTTTTTCGCAAACAACTTTTTGCCAAAAAAGTATAATGCTTAGTCGAACCGAACAAGAGTAAAAAATTGAAAAGACTGAGCATAAAATCAACTTATCTGGTTAATGTGTTCGGCGTAGATGGCGCAGTCCGACCTCGACGTGGGACAAGGTCCCAGCCCCCAAGCCGGTCCCGAGGTGGCGGAGCGAAGAGCTCGGCACTCCGAAGTGGCGACGAAGCATGGCCCACGTGGCGAGGTGTAACCCCCAGTGATCTCCGTGTGTGGAACAGATCTAGCTGGGGGAAAATTTATTTATGCAAAATAAATAATTAAATAGATGTGGCCTGGCGCGAGGTTGTTGTCGACACAGGGCATCGTCCCGACAAGGTGAGGAAATCCGAATTCGCAGGGTCGCCCAAGTGACGGACGCAGCGCGCGCGGGGCTACGATGACATATCAGATCGTCTTGAAACGGCGGCAACAACGTAGACCGGATTGCAGGCCTGGGTCTTCAAGTGTGGAAATCTAAAAAAAAGATTTATTAAGACAGTCATCCACTAGGGGCCGTGTATACGTACTAGTAGCACTACCATCAGGCCACCTCCTGCACACGGGTTAGTATATAGCAAAGCTAAAGCAAACTAGCGGTACCACAAGAGCAGGTCATGAAAGACAAATCATTAACAACAAGTACTGCTTAATTAAATAATAAGGAGAAAAAGGAGGATGGGATCTTCCTTGTGTCGCTGCCGGTCAGAATTTTTGTCAGCCTTTGCGTGCTGTCCTGCAAGGAGGATTGGAGGTCGGCAGTACTACTACTGCACGGGTCCTCTGCTGGATTACCCTGCATGTAGGTTTTTTTTACAGGAGATCCCATATTTTGTTGTCCGGCCAGCATACGGGCCTGGCCCTGATCAGGTAGCCGGGGGCGATGCACCCCTAGCGCTGCCGGACATCCCCCGTGCTGGCGCGGTGTTCAGCCGCCATGTCTCTTGTCGCCGCTGCTCTAGACGCTCGATGGCAAATCTGATCTGCGGAAAAAATAGCACAGAGCGGCAGCGATGCTTTTGCAAAAGAATTGATCTGTGTAAAACGGAATAAACAGAAAGTATAACACCTGAGTTGGCGTCTGTTGAAGATCCATCACAACGCGACGACACCTAGCAGGCTCTCAGTGAAAGCTCCAATGTCGGTGTCAAAACCGGCAGATCTCATAGTAGGGGTCCTAAGCTAGGGGTCTTGGAGCGATGGTAACATGGACACGGGGTTTTACCCAGCTTCGGGCTCTCTTGATGAGATAATACCCTACGTGCTGCTTTTGATTCTATTCATATGGGTGTAGCACAGAGTAATGTATCTACCACGAGAATGTAGTAATGAATATGAGATTGTCTATTGACTAGCCTGGCCTCGGTTTATATAAGACACCGGAGGCCTAGGGTTGAGGAGAGTCCTTGTCTTAGGCGCCAAGTCTTGTGGAGTCTTCCATGTATGCGGCAGGGGTTGTCCGAACTGGCCGATGAGTATACGGCCATGGGGGTCCTCGGCCCAATCCAACTGATCGGGAGACGACGTGGTGAGTACCCCCTAGTCCAGGACACCGTTAGATGTATTGAGTGTTCTTGAGCTCTCGAACTAGCTACGGTGGCTGTGCCATTCCAGAGAGCCGAATCCATCTCCAGTATGCCATGGGCCTCCTTTATAGGTGAAAGGGGCTGCCACAGTGGTACATAGGAGGTGGGAAGGCGTACAGTGCCGCGAGCTTATCGCTCGTATTACAGGACAAGATGCATTTAATGCATCACTTAGGTGTTCCCTTGCTTTATTGGGGACGGGAACGAGGCCCGTCCCGTCCGTCGCCGCTCCTCCTCGCTTCGACACGCGCCCTGGCCAGCGCTGCATGTGGTGCCATGTAGGCAGGCAGGCAGCTGAGGTGGCGCGGTGGTAGAGCCTCCATGAAGATCTGCATGCCGCCATGCAGGCGCTTGCTGAGTTGGCCTGGGAGCTACATGTTGCCATGCAGGTGCCTGCCCAGCTAGTTGGGCTGGCAGCTACATGCGAACGGTGGTGGAGACTTGGCTGGTGCGGGTCTAGAGGTGTCCCTGCTGGCGTCCTCGGTGAGGGCCTTGCCGGGTGGCCCGGCAAGGGTCTTGCCGTGGCGCGCTGTCGTCCCCGGCAAGGATCTTGATGGGGGTCTTGTGGCTCTCCTCGCAAGGATCTTGCCGAGGATCCTTGTCTTCTAATCCTCATCTGATCTTGAATATGTCTTCAAAGATCTGCATGCCACCATAGAGGTACCTCCTGAGCCCTGGCCCAACATGGTTGATAGTGTTGGAGACAGTGGGCTCGAGGGTGGCTCGCTCAGTTGGTGTTTGGGCGCGCTGCCCCGGCAAGGGTCTTGCCGGGGCTACAAAGGCCGTCCTCGGCAAGGGCCTTGCCGGGGGAAGCTGCTCCGCCCCTCTGCTTCTTTGCGTTCTTGGTCTTGGTGTTGTTCTGGATGTCTTGGGCTTCAGTTTTACCTTGGTTCACCTCCTCAGATCGCTTGGTGTGGCTGTGGGCTGCTCTCGTCTGCCTGCACAGGTAAAGGGGTAAAAAGGTGCGCCCCTTATTTTGTACACCGACAGGAGCCCCCGGGCCTGGGCCACACATAAGCGCAACAAGTTATTGGGCCAGGCCCAAAACGGTGCGCGGGCAGGCAGGGCGGTTTTTACCACGGTAAAACTTTTCGTGCGCTGCGCTTCCCACGACCCGCGTTGAATGCGCGACATGGAGAGGTGCGCGTGACGTGCACGACATCCGTGGGGCGGTTCCCGCACGCATGCATCACATCGCAGTAAATAGGCAGTGCGACCCGCACCTTGCCCATAAAAAGGGATAACCGCGAGCGCACTGTTCCTTTTACCCTCCGCGCAATCTCAATCTCAGAATCCTCCATTCGTCTTCCTCTTCTTTGCTAAGCTTCGCTCTCGTCCGCCGCCGTTGCGTTCCCGCCGTCCTCTGCCTCTCGCCCCCTTCCCCCAGCCGCCATGGCGCCGAAATCCACCAAGGGCAAGGGAGTGGCCAAGGATGCCGGAGCGGCGGAGCCGCCGGAGAGTGCGCTGGCGGTGCAGCGGATGCAGTCCGCCTACTTCCCCTTGACGGTTGATGTGTTCAAGCTCCGGGAAGCCTTCAAGCCCTTGTGGGGGGTGAAGACGGGGGGAGAGAAGACGGGGCACCCAGCCACGCGAGTCATCCCCGCCAACTGTGCCGATGTTGCCCCGGATCGGTACCCCTTCTTTGTCGACTATTTTTCCTGTGGGCTTTGTCCTCCCTTCCCCGTTTTGTTCAGTGACATCATGCACACCTTTGGCTTCCGCCTTTTGGATTTCACCCCGAATGCCATGGCATGCATGGCCCTTTTCTTGCACCTCTGCGAAGGTTTCGCCAGGGTGCACCCCAACACGGCGCTCTTCCGCCATTACTTCTTCCCTCAGATCCAAACGGGAGGCGACATTTCTGGTTGCATCACCTGGATCCCAAGGTCCAAGGGAGCGTACCCGGATGGCGCCATGAAGGAGAGGTGGGAAGAATGGTGGGGCCGGTGGTGCTGGATCAAAGAGAAGGACTCGTCAATGTTCTGCGGAGTTCACCGGGTGCCGCCAGTCCACAGAGGCGATTGGAGCGATGTGGATGCCGACAACGAGAAGCTCTCGGCCGCTACTACAAGGATCCTTTGGCTTACCGAGGCCGGACTCACCCTTGAGATGATCGGGGCGCACTTCATCCTCCGCCGGATCGCTCCACTGCACAACAAGGGGAGCCTGGCCTGGCTCTTCACGAACCCCGCTGACATCATGCGGCTTCACCTCAGCCTCGACCACAATTTCACAGTGATGGGGCATGCCCATTTCTTCCAGCGACTCTTCCAGCTTGATGTGGCCGTCAAGGCGAGGTCGAGCGAACCGGCAAGGTCGCAAGGGCCGCCGCGAAGGCCAGCAAGGTCTTCAAGGGGCCCTTGTTGTGATAGCCTGGCTTATTAGGGATGATAGACTACTCATATCAATAAGGAATTCCTTCTTTTCCGGGAGCCCATTCGGACAGAACTCCAAAGTTAAGCGTGCTCAGCTTGGAGTAGTGTCGGGATGGGTGACCGACCGAAGTTGCTCCCGGTGCGCACGAGTGAGGACAAAGTCGCGCAAAAAGACTAGTATTGATCTGTGGGGCCAGTCTAGATCCCGCCAGAGTAACGACCACCGGCGGGTGTGACCAGGGCGTTACAAGTTGGTATCGAGCCGACCCTCGCGTTACACGGATGGTTGCGACAGGTGCGTGGTCATGTTGTTCATGACGCTCTGTGACCCGTCGTGGCACCCGACATGGCACATGTTCCGGATGGAAGCACGACGCTTGTGCCAAGAGGAACGTTCGTGGCCCGACGAGGACGTCGGTTCCTCCGAGTGGGGGTGTATGTGATAGCCTGGCTTATTAGGGATGATAGACTACTCATATCAATAAGGAATTCTTCTTTTCCGGAGCCCATTCGGACGAAACTCCAAAGTTAAGCGTGCTCAGCTTGGAGTAGTGTCAGGATGGGTGACCGACCGGGAAGTTGCTCCCGGGTGCGCACGAGTGAGGACAAAGTGCGCAGAAAAGACTAGTATTGATCTGTGGGGCCAGTCTAGATCCCGCCAGGAGTAACGACCACCGGCGGGTGTGTCCGGGGCGTTACACTTGTTCAAGTTGCTGGCGGGAGTGGTTCTGCTGTGCAATAATTCACGCCGGACCGAAATCATCGCCATGATGCCAGACTACAACACGCATGGCCCTGACCCGAGCTAGGTCGCGCCGGAGGACGTCTAGGTGTAGGAGTTCTTCGACACACTGCACGAGGGATACATCAACGCCGACGCCGAGCGGCTGCTCGTCCAGGACACCACCCAGGCGGAACTGGACTACATCGCCACCAGGGCGAGGGAGGCGAAACTTGCCGAAGAGGCCGGCAGCGCTGGTGGTGTGGAGGACAGGGTCGCGACGGCCGCGGAGGAGGAGGAGCTCGCCCGGTGGGCGGCGACCGCCGGAGAAGCCAGCAGCGCCAGCACCGAGGCTCCTCTAGTTGAGGATGCGGCCGACGAATTGTCAGAGGAGGAGGCCGGGGCTACTGACCCTCCAGCCACGGGGAGAGGGCGAGACCTGCGGCGGGCCACTACTGGCAAGCCGGTACGACCCATCAGGGCCGCACGGCGGCCAAAGTCTCCGGAGGACTCCGCGCATCAGACGAGGGCCGCGGCGGCGAAGAAAGTGGTGAAGGCCGCGGCGGCAAAGAGGAGAGCATCTGCCTCCTCTTTGTCCAAGCGCGTTCAGACGCCGCCCTCCTCCCCTCCTCCGGCGAATACTGACGCGAGGGTCACCTTCGATTTCGGATCACTCAGCCGGAGGAGGAAGAGGAAAACAACAGAGGAGGAGGTGGACGACGAGTAAGTATCTTGCTTCTTTCCCGTCATCTCTGTCTCCTCAATCTATGTTGCTTGTCTTGACTCGTTTTCATCTTTGCAGGGACGCGGAGGCGCTTTCCCAGAGGGTGAAGAGGGCCAAGACCTCGGCGGGCAGCCAGCCCCTGGCTGGTACTTCAAGGGCGCCACTGGTGGTGTTGAGCAGCCCGGACAGCAGCCCCAGCATAGCCCCCAGCGTAAGTTCATTACTCTCCTAGTCGACACGTGTCAGGGGTATGACACTTTGGTGCTGACCTTGCCGGGTATGTAGGAGGAGAGCAGCAGCAGGAGGAGCCGCAGGGGGCTACTCCCAACACGCCGCCCCCATCGACCACGCCGCCCCGAGGGGCGTCCCCGGCAAGGGCGCCAAGCATCGAGCCCACACACATGGAGGAGGAGGAGGAGAACTTGGGCGCTGGTGTCTTTGCCTCGGCACCAAATGTTGGCGGGGAGGGGACTTCTGCTTCCCAGCCTGGCACTGGTAAGTCGTTCACCTTTCGCCCCTGCTTCTTCTCTTCTTTCTGAATCTTGGCTCTACCCCACCCTCTTCTTGATATCCAGATCCTCTCTCGGCGGACCGGGAGGACCTGGACACCGTCATCGAGGACATATCCAAGGATGCCGCGGCGGAGGCCGAGAAGAACGCCGCCGAGGAGGCCGCCAGGGGCGCCGCGGAGGACGCCGCCAAAGGACCTGCCGGGGAGGCCGGCAAGGCCACCGCTGAGGAGGCCGGCACAGGGCCTGCCGGAGAAGCCGGCAAGGCTGCTGCCGAGGAGGAGGTGGCCGATGACCAGCCTTCCTCCTCCGCTGCCTCTGGCTCCGGCAGGTACCTGAAGGTGAGCGATGATCTCTTTGTCCACCTCCCAGGTGCGTCGAGCACCAGGGCTCCCGTCGAGGGGGAGGTGTTTGATGATGAGGTGCTCGCCGCCACCGGGCTTGAGATCGTTGACGAGCCGAGCGCTGGTGGCGACGGCCCCCAGGAAGAGCGGCTCCTCCATGCCATGGGCGCCAGCTTCCGGAAGCTCCAGGCGCTCCACCGCGCCCGCCTGGACAAGGCTAAGTCCAGGATGGCAGTGGCGGAGAAGGCGGAGGTGGACCTCAAAGGCGCGTCACCGAGACGCAGGACTGGTTTCACCAGGCTCACGAGGACTTGAAGACCGCCCAGGGTGAGCTGGCCAAGCGCGACGTGGAGCTCACCATGAAGCTGGCCGACATCGAGAAGGCCCAGGAGACGGCGGAGGGCTTGGCCGCGGCAGCCGAGGCTGCCCGGACCCAGCACCAGGCCGCGCTGAACTCCCAGGAGGAGGACCTCGCCAAGCGCGAGGCGGACGTCGATGCCAAACTCCACGCCAAGGACAGGGAGGTGGAGAAGCTTATCAAGCAGCGGACCAAAGAGCTGGAGCAGAGGCACAGGGAGGCGCTAGATGCCCAAGCTCTGGTTCACGCCGGCAAGGTGAAGGAGCTGGAGGTGGAGCGGGATGAGCTGAAGGAGCAGGCCCTGAAGCTCTCCCAAGAGAAGGACACGCTAAACGGCACCCTGACGGAGCCGCAGGGCACAGCCGTCAGCAAGGTCGGGGAGCTCTCCGAGGCCAACAAGTCCATCAAGGACCTCACGCAGAAGCTGGAGGGCCTCGAGGGGATGCTCACGGAGGCCAAAGCCCAGAGGGGACCCTGGCCAAGGAGCTGGAGACCGAGAAGCAGCTGCGGAAGAACGAGGCTGCCGAGCACAGGGATTCCATGGAGGGCGTGAACTGCTAGATCGGCCGTCTCGAGGATGTCGCCAGCAGGATCACCACACAGCTGGCTACCATGGGGATGCCAAACGTGAGGTACGCCCCAGAGCGCAGCGGAACCACCAATGCCAAGCTGACCCTGTTCTTCGAGTGCGTTCTCGGGGACCTGGAGCAGCTTCACGCCAACCGGGCGGCCTCGCTAGCCGACGAGGCCCGGAGGCTTTGCCAGGGCGCTATGACCAAGGTTCTCACCAAGGTGGCATACTGGTACCCTGACCTCGACTTCGACGCCGCGCTGGAGAGCTTGCCGGAGCATACTGACCTCGCGCCGCTCAGAGAGCGCATCAAGCCCATCATCAGCCGTGTCAGCGGGATTCTGAGGGTGGAGGGCCAGCGCCGGGATTAGGCACCCCGTTTCTTGTCGCTGCTGCAGGTTCACAACCAAGACAATTGCTATCTTTAGTTAGAACCGCAACAACAATTTGATGTAATATGACTCTGCATCACTTTTAATATTATGCATGTTATTTCCCTGTTCAATTTTCCTTTGTATGTCCACCCTACATTTATCGGGTAGGCTTGCCGGCGCATAAACCCAGGGTGTCGTCTTGGGGACGGGTCCCCATTGGCCTGCCGGGTGTGCTTGCTGCCGGGCGAACCACCTTACCGCCCTTAACGCGGCCGCCCGAACTGTCGAGCTTGACTTGAGTCAGAATTAAGAGCATTCCCAAGTGCGGAAGGCTACCCTGCCACTCTCGACGCGGCCGCTTGAGCTGTTGAGCAGACTCCAAACAGAACAAGGGCGTTGCCAATTGCGGGAGGGCCCCTTTGCATGCAGGTTTTTCATACATAGGCAAGATCTTCGAGGACGATAACCTTATACATAAAAGGAAATAACTCAAGGCTCTGAATGACTTAACTTTTCTGCTGTCGTGCCAGCGTCCTTCGCGTTTGCAGGCGGCGCCCTTTTCTCCTGGTCGTCTCCTTCTTGGGAGCCATAGCGATGAAGAACTACTAGGCCAACTACTAGACCAGATTCTCACAATTGCGCCCCCTACCTGGCGCGCCAAAGATGTCGGTGTGGAACGACACCTATGGGATCACAAGAATTCCTACTACGGTTGCCAGGGCACAGGGTTGCAAGAAGAGCAAGAATAGTAATCAGGACAAGGATCGTTTACCCAGGTTTGGGCTGCGAGGATGCGTAAAACCCTAGTCCTGCTTCGGTGGATGTATTGAGTGTTCTTGAGCTCTCGAACTAGCTACGGTGGCTATGCCGTTCCAGAGAGCCGAATCCTTCTCCAGTATGCCATGGGCCTCCTTTTATAGGTGAAAGGGGCTGCCACAGTCGCACACAGGAGGTGGAAAGGCGCACAGTGCTGCGAGCTTATTGCTCGTATTACAGGACAAGATGCATTTAATGCATCACTTAGGTGTCCCCTTGCTTTATTGGGGACGGGAACGAGGCCCGTCCCATACGTCGCCGCTCCTCCTCGCTTCGACACGCGCCCTGGCCAGCGCTGCATTTGGTGCCATGTAGGCAGGCATGCAGCTGAGGTGGTGCGGTGGTAGAGCCTCCACGAAGATCTGCATGCCGCCACACAAGCGCTTGCTGAGTTGGCCTGGGAGCTGCATGTTGCCACGAAGGTGCCTGCCCAGCTGGTTGGGCTGGCAGCTGCATGCGAACGGCGATGGAGACTTGGATGGTGCGGGCCTGGAGGTGGCCCTGCTGGCATCCTCGGTGAGGGCCTTGTCGGGTGGTCCGGCAAGGGTCTTGCCGTGGCGCGCTGTCGTCCCCAACAAGGATCTTGCCGGGGGTCTTGTGGCTCTCCTCAGCAAGGATCTTGCCGAGGATCGTTGTCTTCTAATCCTCATCTGATCTTGAATATGTCTTTAAAGATCTGCATGCCACCAGAGAGGTGCCTCCCGAGCCCTGGCCCAACGTGGTTGATAGTGTTGGAGACCGTGGGCTCGAGGGTGGCTCGCTCTGTTGGTGTTTGGGCGTGCTTCCCGGGCAAGGGTCTTGCCGGGGCTGCAAAGGCTGTCCGAGGGCCTTGCCGGGGGAAGCTGCTCTGCCCCTCTGCTTCTTTGCGTTCTTGGTCTTGGCGTTGTTCTGGATGTCTTGGGCTTTGGTTTTACCTTGGTTCACCTCCCCTGTTCTGCTTGGTGTGGCCGTGGGCGCGGCTCCGACTGCCCGTGCACAGGTAAAGGGATACAAAGGTGCGCCCCTTCTTTTGTACACCGACACCCTAATGGTCGACGACGGGATGGAGTCGTGTGACGGAGGAATCGAGGTTGAATGTATGATGGTAGGCTTGGCAGTCGACGGCCATGGTGCCGCCTCTCCCGACGATGGCCAGAGGAAGCAGGAAATGCGGTACGAGCAAGGCGCCAGGTTAGCCAGGGTCGTCCTAAAAGGGGACAGGTATCGCAAGAAGGCGGTACTGCTCACTCGGCACAGAGTGTGGCGGATGGTGCGGGCGGAGGAGGAGGGACCTTGACGATGCAAGGACAACTGTGCCAGTGGCGGCCGCCGCACGAGGTGCAGGCTTATGTCCGAGATGGAGGAGCGTGCAACGCCGGATGTCGCCGGGGCATACCAGGGGGCCGTCACAGCAACCCTGCCAAGAGCCAATGTCGTCTTGCCGGAGGACGGCGGGGCCGACCCGTCGGTCGCGGTAGCCCTGTTGAGCGCTGCGCCCGAGGCAGTACCGGCGATTCCCGATGTCGAGTCTACCCCAGCCTCAATCGATCAAGGTGTGTAGGTCATCGACTTGGCAGCCTCTGCTCCCACTGAGCCCATGATCGACACGCTGATGGACAATGACTGATGTGCGTTCTGGGTCAGCATCAGGTGCACAATGTAGCTCTTTTGTGTGCGCGCGATTTGTTATATTCTTGTAAATTAGCAATATATATATATATATATATATATATATATATATATATATATATATATATATATATACTCAATTAATTTCTTCATGCATGTCAAATATGTCAATTGTATGGGTTGGCCTGTCTGTATAGCAATATGGACAATTAGTATGCAAATACCTTCTGGACATCGCTGGTGATCTCCATGTCAAAAAACATGGACATCCTCTACTCTACTGCTCTACTAGGCACGCGGTTAAACGCAATGAGTTGTGTACGATACTAATACTTTCCATGAAAATTTAAGAACTCTGCTAATAGCACTTGAGTAACATATATATAGTTGTTACACTATTCGACAAAAGGGGAATCTTTCTAACACGGTTTTGACAACCATATGGTCCATATCTACATACTTAACATAGTAACAACTATCACAATTTAAGACACTGAGGGCCAACAACCATATGGTCCATATCTACATACTTAACATAGTAATAGCTAGCACATTTTAAGAGCCTGAGGGCAAACAACCACAACTATCCGCTGGAAGCAGTTTGATCACGGCGACTCGGCATCTCGTCAATGGAAAGGAAGAACCCTCCTATGCCTTGGTAGAGCATGAGTAGAATAGTGTCTTCAATTTTCCAATATGGATGCATTGCCACGACAAGTGAGAGTTGAATGGTTCCATTTCTGCCTTGCAATCACTCTGGCATTATTAGCAGGCACAAGCGTAATTCAACTACGGCGGGAAATCGATTCAGGAACAACTGCAGTGGGAAATTTATTTGAAACGTAGAATAAAACCCAATTGAAACATATCATTGATGATATATATAGTTTATGAGCATCAACATAAAAATAAGACTTTGTACTAGTGTTTTGTGCACACAATTGTTCTTGTTCAATGTCTGCACCATAGGTATAATTAATGCCATCCAAAATCTAGCGTTCATAAGTTGTGTTATCTCTGTCAGATTATCAACAAATTTTATGACATGCTTCAAGTCTTTCCAATAAAATACGGTACACTTGCTAACATACAGATCATTAACTATGCATCCAACATATCCTGCTTAAAAGGTGGAAAGGTATTATTTATTCAGAACATGGCGGAAGAATATATAGTGCACAAAAATTGGTAAATAGAATTTGTTACTGCCTAGGAACGGAGTCAGAAAATGAAATCGCAATTGGTTGCTTAAATAGTGATCAATTAGTCGGGAAAAATACCCCGATTTTGCTAAGAAATATGCCAGCATGGAGAAAGTTCGGGAAGTAAACATTCATCGATCAGAGTTTGATCGGCTGATGATGTTGGGGACATAAACATTCATGTTAATTAGACCAAGTTATGGTGCACGTACTAGAATTTTGTTGCCAACTTTGAGTTATTAAAACTTAGACATTTTTCTCAAAGATCCGCATCAAAATAGGAGTGACCATCTTTATCAAGTTTTATGCTAACTGTCATTTTAAATCCATGTTGCATTTCCAATATGACATCCATGGAGTCATCAACAAAGTAAAGTCCAAGACTCCCTTCTACTCTTGTTCTTGCAAAGCCAGGGATGTACTGCTTGAAATGAAAATTAAGATCATAGATTAGATATATTGAAATAACAGAGCAAAATGCAAAATACGGGAGTAACTGATAGAACATAACAATATATAGCTGAAAGCAAAGTACAAAAATATATAATTAAAAATACAAAGGTTTGATGCAAATATCAGAGTAACTGAATGAACAATACATCATTAATTTGCCTAATATAGGGAAAAAATCGGCTTCGACATCTAGGCCGCACGTGGCACTGTACCTTTTATCCAAATGTAACAATAGATGGTATATGTTCACAAATTTAGGCCATGCTGACCGTGGTAGGGTGAGATTGAACATACCGAGCGCTCCCTGAAGTCATCTGGAATGGTGAGACAGCACTTCGTTTTTGACTGGCCGCGACCACACTTGCCCGATTTGTGCTCGCACTGTGGATACCTGAATGAAAACCCTCGTATCAGCTAGAAGAAAAATGAATCCACGGCAATTTCCGCCAGTTGATTAACAGTGACGGACGGACTGCGATAAGAGATGAGTAAATATTTCGCTAAATTGATTACCTTCTCCATGAGAAAAATCCCCGGCCCAATCCCGCAGAAACCCCAAATCGACCAGAGTCTAGAATGTCACTGCAAGTCGGTGTAGATAGGCGACGGCAAGCGGTAGAGGCGAAATCTCGTGCCGTTTGGAGCGCGACCTCCACCCGCCGACGGCAGCCATTGAGCTTAGGGTGGCCATTTTGATAGAGGTTGATGAGGTGCAGAGTTGCGGAGGAGTCCGCGGTGAGTGGGTGGGCACGAAGTGGGTGAGGGTTTTCTTTTTCCTTTTATATGTGTGGGTGAAGACACACGGTTCATAGAGGTGACGGAGATGAATCATGTGCGATAGTAAATCACCGAGATTGAAGGCAATTCCAAATTTCCTTCGTCCTTTGTCCATGAGTTTTTTTCTATGATGAAAATATACCCCGCAAATCACCGTGTTCAAATTTGGCACTTTTCCGGCTTCATTTACCATATTTAGCGGATTATGTACATTTTCTAGGAACTAATGCACATAATTCTAATTCAAACAATCGGTGCATGAAAAGGTGCACGACAACGGTCTGGAAAACCATGCTCATGCTATTTAGTAGATTCTCTTGCCTTTACAAGGAATGGGCAGAGATTTCACATAAATGTGTGGCAATACTCAACCACAAACACGCCGTTTATTGATTTTTCAACTATAGAAAATTGAAATACATGCTTGAGAAACATGACGGCTGGCATGGTGCCATGGTATGGCGTCACATTTCCCTAGTAAAAATTTGAGAAGGTTTGTCTTATGTTGTCGTGCACGCCCTTCATAAATTGAACCATTAACGAGGAAGTTTCATCATTTCGAGGGGGAAATCGCCAAGATTGAAGGGGCCGGGAATCCGAATTTCCTTCCTAGTTTGTCATTCAGTTTTTTTCTACGATCAACATACCCCCTCCAATGCAACGTGTTCAAATTTGGCATTTTTCTGGGCTCATTTACCATATTTAGGGGATTATGTGCATTTTCTAGGCATTAAGGCACATAGTTCAAATTCAAACAATCGGTGCACGAAAAGGTGCACTAGAACGGTCTAGAAAACCATGCTCGTGGTATTTAGTAAATTCTCATGCATTTTACAAGGAATGGGCAGAGATTTCAAGGGAATGTGTGGCAATAGTCAACCACAAACGTGTCATTTACTGGGTTATCAACTATAGAAAAATGAAGTATATGCTTGAAATACATGACGCCTGGCATGGTGCCATGGTATGGCCTCACCGTGCCCTGGTAAAAAGAAGAGAAGGTTTGTTATATGTCGTCATGCACACCCTCCATAAATTG
The DNA here is from genome assembly GCA_021605205.1 of Aegilops longissima. Lineage (NCBI taxonomy): Eukaryota > Viridiplantae > Streptophyta > Magnoliopsida > Poales > Poaceae > Aegilops > Aegilops longissima. The sequence goes on from CM038678.1 coordinate 282,846,857, forward strand.
AACCATCATCGAGGAAGTTTCATGGTTTCGAGGGGGAAATCCCCAAGATTGAAGGGGAATCTGAATTTCCTTCGTCCTTGGTCCATGAGTTTTTTCCTATGGTGAACATACACCCTACAAATCATCGTGTTCAAATTTGGCACTTTTCCGGGTTCATTTATCATATTTAGGGGATTATGTGCATTTTCTAGGCATTAATGCACATAATTCAAGTTCAAACAACCGGTGCATGAAAGGGTGCACAAGAACGGTCTATAAACCATGCTCGTGCTATTTAGCACATTCTCATGCCTTTTATAAGGAATGGGAAGATATTTCAATGAAATGTGTGGCAATAGTCAACCACAAACTTTTGTTTATTGGTTTTGCAACTATAGAAAAATGAAATAAATGCTTGAAAAACATGACGCCTGGCATGGTGCCATGGTATGGCCTCACCATGCCCTGGTAAAAATTTGAGAAGGTTTGCCTTATGTCGTCATGCAAGCCCTTCATAAATCGAACTATCACCGTGGAAATTCCATGCTTTCAAGAGGGAAATCACCAAGATTGAAGGGGAATCCAAATTTTCTTCATTCTTTGCCCTTGAGTTTTTTTCTACGATGAACATACACCCTGAAAATCACCATGTTCAAATTTGGCACTTTTCCGAGCTCATTTACCATATTTAGGGGATTATGTGCATTTTCTAGGCATTTAGCACATATAAATCCAATCCAGCTATAGCTGCACGGGTGTGATGTGAGGGACGTGGACTGTTGTTCGATCGCGGCACATCCTACGATGCACACGCGTGATCCGCGTAGTTGGGGTTCCAGCCAATCATGACGCAACACACAATAGGCTCAGCGCACACTGTTTTCGGAGGCGACGGAGATGAACCGAGTGCGACAATGAATGAGCAAGATTGTAAGGGAAGCCAAATTTCCTTCGTCGTTTGTCGTTGAGCTCTTGAAAACCATCACACTGTACGGTTGTCCAGCCACCCCTTCCCAGAGCTCTCTCCAAGCATCATTCATGGCACCGCAGCGCACAGTAACTAGTAAAGAAGCGATGGCATCCCTCCGCGCCACGTTCCTCGTAGCCCGTGACCGCACACATGGTAAGGAAGCAATGGCATCCCACCATGCAGAGTTCATTGCCGCCCGCGGCCGCACAAGTACGTGGGCGGACTTTGATGCTACCATGGCCGAATGGGCGGTGGATCTGGAGGCGGCCAAAGCCGCACGGAAGGAGCGGAAAAGGCAAAAAGAAGTCAAGAGAAGAGAGTCCCGCCGCCACAAGAAAGAAGAGGCCGCATGCCATGCTGAGGAGAGCTCGGTGGAGATCGAAGCACGATGGGCTGCCGCCTACAAGGCCGGGAAGGAGAACGATGGCGTCTGGCCAGCATGCCCGGATGCCAGCATGACAGAAGTAGTTAGTGCGTGTGCCGCCCCTAAGTTTGTATAATTAATTATTAGCATCTACCAGTACTACATACGTAGTAGTTTTAGTGAAAATTGCTAGTAGTACTTTAAGTTGGTACTATCTATTATTAACATACAATGTCGGTAAGAGCATCCTTTGAGGGCTTTGAGCGTTGATTAGCATGTGTTCATTGGAGTTTTGTAGCCGCATCCCCGGCCCTAAATACTCCTGAAGCGTCCGCTCGCAGCCACCGGAGACTAGAGCTGGCTGCAGCTGGTTTTTAGTCCCACCTCGCCACGCGAGATGGCCGCACACCGGCTTAAATTGCCGCGCTAGCGGATGGCAGCAAGCTTCTCTCTTGTTGCATAGGATCAAATCTGGCTATGCAAGCGAGGCAGGTTGACACTTGATTGCATTTCACAAACCAATGATTGTTCATTGGGTCTCACCTTGCCTCGTTCATGTACATTGAATAATCCTGATACAATAAAAGAGATTTTTTGAAATTTGGTGCGGTTGGAGATGCTGATAGATATAAGAACTATTAGAAGATCACAAAACACACGTTTTCTATGGCGTACCCGTGTACGTTTTTTTGTGTTAATGATCCATAAGACGATTACCTATGAGCTGTTTCCTAATAAAGCTAGCGTACCATTGACCAAAAAAATCAACTACACATGTACATTTTTTGGAGATGTGATATGCCAATTTTCTCTTTTCTCGCACACGAGTATTTTACGCGCTTCGTCTGTGTTGTGTGTTTCCCCCGCCCAAGTTTCAAGTTTTGCAGCAAAATTTTCATTAGGCGCGTGATTTCAGAATTTATTCCTCCCACCAAATCCCCACCCATCAAATTTCCTCAGTATCTCCCCCCCACCCTCCCCCTCCCAGCAGCTCAAACCGCTGCCACCGCAACCACAGCTTCAACCACATCTACATTCTGCCAGAGCATCGTCGATCCAGTCAGGTAACTCACCGATCTCTATCACGGCCCTGCCCTGATTGCTTAAATGGCGCCTGCAAAACATCCTCATGCCTCCAAATCCCCACCGCCCCTACATCCAGAGCATCGTTGCGCAAGCCCAACCACATATCACATGCAGGTCGAGGAGCTGATGGCGGTCGATGGCGCGATAGCCGTTGTGCGTGTTGACCTGGAGGAACACCTCGCCTCCGTCGCGCCGACTTGGTGCAAGCTCTGGCCCAGATAAAGTGCCCCAGCAACTACCCCGCAGGACTTACCAGGTATGATCATACCATCTCAATATTACCAATACCACTTGCAATGGCTATGTTTTGTATGGTTGATGTATTAAGCATGTTCGTGCCCTGTTTATTTCAGTACTGCACACTGTGTGATGTTCAATTATTAATTGTCCAGCTCAATTTCACCAATACCAGCAACAACTTACAATACATGACTCATGATATAACTAGAGACTGCCCATTTGCTATTTTTGGTGGATGCTAACCCTGTTGTACTTAACATGCCTGTCCATGTACTTACGCAGGGTCATAACGGGAGATGTTGTTGTTTGCCGTCGAGGTTAGCTGCATGACATGTCTTACAGTATTTTACATCATTTGTGCAATTGCAGTTTAACTTCTAATATTTACTGGTTGCCTGTAGGTACACATGTCAGCGTCACTGATCCATGCTTCGACCCGGAAGAACAGCTCGCCTACGCCTCCGCCGCCACTGACTTTGGGCGGGCACTGGCCAAGATGAAGTGCCCCAGCAACTACCTCTTAGGACTTACCAAGTATGAACTCACCAGTTCAAAATTGCCAGTACCAGTTGCAATTAATGTCTATGTTTTGTATGGCTGATGTATTAAGCATGTTGTAGTAAACATGCCTAAAATATTTTATCTATTTTCCCTACCTATTTATAGACAACTGGGCCATTCTCTGCTCTCGCAGCACCTACCTTGTGATGTTTAACTCTGCCAATTGCATTTTTATTAGTACCCGTTTCAATGGCTATTAAGCTTGTTGCAATTAACAGTTGTATCCATTTTTAATAAATGTATTCCAATGGCTACAAACTTACAAAACATGACTTACGATGTTGTTAAGCCTGTTGCAAATTATAGTTGTATCAACTTTTTAATCTGACCCTTTGCTACAGTGCTACTCTCCGCAATGAAGATATACTAGAGATGATGTCCATTTGCTATTTTTAGTGGATGCTAACCCTGTTGTACTTAAGATGCCTTTCCGTGTACTTACGCAGGGCCATAACGGGCGATGCTATTGTTTGCCGTCGAGGTTAGCTGCATCCCATGCCTTACAGTATTTTACATCATTTGTGCAATTGCAGTTTGGCTTCTAACATTTACTTGCTTCTTGTAGGTACACATGTCAGCGACACCGATCCACTCTTCGACCCGGAGGAACACCTCGCCTCCGTTTGCGGCCGACTTTGGTCGGGCTCTTGTCCATATGAAATGCCCCAGCAACTACCCCTCGGGACTTACCAAGTATGAACTCACCAGTTGAATCTTACCAATACCAGTTCCAATGGCCATGTTTTGTACGGTTCATGTATTGAGCATGTTGTAGTAAACATGCCTAACCCATCTTATCTATTTACCCTACCTTTTTATAAACAACAGGGCCATTCTATGCTCTAGCAGCACCTTTGTGATGTTTGACTCTGTCAATTTCATTTCTATCAGTACCAGTTTCAATGGATATATTAGGTTGGCTGTTGCAATAAGCAATTCTATCTGTTTTTTAATCCGTCCCTTTGCTACTGTGCTACTCTTTCGCAATGAAGATATTACTACATATGTTGTCGTTTTATTACCATTTGCTATTTTTCGTGGATGTTAACCCTGTTGCAGTTAACATTGGCTTTCCATGTAGTTACACAGGGCTACAATGGGCGATTTTGTTGTTTGCCACCTAGGTTAGCTGGATCCCATGTCTTATACACCATCTGTCCCTAAATATAAGTATTTTAGGAGATTCCAATATAGACTACATACGGAGCAAAATGAGTGAATCTAGATTCTAATATAAACTATGTCTATAATTCTATATACATCCGTATGTAGTTCATATTGAAATCTCTAAAAATAGTTGTACTTAGGAATGTAGGTAGTTGTATTTTACATCATTTGTGCAATCTCAGTTTAGCTTCTAACATTTACCGGTTGCTTTTAGGTACATATATGAGCGGTACTGATCCATGCTTTGATCCCTTTTGCGTATGGGGCAATGAGATATTCATGAACAAGCGTCAAGTGAGGAAACTAAGAAAGATTGTTAGGCAAAAGAAACGGGTGATGGGAATTAAGATCTTTATTTACACTTCGTCCAAGACAATAGTGAACTTTAGGATGGTAAGTAATGCGTTGCCTTTTCCCCCTGCCCACAACAAGTTACTCTATTAGACCTCAGTATCTGAAATTTTTCTCTTTTCAGTGGTTTCTGAAGCTATTTACTGACGATTACCTTGCAAACTACATGACCGGAGTGGTGGCAACTAAGGTTAAAATATATAATTCATGCTACCATGATAATGCTCTAGAAGTCTTCCTGAAGGGGTGAAGGATATGGGCGGGCGATCGTCACAAGGGGTTGGACAAAAGTTGTTCGTGCCTATGGCATGCAGGAGGCCACATTATGGGCATTTCGCATCATCAACACCATCGGCAGCCAAAATGATTTACACTTGTCTCTTCACCTTTACCGCCTCTAAATATTGTGGTTCATCATAGTTAATTGTTGTCTTATCCTGTAATTACTGAAAATATTGTACTGAGGATTTTTTTTATGGATTGGTTGTTGAACTATTGTGCTGAGAATTTGAATTTCACGTTTCATATTTCAAAATTTCCAATTCGAATAATAAATTATAGGGGAAAATATAATTATACAGGAGCGAATAAAATAACGTGCACACGGTTAGAAAGAAAAACAGTGTACGCGATGAAAAATAGAAAACAGACGGTTCTTTGACGTGAAACGTTTGCGATCCCCGATGGACGCACACACGATTTCGTCTCATATGCATGTGCAATTCATGGTAATATGACAAACGTTCCAAACCTGTGTCTGTGATATTGGAATACCTATCGCACATAGTTATGAAAATGGACACGTTGGCATTAGTAGAGGCACCGCACACATTTTACATTCTTGAACTGTGTGCGATAACGTACCTTTCGCAAACACATCGGTAGATTAAATCTTGATGTCCACCTTTTCACACGACTATAGTGGCGTAATCATTTGGGATGTCTCTCGGGTCAGAATTGTAACGTCGAGACGTAATGTGTGGGATTGGGGCGACTTCTCATCAGTTTATTCTATGGCAATCGGCAGTAGCCGCTCGCCTATCCCCGACAGTTTTTGGTCGTGTGGGAAGGACCCCCCCCCCTATCGCACACACTCACTCGGTGACTGTTCAGAATGCGGTCGCAAAAAGGGGTTAAAAACCGTTTGTATAGCACATTACATTACCAGTGTATGTTGCTTGGTGCTCACTACTAAATTATAAATAATTGTTAATTAAAATTGGCTTTGATATACCTTGGGATCCGAGTGGATCATTTACTTGAGCACTATATGCCTAGCTTAATGGCTTTAAAGAAAGCGCTGCCTAGGAGACAATCCGGAAATTTTAGAGAGTCATTTACTTATGTTGTGTGCTTTTAAAAAATTAAAAAAACAAAAAATATAGAGGGGAACCTAAAAACTTTTTCAAAAAGATAAGTGATTGGAAGGTTATGCATTGGAGAAGTAAGGGTCGACCTTGAACACTTGTGTTCATGCTCATGGAAACAATGTAAAATCTTTCATGGAAGTTTCTCACAAAACTAATTATCCCCTTGTACAAATACATTGTATTATAAAAATAATGTGCCAAGATTTACTGTTAGGGTGTTTAAAATGCTTGTTTGGTATGTGCAGTGCAAAAACAAAAAAAGTTGGCTATAGTGCGCGAATTTAAACTTTTTCCTGCAACTTCAAAAGTTTGTGAAATTTTTACACAGTACTTCTATGCAAATATTTTATTGTTTCCTAAGTTTTCATATTTTTTGAGTTATAAAAGTATATGTACCATCTGCATCTTTACAAACTGTCTTGTTTTCATAGATTGCTATTATAGTTGCTTTATTTGCTTATGTCTGAAATCTTGTTGAGTCCTGTTGACTTGGGATCCATAGAATTCTGATAGCATGCAGTGGGTAATGTTTGATTATAATTATACAATAATTTTATAGCAGGACATGATGGAATTTGATGTTATATGTAATAACCCCTCTAATAAAAATTTCGGTTAAGTTTTGTGTGGATGAAGTGTTCGAAGATTGAGGAGGTATCGATATGAGGAGAATAAGGAGAGACAAGAGTTCAATCATGGTGATGCCCAAGGCACCCGAAGTAAATATACAGGGAGACTCAAGCGTCTAAGCTTGCGGATGCCCCAGAAGGCATCCCATCTTTCTTCAACAATTATCGGTATGTTTTGTTTTTTGATTTGTTCACATGATATGCGTAAATTCTTGGAGCGTCGTGTGCTTTTTATGTTTATTTTAATAATGCACCATGTTGTTATGATATAGTCCTTGGTTGATCTATAGAATGCTCTTTGCACTTCACTTATATCTTTTGAGTATGGCTTTATAGAATGCTTAATGTGCTTCACTTATATCATTTGAAGTTTGGATGCATGTTTCTCTACATATATAAAACTGTTATTTGCAAAATGCTCTTTTGCTTCACTTATATTTATTAGAGTGTAGTATTTCGTAGAAAGAATTAAACTCTCTTGCTTCACTTATATCTACTTAGAGAGTCAATAGGAATTGGTCATTCACATGGTTAGTCATAAAATCCTACATAAAACTTGTAGATCACTAAATATGATATGTTTGATTCCTTGCAATAGTTTTGTGAGACTGAGATGATAATATGTGGGAGGTACTAGTGAATGATTGTGGTTTAGTAAGAATGTTAGTGTTAAGGTTTGTGATTCCCAAAGCATGCACGCATAGTCTCTCGTTATGCTAAGAACTTGGAGCATGATTTATTATTGATTGTCTTCCTTATGAGTAGCGATCGGGAACGAGCGATGGTCTTTTCCTACCAATCTATCCCCCTAGGGGCATGCATAGTAGTACCTTGCTTTGAGGGCTAATAAACTTTCGCAATAAGTATGTGAGTTCTTTATGACTAATGTGAGTCCATGGATTATACGCACTCTCACCTTTCCGCAATTTGCTAGCCTCTTCGGTACCATGCATTGCCCTTTCTCACCTCGAGACTTGGTGCAAACTTCGCCGGTGCATCCAAACCCCGTGATATGATACACTCTATCACACATAATCCTCCTTATATCTTCCTCAGAATAGCCACCATAACTACCTATTATGGCATTTCCATAGCCATTTCGAGATATATTGCCATGCAAACTTCCATCATCATCATATACATGACTTGAGCATTCATTGTCATATTGCTTTGCATGATCATATAGCTGACATAGTATTTGTAGCCCAGCCACCGTTCATCATTATCATACATGTTATTCAAGCATCATTGAACATCCTGGTACACTGCCAGAGGCATTCATATAGAGTCATATTGTTCTAGATATTGAGTTGTAATACTGAGTTGTAAGTAAATAGAATTGTGATGATCATCATTATTACAGCATTGTCCCAGTGAGGAAAGGATGATGGAGACCATGATTCCCCAGCAAGTCGGGATGATAATCAGGACGAATATAAATAAATAAATAAAAAGAAGCCAAAAGAGCCCAACAAAGAAAGAGAAAAAGAGAGAAAGAGAAAAAAGAGAAAACAAAAAATGAGAGAAAAAGAGAGACGGGGCAATGCTACTATCCTTTACCACACTTGTGCTTCAGAGTAGCACCACGTTTTCATATAGAGAGTCTCCTATGTATTCACTTTCATATACTAGTGGGAATTTTTCATTATATAACTTGGATTGTATATACCGATGATGGTCCTCCTCAATTGCCAGAGGTCATCATAAGCAAGAAAGTTGGGTACACACCCACTTAGTTTTCATATTGAGCTTTCATACACTTACTAGTTGCATCCGTTGCATGGCAATCTATACTCCTCGCATTGACATCAATTGATGGGCATCACGATAACCCATTGATTAGTTGTGTCAATGTGACACTTTCTTCCTTTTTGTCTTCTCCACATAATCTCTATCAACGTATTCTATTCCACCCAAAGTGCCATATCCATTGCTTGCGCTCATGTATTGCGTGGGGGTTGAAATACCTGAAGCGCGTTAAAAAGTATGAACCAATTGCTCGGCTTCTCATCAGGGTTGTGCATGATAAATACTTTGTGTTAAGGAGATGGAGCATGACACAACTATATGGTTTTGTAGGGATAGCGTTCTTTAGCATTTTTATTCTCAAAGGCATGATTGTTTGTTGGTATTCCTGAGTATTGATGTCTCTATTTCAAATTATAGACTATTGATTTGAATCGCTGGCGCCTTAATATTCATGCCAGGATTTGATTATATGATCAAAACTATGTTAGGTATCATTCCACATCAAAAATTCTCTTTTCATCATTTACCTACTTGAGGACGAGCAGGAATTAAGCTTCGGAATGCTGATATGCTCCATTGTATCTATAATTTTTTATTGTTTCATGCCAATATTCTACAACTTTCATATACTTTTGGCAAAGTTTTATATTATTTTTGGGACTAACATATAGATCCAGTGCCCAGTGGTAGTTCCTCTTTGTTGCATGTTTTTTGTTTCGAAGAATATCCATATCAAACAAAGTCCAAACGCAATAAAAAATACGGAGATTTATTTTGGAATATATATGATCTTTGAGAAGAAGAATAAACGCAACATGGTGCCCAAGGGGGCCACGAGGCACCTGGGCGCGCCCAGGTGGCTCGTGGGGCCCTCATAAGTCAATTGTTGCCCTCTTTCGCCGCAAAAAAGTAATATCCAGAAGAAAATCATGTTAAAATTTCAGCCCAATCGGAGTTATGAATCTCCGGGAATTGAAGAAACGGTGAAGAGGCACAAAATAGGAACACGAAACGGAAGAGAATAGAGAGAGAGAGAGAGAGAGAGATACAATCTCAGAGTGGTAGCCATGGAGACCATGGACCAGAGGGGAAACTCCCCTCCCATCTAGGTGTAGTCCAAGGAAGAGTAGGAAGGAGGGGGCTCTCCACCTCTCTCCTGCTGGCGCCGGAGCGTCGCCGGGGCAATCACTGTGACGACAATCTACACCAAGAACTTCGCCACCATCATCACCAACTATGTCCCCCTCTATGCAGCGGTGTAACCTCTCTATTCCCGATGTAATTCTCTATTTCAACATGGTGCTGAATGCTACATATTATTATCCAATGATGCGTTGCCATCCTATGATGTTTGATTTGATTCATTTTGTCCTATGGGTTGATTGATGATCGTCATTGGTTTGAGTTGTATGTTTTATTTTAGTGTTATCCTATGGTGCCCTCCGTGTCGCGCAAGCATGTGGGATTGCCGTTGTAGGGTGTTTCAATACATTCATGATTCGCTTATAGTGGGTGGCGTGAGTGATGGAAACACATACCGTGTAAGGGGGTTGTTGCGTATGGGAGTAAAGAGGACTTGTTACTTAATGCTATGGTTGGGTTTTACCTTAATGATCTTTAGTAGTTGTGGATGCTTGCTAGAGTTCCAATCATAAGTGCATATGATCCCGGTATAGAAAGTATGTTAGCTCATGCCTCTCCCTCATATAAAATTGCAATAATGATTACCGGTCTAGTTATCGATTGCCTAGGGACAAAATCCCTCTCTTGTGTTACAAAAAGCTTTCTACTAAACAACTAACTTTTTTTGACTTGCCATTTACTCCTAGTTTTATTTCCGCTAAGTACTTCTAGCTTTATTCTTGCAGACGTATCCTTGCACCTACAAAATAGTTTCATACTTGTTCTAGGTAAAGCAAACATTAAGTGTGTTAGAGTTGTATTGGTGGCCGATAGAACTTGAAGAGAATATAAATTCCACCTTTAGCTCCTCGTTGGGTTCGACACTCTTTTTTATCGAAAAACCTACAATTGATCCCCTATACTTGTGGGTTATCAGCCTTCTCCTTCTGCTTCTTGGCAACGAACTTGGTCCTTCCGAACTGCCTGACTAGTGCATGGGGAGCCTCTTCTGCATCACTAGTTGTACACCCGCGCTTCGGGTTCTTGCGACGGGCGACAGAAGGACCGGAGCCACTGCCACCTCAACATGACACAAAACAGAAGGGAAAGCAGGTGTAAAAGAAATGCATAAGCCAAAGAAATTAGTTTGAAGAGAGGAGCGACGTTGTAGAGAATAGAGGGTTGGTGGTTCAAGCAGTAGTACCATGGTCTTGCAACGGCAGCAAGACTTGAGGCTCAAGCGATAGTACCGCTCTGGGGTGGGCGGTAGTACCACCAAGTCTTATGCGCACGACCACGGCGAGATCCGACAGTATTGGAACCACAAAACTTCGATACTACTGCAACAAATCTTCTACTCTCCTATCTAGCAATCCTTCCTCGTCCTAAACTTGCCATGATTTAGCCAAAAATCAATGAACAAGACCGCATTGCCCTAAAGCCTAGATTCAAAAAATAGAACCGTGGGAGCGAGATACGAGGGCAATATCAGCGTCCATGGCAAGAGGAGAAGGTGGAGAACAATCTCACCAGTCGGAATCAAGGAAGATGGCCCAAATGTGGCAAGCTGGGGGCGGTGCCCGTAGTGGTTCCGGTGCTGCGGAGGAGTTTGCAGTGGGGGAGACGAATTGAATGGGTATGGGGGTTGGAACCTCCCATGCTTGTTCACTTAACACGTCCAGTAGCCTTCTAAGCAGTAGTACCGCTCCGAGGAGCGGTAGTACCACCTCGGTACAACTAACGGCAGGAGGCCGGTAATACTGCCTCAGCGGTAGTACCATAGGGTTTAGGAGGTAGTACCACATTAAGGGGTAGTACCGTCCAAATCTTGTGGTGCTTCCACTTGAAGTCTATGATATAGCACAAGTTCAAATATTCGGAAGGGATGGCTTAAGCAATTATAAGACAGGGTTTGTAGATGACGTTGTATATATGGCTTGCATTGGAGACTCGACACATAGCAAATGGTGAGGAACACTCCAAGGATAAAAGGCAAAAGAAAAGAGCCCGCCTTAGAGTGAACAAAAAGCAAAATACCTAAAGTCTACATAAACCAAATTAAATCCAAATATAAAAACCCTCTTTCAAGAGAAGAGGATCGGTGGACGGAGCCACCTATGTTTGAGTCAAATGGTTTGGCACCACAAAGATTTTAACCTTGGGTCCAAGACCAAAACTCATCTTTGAAGCACAAGTACTGTCAACAATGGGTAATGTCAAAGATTGATTCTATTTATGCATAAAGGAGAGTGTGAGTTCATTAAAGTAACAACACTCCCCCTATGTCCATGCCTACGTCTAAAACAAGATAAAATTATGAGTGCAATGGGATGTGCATATATTGCCTCAAGCCACATTTCTCAAATCAATGATATTTAGCTCAGGCCTAAACTCATCAAATTTTTGCTTAATACAATGGCTTCCTGCAAATATCTGAATCTTTCTAGGCTTGATGTGATCAGGAATGAAGTGATGATGGATCTCAATATGCTTCGTCTTGCTATGTTGATCCAGGTTTTGGAGATCCTGATTGCACTTTGTTGTCACATAGAAGAGGCACTTTCTCACAAGTTAATGAGAAAATCAATACCATTGTTACACCCACAGCTCCTGCTGCTATACATACTGGACCAATTACTAGAGCTCACGCACGCCAATTGAATTACCAGGTACTTCTGATTCTTGGTAGTGATTCTAATGTTCATGAGAATATGATGCTGCCTAAATTGGATACATTTGTTTTGCTTACAAATGAAGGGCCTAGCTTGGACAAGAAAGATGAACCTTGGAGCAAGTTCAAGCATGGAGACGATGGCATGGGCAAGGGGGACAAGAACGGAGTTACAAGTGATGATTCCAGGAATTTAAAGCCACCATAATGAGTGCATGAGGCCTTGGAAGAAATATACAAGATGCCACTTCTAAATTTCATACAGAGGCTATTCTAGGTGTTGTGTCACCTTATTATTGGGCCAGACCCATGTAATTTTGAAATACTTGATTGTAGGCTACTTTTAGAGCCAGTATGTAACACCCCGGATACAACTTTCCATATTCGTAACTCCGACTCTTGCCCTTTCCGGAGATGTGATTTATTATTTCCTTCGTGGTTGGGTTTTGTCTGTTGTTTTGCATTTTGTTTTTGTTATGCATCTCATCTCATGGCATCATCTGCATTTCATCCGCATGTTTTTCAAAACTTGCATCAGTTAAATGTTCCGTCGCTTCTCTCCGTTGTCCGTTCGAGTCGGATACACTCGCACGCGCGCTGCACCTCTCGAGATATTACTTTATAAGTGGCATAATAATGTTCTCGGAATGGGTTGCAACTTGTCGTGCGGTCTTATTATAGTGTAGACAGGCCGCCTGCCAAGTTTCGTCGCATTCGGAGTCCATCTGTTAGCCCAACCGTTGAATATAGCGTTACCGCTGTCGGTACCTTCGTCGGACGTTTCGGTCTCCGAAACTGCCGCCGGACTGCAACTTCTCTTCTCTCCTCTCAGCCCAACTCCTTTTCACAGCCCACTTAAACCTCCCCTCCGACCGGAACCATCGGATCGCGATCGGAGGCTCCGAAACGCTCCAGAACCCCCTCAAACCCTAGCCCCTACTATATATGGACCCCCTCTAGTCCATTTTGGGCAGCCTAACCCCCCTCCACCTACCTCTAGCCTTCCCCTCCTCAGATTCCGCGCCCCCAATCATCAGCCGCCGCCTCCCACCTCCATTTCCGCCTCCCAGCCTCCTCTCGCCACTTGGCAAGCCCCTAGTGGCTGCGCCGCCACCAGCCGCTCCTCCAACCAGGCGTCGCCACGTCCTCCCCGCGCCCCGCTTCGCCAGCGGCCGGCCAGGCCCATCCAGCCCGCCCGGGCCGACCGGGCCCGAGCCGCCGCCGCCGCTCCAGCGAGAGCCCGCTCGTCGCGCGCCCTCGCGCTCCCGATCTGGATCGAGGGAGGAGCCTCGACCCGATCTCTCTCCCTCGCCCGACCCGCGCCTGGCGGGCGAGCCCCTGTCGCCGGGCGCCTGCGCCGCCCTGCCAGGTCGCCGCCTCCCTCTCTCTCCCGTCTCCTTCCTCTTCTTCTCTCTCTCTCAGATCCCTCTCTCTCCCTCTCCAGGAACCCCGCCGCACTTGGAGCTCCTCGCCGGAGTCGCGCATGCTGCCGCCGCCATCGGGAATGGTCCCCTCCGCCCCGGATCTGGAGGATCCCGGCCTCGTTGGCCCGTCATCGACCCGCCTGCATCGCGCCGCCGTGCCATTGACCCCTGCCGCCGCCATGCCCTAGCCGAACGAGCAGAGGAGCTGCTCGTCCCACTTGCTCAGCGTCGCGTGGGCCTCCCAGTAACCGATGCCCAGCCGAGCCAAGGCCCAGCTCGCTTGCTCCGCTGCCGCCGCACCGCCCTCAAGCCAGCCGGGCGGCCTGCCTGCGAGCCTCTCCACCGACCGCCCATGAGGCCTGGTGAGCAGCCCGCCCGTGCTGTTGGCCCAGCCAGTTTTGGCCCGTGTGTTTTTTCCCTGCGCTGAGTTTTTCTATATTATCCAGTACTAGCAGTTTTTACAGATTGCCCCTCAAGTTCATGCATGTAATAACTAATTAACCGTGCATCGGATTTAAACAAACTTTATATGTAATATGCTCAGAAAATTGTGTAGTTTAATAATATGCCATTTTCATCCCATGTTAAAATGTTTAACTTGCTGTTTATTTAGATTTGCTAATATGCCATGTTAAAATGATTTAATTCATAACTAAATAACGTAGCTCGGTTTTAATTAAACTCTATATGTAAATGGGGTAGAAAATGCCTAGATTAACATGGTCCACTTTATGTTGCTGTTTAACAACTCTAAAATTGTGTTTAGGGCAGAACAGTACCGAATCTAAAATATTGCTCATGGGGATTTTTCGGAATTGTTGTTTCTTATTTCCGGCCTCATTTAAACTTGCCTAAATAGCTAGTTTAATTATGCTCCACCTCTTGCCATGTTTAATAACATTTAATATTGTTGTGTACCTAAACGAGATCAAACTAAATATTTGTTGTGGTGTTTCGTCAATATGCAACTCGTTGCATATTGAGCTCCACGTAATTGGTAGTATTGTTTGTGCATATTGCCATGCCATGCCTCATTAAACCGGACATGCATCATATTTGTTTGTGCATCATGCCATGTTTATTCTTGTGCATTTATCATGTTGTTTGTTTCTTTCCGGTGTTGCTTCTCGGTTCCGGTAATGTTGCGATTGTGAGGATTCATTCGACTATGTCCGTTTGTCTTCTTCATGGACTCGATCTTCTTCCTTGCGGGATTTCAGGCAAGATGACCATACCCTCGAAATCACTTCTATCTTTGCTTGCTAGATGCTCGCTCTTTTGCTATGCCTATGCTACGATGCCTACCACTTGCTATATCATGCCACCCTCATTGCCATGTCAAACCTCTAACCATCCTTTCCTAGCAAACCGTTGTTTGGCTATGTTACCGCTTTGCTCAGCCCCTCTTATAGCGTTGTTAGTTGCAGGTGAAGATGAAGTTTGTTCCTTGTTGGAACATGGAGTTGTTGTTCCTTGTTGGAACATGTTTACTTGTTGGGATATCACAATACATCTTATTTAATTAATGCATCTATATACTTGGTAAAGGGTGGAAGGCTCGGCCTTATGCCTGGTGTTTTGTTCCACTCTTGCCGCCCTAGTTTCCGTCATATCGGTATTATGTTCCCGGATTTTGCGTCCCTAACGCGGTCGGGTGATTTATGGGACCCCCTTGACAATTCGCTTTGAATAAGACTTTTCCAGCAAGGCCCAACATTGGTTTTACCATTTGCCTCACCTATCCCTTTTCCTTGGGTTTCGGAGCCCGAGGGTCATCTTTATTTTAGCCCCGGGCGGTGCTCTTCGAGTGTTGGTCCGAACCGAGCTGCCAGCAGGGCCACCTTGAGGCAACTCGAGGGTTGGTTTTACTCGTAGCTAGTCTCATCCGATGTTGCCACGAGAGCGAGGTACGTCGACTCCTATCGGGATTTGTCGGCACATCGGGCGGCTTTGCTGGTCTTGTTTTATTGCTGTGAAATGTCTTGTAGCCGGATTCGAGACTGATCGGGTCTTCCGGGAGAAGGAATATCCTTCGTTGATCGCGAGAGCTTATCATGGGCTAAGTTGGGACACCCTGCAGGGTTTTGAACTTTCAAAGCCGTGCCAGCGGTTATGTGGCAGATGGGAATTTGTTAATGTCGGTTGTAGAAAACCGAAGTTGATCTTAATTAAAATACACCAACGCGTGTGTAACCGTGATGGTCTCTTCTCGGCGGAGTCCGGAAGTGAACACGTGTTGGAGTTATGCTTGACGTGGGTTGCTTTAGGATCACTTCTTGATCATAGTTGTTCGACCGTGCTTTGCCTCCTCTTCTCGCTCTCTTTTGCGTATGTTAGCCACCATATATGCTAGTCGCTTGCTGCAGCTCCACCTCACTACCCTGTCTTACCTTTAAGCTTAAATAGTCTTGATCTCGCGGGTGTGAGATTGCTGAGTCCCCGTGACTCACAGATACTTCCAACACCAGTTTGCAGGTGCCGATGAAACCGTGCAGGTGATGGACCCGAGCTCAAGGAGGAGCTCGATGAAGATCTTGTTCATTGTGTTGTTTCGTTTCGGTTGATCAGTAGTGGAGCCCAGTTGGGACAATCGGGGATCTGTGTAGCATTTGGGGTAGTCTTCTTTTATTTTGGTTCCGTAGTCGGACCTTGATTGTATCTGTATGATGTAATGTTTTACTCATGTATTGTGTGAAGTGGCGATTGTAAGCCAACTATGTATCTCTTTTCCCTTATGTATTACATGGGTTGTGTGAAGATTACCTCACTTGCGACATTGCTTTCAATGCGGTTATGCCTCTAAGTCGTGCTTCGACACGTGGGAGTTATAACCGCATCGGGGCGTTATAAGTTGGTAATCGAGCCTTCCCGACTTAGGAGCCCCTACTTGATTGTTTGTCATGCGTTGTTGAGTCTAGAACGGAAAATGTTTTGAGTCTTAGGATTATATATATCGGAGAGTAGGATTCTTTTTACTCCTCAGTCCCTTCGTCGCTCTGGTGAGGTATCCTGACGTAGAGTTTTGACTTTTCTCTCCTCAAATTTCACTAAATTTTTTTTAGGATCACGCGGGTATCTTGGAATCGTTCCGATGGTTTTGTGACGAGAACATTGTTCTTGGTGCCTCCTGACATTTAGGGGTTGTGGCGGTGTCCGGGGAGTTGAGCTCCGAGGTGTTGTCGTCACAATTTTATCGTTGCAGTTCTGGAATACGAGTTTTGCCGACATCGAAAATCTCTTTTGTGCAGTTGTTGGTGAGATAACCACGATAGCCCAAGATCTTGGCGGCGAGTCTTGGAGTATTGCCATGACTTGCATAACGGATGTTTTTCAAGGTCGAGGTACACGATTTCGAGGATTTCTTGGTTATGTGTTGACGGATGGATACAATGGATCTAGGTATTGTTAGTTTGGGTGATATATTTTGTGTCCCTGTATCCCCAACACCAGATTGCATAACCAGAAAGTTTCGGGAGTTTATAGGTGGAAATTCAAGTAGCTCCTAGAATATCTTTTCGACAGATGCATGATATGGGATTGGGTAAATCTCTATCATATGTATTTGTTCCGGCTTATTCTGCAAGTCAAATCCTTTGTTTTTGTTCCGTTTTGTGGTATTCAAGTTGCTTCAATGCCAAGTGTTGATTCCATACTTTTCCTAAATGGTGTTCTCATATTGCTATGTGAATACTTATCCTTCTTGATCACTGAGCTTGTCATGTTAATTCTTTTCCAACCGGCGTGCTTCTCTTCAAGTGAATCCGATCATTCCAACATTCGCAAGATCAATTCTAAGCTTTTTCTCAACGGTGTTCGTTTCATCCGACCTAAGTTGCCTTTGTTTTCCCGCCCTCCCACCCTTTTTCTTCAAGGACTCAGGTTTCTTAATCAAGTATCCATTTTTATTGAGTGAAGTTTCTTCATTCTTTTCCTTTAATGTTTTATCCGGTGATTTCTCATGAAGACGCTAAGGAAGCTTTAACCTTATCATTGTTCCATTCTAATTTTCTTCTCCGGCGGACTCAAGTCAAGTTTTCAGTGTTGATCGTATTCTTTTCATCATTTCAAATGCTTTCTCATGTCGGTGCATCTCTTAATCATCCACTTCTCGCTATTCAATTGTTCCGGAGTGTTGAAGATATCTCAGAAGATTCTAGTTTCCATTCTCAATGAACTCAAGTTCTTTTGAGGATGCTATCTCATTCAAGCCATTTAATTCTACCGGTGCAATATCTATTTCAAGCAATTGTTCAACGGTGGTTCTTTTGAGTGGGCCCTAACCCACAGGTCTTTTTCCAGGATCTTACCGGACTCTTTTATTTTCCCGGAGCTATTCCCAAATTCTTTTCGAAGCTTGACGTAAGAATGAATTGTCATCAGTCAAATGTCTTTCTCCAAGATCTTTCAAATTATTTTCATTGTGGGTTCAACCTTTCTAATTTTTCATCCCGGAGTATCTCAATAATTCATGGTGGTGTTTCTCGTCGTCATTCTCGAATTTTGAAGACTGAAGAAGAGTTTCTATTTAATCTTGCTCCATTCTCTTCAAGATTCATGGTTCTAGCTTCGTGCCATCCTCATAATTGTTTTGATTGTGAGAATTATTTTCATCCATCCGGAGTAATTCATGAGTCTTTTCAGTTTGATTCTCCGGAGCCCATAATCTCAGAATTATTCATTCCAGCGTTCAACTCTTGTTTTCCAAATCTCACCGGTGCATCGTCGAAATATCCTCTAATCAGTTCATGATCTCTTCGTTCTAATGTATCTAAATTTTGTCAAGCATCCTTATTCATTTTACAATTCTTCCCGGTGAATTGTGCCTTTGCTACGTTCATTCTCAATTATTATGGTGGTTTGTTCAAGAGTTCTCTTCCTTCGTTATCATATAGACTCATTCGTTCTTTCCAATCCTACCGGTGGTTCGTTGAAGACCTTCCCAAGTTTGCGCCATATCTATCTTAATCTTTTCTACGGGAATAAGTAGTATGCCAAATCCGTTGCTTGTCATCAATCTAAATTGGTGAAGGATACGCATAACATAATTCCTGTTCTTGTTTCATCCAAGTGATTAACTCCCTTCTTTCGGATTTTGTTCATGATGAATAAATTCTCGGTTTCATTTGTTCATCTTTTCTTTCCGGAGTTCCAAGTTTTCTCGGTTATATCATTTCAAAGCTTCTTCTTATCACTGCAAGGCTTCACCTTGTGTTTTCAACTTCTCTTTCTTTCTATCACCCTTTTGGTTACCGGAGTTCATCATGGAGGCTCTACATGGTGCTTCCTCAAGGATTCTTTTCATTCTTCAATTGTTCTTCAAGATTTCTCTCGAAGTTATGATCCGCCAAGCTATACTCAAAATTGAACATGGTGCTCAACACATGTTTTGTTTTGAGGAGTTCAAGCACTCTACTTCTTGCATTCCGAAGTGCAATTCTTTCTACCTTATCTCTTGAGATGGTGTTATGTCATTCTCGACAATTTGAGTTCGTGTTTCATGATTCACATGTTGTCAAGAATGAGGTATTTTAAATCCATCAATCTCTTCATTGGACTTATCTTGGGCTATATTTCACCTAAAGCTTTCCCTAAGGATTGTTGCTATTTATGGTGCTTATAAAGGACCCAAGTTCTTCATTTGTCCTCCCGGTGAAATAAGTTTCTCGTCTCCTTGTTGATATCAATCCAATCGTTTGTTTCCGTTGGTGGCAGAAGCTCACCTCATAATGTGGAGATGTTTCCATAAGCCCACTACAAGCTTATTCATTTCGTTGTTGGTTTTCCAACAACTCCGTTCAATTCTTCTTTGCAAGGGTGCTTTTCCAAGTTCATTTGTGGCAGAAGTTGTCATTTTCTTCTCCATTCCTTTATTCCAACGACCTATCTTCAATTTTTCTTCCGGAGGCATTGTGATGTTGCACTCTTCGACCCATCATCTTTCTTTTGTCAAGATCATGTTCTTTTTCTTGCTTATCCATTTAACCGGAGTGTCATGTTTTCATTCGAGTTATCTCATCTTATCAAGTTTTGCCCGCTTCCTCAACCGGAGAGCTGTCTGAAATCTTTCTTACCCCTTGTGCTTTTTTTTCAATAGTTCCGGAGGCAGTATGTTGTTGATTTCATCAAGTATCATCCCATCTTCTCAACTTCATGTTATATTCCTTCCATGTTCAGTCGGAGTGCTGTCCAAATTATATCATTCTTATTCATTCTTATCTCGTTTCAACGAGAGTGTTTTCAATTCCTTCTTGTCCATTGTGCTCGTCATTTATGTCTTGGCAACCTTCAAGCTCTCGTAATGTTCCTTGTTCCTCTTTTCTAACGGATTGTTTTCAACATTGTTCATCTTCGTTGTGTTCTTTCTTTCATTTTGTTCAACCTCTCAAGGTTCTTTGGCTTCACCCGTTTGTCAAAGAAGCAACTTGGTTTACCTCTCATCTTCCTCTTCCGCTTTTCTCCGGTGCCATCCTGGATCTCGGGACGAGATCCTCTCGTAGTGGTGGAGTGTTGTAACACCCCGGATACAACTTTCCATATTCGTAACTCCGACTCTTGCCCTTTCCGGAGATGTGATTTATTATTTCCTTCGTGGTTGGGTTTTGTCTGTTGTTTTGCATTTTGTTTTTGTTATGCATCTCATCTCATGGCATCATCTGCATTTCATCCGCATGTTTTTCAAAACTTGCATCCGTTAAATGTTCCGTCGGTTCTCTCCGTTGTCCGTTCCGAGTCCGGATACACTCGCACGCGCCCGCGGCACCTCCGAGATATTACTTTATAAGTGGCATAATAATGTTCTCGGAATGGGTTGCAACTTGTCGTGCGGTCTTATTATAGTGTAGACAGGCTGCCTGCCAAGTTTCGTCGCATTCGGAGTCCATCTGTTAGCCCAACCGTTAAATATAGCGTTACCGCTGTCGGTACCTTCGTCGGACGTTTCGGTCTCCGAAACTGCCGCCGGACTGCAACTTCTCTTCTCTCCTCTCAGCCCAACTCCTTTTCACAGCCCACTTAAACCTCCCTCCGACCGAACCATCGGATCGCGATCGGAGGCTCAAACAACTCAGAACCCCTCAAACCCTAGCCCCTACTATATGGACCCCTCTAGTCCATTTTGGGCAGCCTAACCCCCTCCACCTACCTCTAGCCTTCCCTCCTCAGATTCCGCGCCCCAATCATCAGCCGCCTCCCACCTCCATTTCCGCGCCTCCCAGCCTCCTCTCGCCACTTGGCAAGCCCCTAGTGGCTGCGCCGCCACCAGCCGCTCCCTCCAACAGGCGTCGCCACGTCCTCCCCAGCCCCCCACTTCGCGCGGCCCGGCCAGGCCCATCCAGCCCGCCCCGGCCGAATCGGGCCCGAGCCGCCCGCCGCCCGCTCCCAGAGAGCCCGCTCGTCGCCGCCCTCGCCCTCGATCTGGATCGAGGGAGGAGCCCCTCGACCCCGATCTCTCTCCCCTCGCTGACCCCGCCGCCCGCCGGCGAGCCCCGTCGCCGGAGCGCCCGTGCCGCCCTGCCAGGTCGCCGCCTCCCTCTCTCTCCCGTCTCCTTCCTCTTCTTCTCTCTCTCTCAGATCCCTCTCTCTCCCTCTCCAGGAACCCCGCCGCACTTGGAGCTCCTCGCCGGAGTCGCGCATGCTGCCGCCGCCATCGGGAATGGTCCCCTCCGCCCCGGATCTGGAGGATCCCGGCCTCGTTCGCCCGTCATCGACCCGCCTGCATCGCGCCGCCGTGCCATTGACCCCTGCCGCCGCCGCCATGCCCTAGCCGGAACGAGCAGAGGAGCTGCTCGTCCCACTTGCTCCGCGTCCGCGTGGGCCTCCCCAGCGCTTCGATGCCCAGCCGAGCCAAGGCCCAGCTCGCTTGCTCCGCGGCCTGCCCGCACCGCCCTCAAGCCAGCCAGCCGGCCTGCCAGGCCTCTCCACCGACCGGCCCATGAGGCCTGGTGAGCAGCCCCGCCCCCGTGCACTGTTGGCCCAGCCAGTTTTGGCCCGTGTGTTTTTTCCCTGCGCTGAGTTTTTTTCTATTATCCAGTACTAGCAGTTTTTACAGATTGCCCCTCAAGTTCATGCATGTAATAACTAATTAACCGTGCATCGGATTTAAACAAACTTTATATGTAATATGCTCAGAAAATTGTGTAGTTTAATAATATGCCATTTTCATCCCATGTTAAAATGTTTAACTTGCTGTTTATTTAAATTTGCTAATATGCCATGTTAAAATGATTTAATTCATAACTAAATAACCGTAGCTCGGTTTTAATTAAACTCTATATGTAAATGGGGTAGAAAAATGCCTAGATTAACATGGTCCACTTTATGTTGCTGTTTAACAACTCTAAAATTGTGTTTAGGGCAGAACAGTACCGAATCTAAAATATTGCTCATGGGGATTTTTCGGAATTGTTGTTTCTTATTTCCGGCCTCATTTAAACTTGCCTAAATAGCTAGTTTAATTATGCTCCACCTCTTGCCATGTTTAATAACATTTAATATTGTTGTGTACCTAAACGAGATCAAACTAAATATTTGTTGTGGTGTTTCGTCAATATGCAACTCGTTGCATATTGAGCTCCACGTAATTGGTAGTATTGTTTGTGCATATTGCCATGCCATGCCTCATTAAACCGGACATGCATCATATTTGTTTGTGCATCATGCCATGTTTATGCTTGTGCATTTATCATGTTGTTTGTTTCTTTCCGGTGTTGCTTCTCGGTTCCGGTAATGTTGCGATTGTGAGGATTCGTTCGACTACGTCCGTTTGTCTTCTTCATGGACTCGATCTTCTTCCTTGCGGATTTCGTGCAAGATGACCATACCCTCGAAATCACTTCTATCTTTGCTTGCTAGATGCTCGCTCTTTTGCTATGCCTATGCTACGATGCCTACCACTTGCTATATCATGCCACCCTCATTGCCATGTCAAACCTCTAACCATCCTTTCCTAGCAAACCGTTGTTTGGCTATGTTACCGCTTTGCTCAGCCCCTCTTATAGCGTTGTTAGTTGCAGGTGAAGATGAAGTTTGTTCCTTGTTGGAACATGGAGTTGTTGTTCCTTGTTGGAACATGTTTACTTGTTGGGATATCACAATACATCTTATTTAATTAATGCATCTATATACTTGGTAAAGGGTGGAAGGCTCGGCCTTATGCCTGTGTTTTGTTCCACTCTTGCCGCCCTAGTTTCCGTCATATCGGTATTATGTTCCCGGATTTTGCGTCCCTAACGCGGTCGGGTGATTTATGGGACCCCTTGACAGTTCGCTTTGAATAAGACTTTTCCAGCAAGGCCCAACATTGGTTTTACCATTTGCCTCACCTATCCCCTTTTCCTTGGGTTTCGGAGCCGAGGGTCATCTTTATTTTAGCCCCGGGCCAGTGCTCTTCAGTGTTGGTCCGAACCGAGCTACTGCATGGGCCACCTTGAGGCAACTCGAGGGTTGGTTTTACTCGTAGCTAGTCTCATCCGATGTTGCCCTCGAGAACGAGGTACGTCGCGACTCCTATCGGGATTTGTCGGCACATCGGGCGGCTTTGCTGGTCTTGTTTTATTGCTGTGAAATGTCTTGTAGCCGGATTCCGAGACTGATCGGGTCTTCCCGGGAGAAGGAATATCCTTCGTTGATCGCGAGAGCATATCATGGGCTAAGTTGGGACACCCTGCAGGGTTTTGAACTTTCAAAGCCGTGCCTCATGGTTATGTGGCAGATGGGAATTTGTTAATGTCGGTTGTAGAAAACCCGAAGTTGATCTTAATTAAAATACACCAACGCGTGTGTAACTGTGATGGTCTCTTCTCGTGAGTCCGGGAAGTGAACACGTGTTGGAGTTATGCTTGACGTGGGTTGCTTTAGGATCACTTCTTGATCATAGTTGTTCGACCGTGCTTTGCCTCCTCTTCTCGCTCTCTTTTGCGTATGTTAGCCACCATATATGCTAGTAAACTTGCTGCAGCTCCACCTCACTACCCTGTCTTACCTTTAAGCTTAAATAGTCTTGATCTCGCGGGTGTGAGATTGCTGAGTCCCGTGACTCACAGATACTTCCAACACCAGTTTGCGGTGCCGATGAATCCGTGCGGTGATGGACCCGAGCTCAAGGAGGAGCTCGATGAAGATCTTGTTCATTGTGTTGTTTCGTTTGGTTGATCAAGAGTGGAGCCCAGTTGGGACAATCGGGATCTGTGTAGCATTTGGGGTAGTCTTCTTTTATTTTGGTTCCGTAGTCGGACCTTGATTGTATCTGTATGATGTAATGTTTTACTCATGTATTGTGTGAAGTGGCGATTGTAAGCCAACTATGTATCTCTTTTCCCTTATGTATTACATGGGTTGTGTGAAGATTACCTCACTTGCGACATTGCTTTCAATGCGGTTATGCCTCTAAGTCGTGCTTCGACACGTGGGAGTTATAGCCGCATCGGGGGCGTTATACAGTATGTGTGCGGAAACAAGAGTTAGGGTTGGTTTCGGACCCCTCCTCCAAGGCCATGAAATTCCCCCTCTTCCTCCATATATACAGCCCTTAGGGCATCGTTTAGACTTTGGGATTTGTTTAGTTAAAAGTTAGCATTTGCTACTTCGTATACTTTGTTTGTGTCCAACGACCAGACCAAGACTGCTTTTGGATCCCCACGTTTATTAATACTTCATCTATATTCGCAATATTCAGATAGCATTATCATATTCTTGCTTGTTCTTCGATTGTGTGCAGGAATAGACCTTTGTGGTCGGGCTGATCGTGCTTCCAGCATCGTCAGTAACCTCAGGAGATTGGTCTAGCGATTGCTAAGGCGCAACATCGTGCATGTTTGTAGTCGGATCGTCAAAGTCGGCTCCACCAAATCGATAGTTATCATCTCATTGAAAGATCGGCACCCTCGCCTCTATCAAGAGGTATCAGTTTTCAGGTTGCTCGATGAGAATTTCCAGTTTTTCCTAGATTAGATTTATTTTCTTACCTATTGTACAAAAAAAGCCCAAAAAAGTTAGATATGTTTATCCTTTGTCCAAGCCAGTCCGAGCCTTTGCAATTTTATTTTCATTGTTTGCATTATTGAATTATCGGTTGGATCATCGTGTCAAGTTGCTGCTCTTAGTGTCTAGTTCATTTAGAGTTTCGAATTCTGTTCACATTAGTCACATCGCTGTTGCATCGTTATTCCTTCCGCTATCCACCATCCCATCCATCAATTTCCACCACGTGCTACCCACCGTTCATTGTCATAATCATAGTTGAGGTCATTCACATCTTCATTTGATCCAATCGGCATCTTATCTAGTTTATTTAGGAAAGAGGGAGAGAGAAAAAAATACAGAGAGAAAAAAGTTAAAAAAAAAGTCAGAGAAAAAAAGGAGAGAAAGAAAAATAAAAAAGTGGGAGGAAAAACAGGAGAGAAAAAAAACGGATCTATCTAGACTCAATCTCGTACCTGAATTCGGATTGGAATCTGTTTTGCGCAATGTTCAGTAAAACAGGTATAACCTCCTCATACAAAGTCCATTTTGGCTCCGTGAGTACTCAAATTAAAGCTAGCGACGAGGCGCATCTCAATAGTTGTTGAAGATAAATCAATATTTGTCACCTCAAAATCGGCTTCTAAATAGGTCCTTTTGCACTCCGAAGTTCACGAACACAGATTGTTCCAGTTGTCAGGCTAGTTTCAGAATTTTTTGATTCCACATATCAACTCGGAATTGAGTGATTCTTTTTGCATTTGAAAGCTTGAGTCAGTGCCATTCTTGAGAAAAATTATCATGAAAGTGGCACAAAAATTTATAGAGTAAAGTTGGAGAGAGAGTTGTTGGTATACCCTACTTGGTAGTTGTTTCTCGTCATTATCTTTACTGCCATTGTGATCTTCAATTATATCTTGATGTACAGAGCTACTTCGTATCCTTTATTGATGCTAGTTGTGCAACACCGTGACCTCATTAGTGTTCTTGGCTCGCGTCTCTAGTCTGGTCTAGCCTAGGACCAGCACAGTACCGTTGTTGAGCGTTTATTTCAACATTGCATCTCTGAATTGATTATTGCTAATCTTTTGCTACCATATATTTAACCTTCCAAGCTCCACATATTTCTACACCGTGTATACGTACGTTCCCCTGGCAATCGCTATACTCAATCTTCGAAGTTATTTGACATTGTTGGTTGCCTGTCACCACTGTATGGTAAGAACTTGTAAGGTATTGATATTTGCTTTACTATGAGCGCTTTACCACCTGTCGGGGGAAACGACACCTATGGGATCCCCAGGGAATCCCTTCTACTGTTGGCGTGGGCGAAGGGATGCGCAAAGAGCTGGTCTAGTGATCAATGCGAGGGGATTTTTACCCAGGTTCGGGCCGCAAATGATGCGTAGAACCCTAGCCATGCTTGTCTGTATTTATCTTGTGTTCTTCAGCTCTTCGACTAGCTACTATGCGTGCCCAGTCCAAAAAGTATGAATCCTTCCACACTACGCCTCGGGCCTCCTTTTATATGTCAAAGGGGTCACCACAGTGGCACACAGGAGGTGGAAAGTATCTACAGTGTCCAAGTTTATCGCCTGACACTGTAGGACAAACGCATTTAATGCGCTTCCTACGTGCCCTCTTGCTTTATCGGGGACGACAATAGATCTTGTCCCGTCCGTCGCTGCCTCGCCTTGCTTCGACGTGCCTCCAAGCTGACGTGGCATGCAGCGCCTTGCTGGCTGGCTGGTTGCTGCGCTGGTGCGGTGACAGGGTCTTCACGAAGATCTGCATGATACCACACATGTGCTTGACTAGTTGGCCTAGAAGTTGCATGCTGCCATGCGGGCGCTCGCCTAGTTGGCGGGCTGGTTGTCGTGTCAGGGTAGCCGCGGGGCAGCGAAACTTTGGAAGGTGCGGGCCTGGCTGCGGCCCCGCATATTCCCCTGGCAAGGGTCTTGCCGGGGTCTCGTGGCCATCCCCGGCAAGGATCTTGCTGGCGGTCTTCGGTCGTCCCCGGCAAGGATCTTGCCAGGGTTCTTCGTCTTCTGGTTCTTATCTAGACTTGCAGGCCTTTGGTCTCCATGAAGATCTGCATGCCACCACACAGGAGCCCCCGAGTCTTGGTTTTGACGTTATCGATGGTGTCAGAACTCTCTGGCTCAAGGGTGGCGGCTTTGCTGGTGTTGGGCAAGTTGCCCCGGCAAGGCTCTTGCCGGGGCTATGTAGGCCGCCCCAGTAAGGGCCTTGCCGGGGGAATCCATCTTGCCCCTTTGCACTTCATGCCTCTGGCTTGAATGTTACCTTGGCAGTCTCGTTCCCTTCCTTCCTCTGCCCCGCGAAGCATGGCCGTAGGTGTGGCTACGACTGCCCGTGCACAAGTAAAGGGGTACAGAAAGGCCCCTACTTTTGTAAACCGACAGGAGCCCCTGAGCCTGGGCCACACATAAGCGCGATGCGTTGTTGGGCCAGGCCCAGAATGGTGTGCGGGCACGCGTGGCAGAGTTTTAAACACAGTAATTCCCTCACCAATTGCACTTCCCCACGATCCACATTGAGTGCGTGACGTGGGGGTCGTTCGTGGGATGGTCGCAGCACGCTTGCATCACCTCGTGGTGAATCGTAAAGAGGCGGCCTGCGTCTTCCCCATAAAAAAGAGGAAACCGCAGGGGCGCTGCTCATTTACCCTCCGCGCCTTTCCCATTCTTGGAACCGCCACTCCACGTTTCCCACCACGCCCGCCTTTTTCACCATGTACTCCGCATGCATGGCGCGGGGTAGGTGACGGACGCACGGGATATGGGAAGGCGTGCCATGGCCGATACCCATGCACCTTTGATTGGCGCGGGGAGGGCGGTCGACGACCTCGCTTGTTACCAATGGCTTTAATGAGACGGACTCGAAAGGGCCCTTCAAAGGGGGCATAGAGCCAGCCCAGCCCTTCCTGCTTGGCTATAAAAGGGGAGTCGGGTGGAGGAAGGTGCATCTCCTTGCATCTTCTCTTCTTCTCCGTTCTTCATCCACCATCATGCCGAGAGGGCGCGGTCGCAGCCGTCCCTCTGCGGAGGTGACTAGATCTTCTTCTCGCCAGAGAGCCGCGGCGGTCAAGGAGGAGCCAAGCGACCAAGGTGGAGGTGCTGGACGGGGCCGCGGTCGGCGAGGTGGTCGAGGTAGAAGAGGACGTCGAGGTGGGGCACCTGCGGCGCTGCCGTCTCCTCCCGCTTCGTCAAGCGGCAATGTCGAAGACACGGTGCTAGAGTTTATTTTGCAGTCGTACGAGCTGCCGTGTAGCCGTCTTCGCCTTCCCGAGGCGTTTGCGAGTGTGCTGGAGGTCGACCAGCCGTCGAGGTTGAGGCTTCACATGAAGTGATGTTGCAATGGTGACATGTGGGCGAACACAAGGTTCCCCGTCCCTCATGTAATGCTTCTTCGTCGGGGTTGGAAAACCTTTGCACGCGCCCACTGCCTGATGAAGGGGCACGTGTTCCACTTCAAATTAGTGGAGGCCGACCTGCTCTCCGTCAAGGTATTTGGGCGCTCGGGAATCAGGTTAGGGTGCTGCACGGAGAGCTCGACCGACGACGAAAGCTCCTCCTCGAGCGACAGCGACAAGGAGGAGACCGGTGGGGAGGACGGCGGGGACGGGTCTGACTAGATGTCGGACGCCCCATCCCTAGGCGACATCGGTAGCACCATCATCTGCACCTGGCCTTCTCCCCGGCAGAGCGATTTGCCAGGGGGTAGTTCTTGGTGGTGGCTCCTCGAGACAACTCCTTGAACTTGTCGGGGCTGTCGCTTCTAGCAGCCGGCGCTGGAAGGCCGGAGGAGACGAAGAAGGCGGGTGGCGGGCCGTCAACTCAGAGTACGATGGCATCGACGCCTTCGTCTCGTATTGCCGGCCCGCTGCCTCATCTTTCGTCTCCTCCCCCGGCACCGTCATCACCAGCCCTCTTCTGGGCGGCCGCCAGGACATTCTCTTGGTGTCTTCTGCTACTCGTACCTCGCCTAGGCACTCCTTTTACCCTCCTGCTATCTTGATCCGCTTCCTGAGGAGAGGGACAAGAAAGGGGTTACGTTCATCTTATCTTTTTTTAGATCCTAAGCCTGCGGGCACTTGTCGAATTTAGACTTTGTAATCCCTTCCTCATGTTTACATTCCATATGGATTGTACTTGTTGATCAACGTATCAATGAAAAAGGAGTTTGCCAGGTTTTTTTGTGCGTGAGTGAAGCTCGCACCAAGGAAGGAGTCCTTGTTTTTTTAAGTAAACTACGTCGCCCGGCAACAGGCCTTGCCGTCCTCCCGCTTTATACCACAACTACACTCAAGCCCTTTGCGGGGGTAGGGAAAAGTAGGATTGGGCCCTTCGTTTGTCTCCCTTCCACCGCAACTAAAACCAAATTCCAGTTCGAAAGGGATTCGGATATAGGAAGGAGGGAGCACGGCGGCTTGGCTTGCCGGGGTCGGGGTGCCAACTCGTCTCCTTTCCTCCAAAAATTTCTGCTGAAGCGCCCGTGTAGCCTGCAAACCTAAAAGGACTGGAAGGGACACAAAGACACATACTCGACCTCTATGCTAGGGGTTAGTTGCCGCTAAGAACTATCAACCCTACCAGAGGGAGACTCAACCTAACATGCATGCTAATGCTTAGGGCGCCAGCGCTTCATTTATTCATCTGTTGCTCAGGGTCTGCGCCTGGCTTTGTACAAAGGGTTACATGCCTCGCTGGCAAGGCTTGTACAAAAAGGTGGGTTGCCGGGGGGCCGGCAACCACGCCTCACGGGTAAAACATGCGAAGATGTTTGATGTTACAGGAATTACTCATTGGGATACCATCTTTGGTCTCTGGGTGGACTGCGCCGGGCCTGGTGACTCGTATTACCCGATAAGGGCCTTCCCACTTCGGCGTCAACTTGTTGGAATTCTTGGCCGACTGAACGCGCCAAAGAACAAGGTCGCCTTCCTCAAAGCTTCGGGCGTGAACCTTGTGGCTATGATAGCGGCGCAAGGCTTGCTGGTAGTGTGCAGCTCGCACAGCAGCCCGAAGACGATCTTCCTCAAGGAGCATGGCATCATCTTGCCACAACTGCTCTTGCTCAAGCTCATCATAAGCGAGCACTCGAGGTGACCCGCACGTGAGTTATGTGGGGAGAACTTCTTCTGCCCCGTATACGAGGGAGAAGGGCGTCTGGCTGGTGGCTCGATTTGGCATCGTTCTGATTGACCAAAGAACTACCGGCAACTCGTCAATCCAGCGTCTTCTGCACTTGTGCAGCCAGTCAAAAGTCCTTGTCCTGAGGCCCGCAACACTACAGCATTATCCCTTTTTGCCTGGCCATTGCTTCGTGGATGTGAAACAGCAGCAAAACATATCTTGATGCCGACGTCTTGGGCGTATTGCATGAAGGTGCAGCTTGTGAACTGCATGCTGTTGTCGGTGATGACTCTATTTGGCACACCAAAATGGCAAACCAGTCCTTTGAAGAACTTGACGGTTGATTGTGCTATCACCTTTCTCACTGCTTCCACTTCCGGCCACTTTGTGAACTTGTCGATCGGAACGTACAAGTACTCAAAGCCCCCGAGAGCACGGGGAAAGGGGCCCAGTATGTCAAGCCCCCAGACCGAAAATGGCCAGGAAAGAGGGATTTTCTGGAGAGCTTGAGCTGGTTGATGAAGTTTCTTCGAATGGAACTGACACGCTTCACACTTGGTTACTAGTGCAGTTGCATCCTGGAGGGCGGTGGGCCAAAAGAAACCTTGCCGAAATGCCTTGCTGGCAAGGGCTATTTATCCTATGTGAGTGCCACATATGCCTCCATGTATCTCTGCCAACAGCTCCAGTCCATCCTCCCGGGGAATGCACTTCAATTTCACACTGTTCGGTCTTTTTCAGTACAGGACGTCGTCCACAAACTGGTACATGGTAGACCGACGGGCTACTTTCTCGGCTTCTTCCTGCTCCTCGGGGAGTTCCCCTGTTTGGAGGAACTGAACGGTGTGCCACGCCCATGTTGGAGCATGAGGCTCGACAGCAAGGACTAGAGGCATCTCTTCTGCCATGGGAGCGGCTGCCTCTACGGCAAGGGCTTGAAGCCCTGCCGGAGCCTGTCGCTCCCCGACAAGCTCAGCGTCCCGGACAACATCCTTCCCGGCGGCTCCTGGGAGCTCAGGAAAGCACTTGTCGGGGCCTGATTTCCTTTGCTTATTCTGCCCTGCTTATGGTTCAATGGATGGTTGAGTTAGTTGGAGCACAAAGGTCCCTGGTTCCACAAGTAACTTTAGGGCAGCACATTTTGATAGGTCGTCAGCAATGTTGTTCTCTACTCGAGGAACATGCTCTGCTTGCAGACCATCAAAACGCTCCTCCAACCTTCTCACTTCATCTACATAGGCTTCCATCAACGGGCTCTAATAATCCTTATTGACTCGCTTGACGACAAGCTGTGAATCACCACGGACGATGAGCTTCCTAATTCTGAGGTCTGTCTCGATCCTAAAACCGGCAAGCAGCCCTTCATACTCTGCGGTGTTGTTTGTTAATCTCTCCCAGGGAAAGTGCATCTGGACCACGTACTTGAGGTGCTCTCCGATGGGTGCAACAAGCAGCACACCAGCACCGGCGCCTTGCAGCGAGAAAGCCCCATCAAAGTACATAATCCAATTACGGCTTGCTTCCTTGCCGGGGAGAGTGGTTACTTGAATTTCTTCGTCAGGCGTTGAGGTCCATTATGCAATGAATTATGCCAAGGCTCTGCTCTGAATGGTTGAAGTACTTTCAAACCTGAGACCAAAGCTTGATAGCTCCAACGCCCACTCCACAATCCTTCTGGTTGCATCTGGGTTGTGCAAGATCCATTGCAACGGGAAGCGAGTGATGACAGTGATCTCATGTGCTTGAAAATAGTGATGCAGCTTCCTTGAGGCCATAAGGAGGCCGAAAAGCAACTTCTGCATGCCAGAGTATCTTGATCTAGCCCCTTGTAGGAGGGAGCTGACAAAATAAACCGGGTGTTGCATCACCTTCTTCTTCTGTGTCACTTCGTTTGCTTGCGCAGATCCCACCTCGTCGGCACCAGACTCTGCCCTGCCAAGATCAGACCTCACCGGGGGTCTTGCTTTGCCGGCACTAGACCCTGCCGGGGAGAGTTCCGGCTCGTCATCCGACGGCCTTG
Organism: Aegilops longissima; assembly: GCA_021605205.1. Taxonomy (NCBI): domain Eukaryota; kingdom Viridiplantae; phylum Streptophyta; class Magnoliopsida; order Poales; family Poaceae; genus Aegilops; species Aegilops longissima. Next base: position 282,878,672 of record CM038678.1, read on the forward strand.
CCACCACCACTGCTTCTTCCTCAACTTCTCTCTATGCCACTAGCGTGGCGCTGACCACTTGATTCATTGCCGCTAGATATAGCAGCAACGGCTCTTGCGGTTTAGGCGCGACTAGTACCGGTGTAGAGGAGAGGTACCTCTTCAAATCTTGCAGCGCCGCCTCTGTTTCCAGGGACCATTCTATTGGACCTGCCTTTTTCAAGATCTTGAAAAAGGGCAGGGCGCGCTCGGCAGTCTTGGAGATGAACCTACTCAAAGCAGCAACGCAGCCGGCAAGCCGATGCACATCCTTGACTCATATTGGTGCTTCTATTTGCTCAATTGCCTTGATCTTGTCGGGGTTTGCCTCGATCCCGCACTGTGACACAAAGAACCCGAGAAGCTTGCCGGACGGGACACCAAACATGCACTTCTCAGTGTTAAGCTTGAGGTTGATCTTGCGCAAATTTGCAAATGTTTCTTCTAGGTCTTGTATGAGTGTTGCCTTGTCCTTGGTTTTGACCACTATATCATCCATATAAGCTTCCATATTTCTATGTAGCTGAGGCTCAAAACCAATTTGGACTGCTCTTGCAAACGTTGACCAGCGTTTTTCAACCCGAAAGGCATTCGTATAAAACAATACATACCACATGGGGTGATAAACACAGTCTTCTCTTCATCTTCCCTTGTCATGAAGATCTGGTGGTATCCTGAGTAGGCATCAAGGAACGACAGCAAGTCGCACCCGGCAAAGGGAAAGGATCCTTTGGACAAGCTTTATTGATATCTTTATAATCAATACACAGCCTCCATTTCCCATTTGCCTTGCGCACTACTACCGGATTGGCCAACCACGTTGGGTGGAGCACTCCTCTGACCAAGCCTGCCGCCTCCAACTTCATGATTTCTTCGATGATAAACTCTTGCCGCTCCAGAGCTTGCTTTCTGACCTTCTGCTTGACGGGTCGCGCATGAGGACAAACAGCAAGATGGTGCTCAATCACCTCCCTGGGAATGCCGGGGGTGACAGATGCTTGCCACGCAAACACATCGACATTCGCCCGCAGGAAGGCGACGAGTGCGCTTTCCTATTTGCTGTTGAGAGTGGAGCTTATAGTAAAAGCCCCGCCCGTGACGTCCTCCTTAACGGGCACCTTCTTGGTCTCTGGTGGTGCTGCCTTGGATTTCTTGCTCTTGCCGGTGGAGCTCTCTGGCACGTCCTCGATGGGAGCGCAGCACTCCGAAGAGGCGCGCTTGCCGAAGCGGGTGCAGGAGGTCTTGCCGGATGATGTCTCACCGGAAGGGGCCTTGTCGGCAAAGGCAGAGGTCTTGCCGGTTTTCTTCCCTTCCGGGGCTTCAGCGGCAGGAGCAAGTGCCTTGGCGGCAGTTGCTACAACTGCCTCCCGGTAGAGTTGGTCGGCATAGATGAGCGCATCTTTCTTGTCAGAGGGGACGGTGATGATGCTCATCGGCCAGGGAATCTTCAACGTGTTGTAGGCGTAATGTGACGCCGCCATGAACTTGGCCAGCGCTGGGCGGCCAAGGATCCCATTATAGGGCAAGGGGATCTTGGCGACATCAAAAACGGTCTTCTCCGTCCTATAGTTCAACTCGCCCCCAAATGTAACGGGCAACGTGATTTTACCTTTTGGCCGACTCCTTCCCTGGTTGACCCCTTGAAACGTGCCCGTCTCCTTGAGATCTCCATCGGGAATTTGCAGTCTCTGGATCATAGTGGGCGAGATCAAGTTCAGGCCGGCCCCACCGTCAACTAGCACCTTTGTCACCTTGAGGTTGCGTATCGTTGGTGAAACCAACAATGGCAAACATCCGACCGCCATTGTGCGATCGGGGTGATCCTCCGTGTCAAAAATGATAGCCGTGCTAGACCACTTCAGTGGCTTCTGGGCATCGAACGATGGCTCTGCCGTAGTGACCTCACGTGCCCACTGTTTCCGTCGGCGGTGAGAGGTATGCAACAAGGCACCAACATCGATGCACATGGCCTCGGTAGCCTTCTAGAACTCGTGCTTACTGGACTCGGCGTCCTCATCATGATCATCGTCTCCCTCTTTCTTGTCGCGGGCCGAGCGGGCCGCTCTGGTTGGCTATCTTTGTCGTGGCGATTTCCTCGGCCCCCACGCTTCTTGTCGGACCCCTCAGCACCGTCCTGACCCTTCTCCTTGTCCCGCCTCTCGTACTCAGCTTTCTGCTTCTCTACAAGCAGCTCAACCTGCCGGCAATTCTGGAGGTCATGGCCCTTGGTGTGATGGATCTTGCAGTACTGCTTGTCGGAGCCTCTTGGCTTGTCGGCAACCGCCAAAGCCCGGCAGGCGGTGCACCCAGCAACTTCCTTGCCGGGGTCGTCAGCCTTGGCCTTCTTGGCGGTGTCGGGGTCGCCGGATCCCTCGATGGCAAGCACGGTCTTGCCCTTACGCTTCCTATTGCAGCGTCGACCCTTCCTTGTCGGGGCGACGGCGTCTTCGCCTGTGGATTCGGTTTCCGCGCCGGCATCTTTGCCGAGGTACGTCCTCCCTTCTTCAGCCCGAGCACATCTATCGGCCAGAACATAAAGCTCGGCTACATCCTTAACCTTGTTCATCGCCAGCTCCTCATGCATCTTGCGGTTGCACACATTCTGATGGGATGCACTGATGACGGCGGCGGGGTGAACATCCGGGATGTTGTACTGCACACGACTGAACCTTTATATGTACTTGCGCAGGGTTTCGCCGTCCTTCTGGGGGATGACATGCAAATCACTTACCTGGCCAGGTGCTTGATGGCCTCCGGTAAAGGCGCCAACAAACTCGTGGCACAGATCCGACCAAGAAGAAATGGAATCCATTGGCAGGTGCATCAACCATGACATGACGTTGGGCATAAGTGCCAACAGGAAGTAGTTGGCAAGCACCTTGTCGTCGCAAGCCCCGGCACCTTGCATCACGATAGTGTAGATGCTAAGGAACTCCGACGGGTGAGTCTTGCCGTTGTACTTTTCTCTGACCTTAGGCTTGAATGTGCGATGGGTGGGCCACTGGAACTGCCGCAGCTGACGGGTAAAGGCTGGACAACCCACCTCGTAAGGTAGGTCACCGGAACCCCCCGGCGCTGGGTGATCCATAGTGGGCCCCGAACGCCTATCTGACTGATGGCGTGCTTCCTGCCGCCGCTCGATGGTGGTCCGAGCGTCTTCCTGGGCTCGCTCCCGAAGAACTTGATGTTGGTCGCGGCGGGCTCGCAAGTCAGACGATGCTGTGCAAATGTCGTCACAGGCGTCGCCCCGACGAGCCGGCAGCTGTTGTTGCTGGCGTGGGGGAGGAGAGTGCACCGTGGTCGCAGCAGCTCTGGTCCTTCCACCACTGGCGTGCGCCGGCTCGATAGAGCACCAACACGAGGGTCCCGCTGGTCACGGTTCATCTTTATTGGCGAAGCTTATGAGGCTTCGAATGGTGGCTCTCCACTCGTCGAGGAGCAGTTGCACGCGTGCCAACGCTTCTGCTCGCGTGGGTGGCGGCGAAAGTTGTGTGGACCATGACCCGCTCTGACTTCTAACAACATTACAAGGAGCTCTATCACGGTCTCGCGGTCGCGCGCCGTTTCCGCCAGCGTCTAGGCGCGCATGCTGGCCCGGTGCATCTCAAGAGTGGCGCAAAGGGCTCTTCCCGTGGCGGTGCCTAGGGGCACTGACGTCGTGGCGTTGCTCGTCGCGCACGGCCTGGGAAGACCACGGAGCGGGCGCCGGCTGGGGCGTCCAGGAGGTTGCCGCACCGCCCGTGGGCAGCATAGTTGTCGGTGTCAAAACCGGCGGATCTCGGGTAGGGGGTCCCGAACTATGCGTCTAAGGCGGATGGTAACAGGAGGCGGGGGACACGATGTTTACCTTGGTTCAGGCCCTCTCGATGGAGGTAATACCCTACTTCCTGCTTGATTGATCTTGATGATATGAGTATTACAAGAGTTGGTCTACCATGAGATCGTAGAGGCTAAACCCTAGAAGCTAGCATATGGTATGATTGATGTTGTCCTACGGACTAAACCCTCCGGTTTATATAGACACCGGAGGGGTTTAGGGTTACACAGAGTCGGTTACAAGGGAGGATATCTACATATCCATAATGCCAAGCTTGCCTTCCACGCCAAGGAGAGTCCCATCCAGACACGGGACGAAGTCTTCAATCTGGTATCTTCATAGTCCAACAGTCCGGCTAAAGTTTATGGTCCAGCTGTCCGAGGACCCCCTAAACCAGGACTCCCTCAGTAGCCCCTGAACCAGGCTTCAATGACGATGAGTCCGGCGCGCAGATTGTCTTCGACATTTCAAGGCGGGTTCTTCCTCCGAATATTCAATAGAAGATTTTGAACACAAGGATAGTGTCCGGCTCTGCAAAACAAATTCCACATACCACCGTAGAGAGAATAATATTTCCATAGATCTAATCTGCTCACACATTCTGCAGCATGACATCACACCACGACCTGGTCATTATTCGAACCGTTTTTCTCAACTAGCTACTGCACATATTGCGAGGCGGTTTCCTTGGCACGTATTGTCGAAGCAGAGATCGTGTCCCCTTATCACGGGATTCTCATCAATACGGGTGTGGGTAACCCAACCGTGCCATTAATTATGGTGCTTGGGGAATAAGCGAGTTTACCAGGCAGGTGGGGAGGCGTATAGCTTCTTCCGCCCTTATAAAGGGACAAGGATTCCTCTTTTTCACCCATGCCCTCTTCCTCCTTGCTCATCCATTCTTGCGCACTCGAGCTCCAACACCCAAGTTCACATTGTCTCCTCGAACCACTCCAAGCATGTCCGGAGCGGGAGGCAAGTGGGTGGTCTCCTCCGTTACATAAGAGGACATCACAAAGCTACGGGGAGCTGGATACTTGGCCGCAGATATCGCACAGCAGCTGCCAGATGCGGGGCAGGTCGTCCCTACTAGAGAACCTCATGAGAGGGTGGTTTTTCTTACCCACTTCATCCGCAGACTGGGATTTCCCCTCCACCCGTTTGTCCGCGGGCTCATGTTCTACTACGGGCTGGACTTTCACGATCTGGCCCCCAATTTCATCCTCAACATCTCGGTGTTTATCGTCGTGTGCGAGGCCTTCCTCCGCATCAAGCCCCACTTCGGCCTGTGGCTGAAGACCTTCAATGTTAAACCATAAAGGGGTGGGAAAAATGCCCAACGTCACCTGGCTCGAAGGCTCCTATGTGGAGACCATAAAGGGGTGGCAATCGGGGTGGTTCTACATCACCGAGCCACGCGACACCAACTGGGTGGCGGCCCCCGAATTCCGATCCGGAATCCCCATGTGGCTCACCTCCTGGAAAGAGAAGGGCCTATCCTAGGGTTCCTCGGTAGAGCTGACAGAACTCCAGACCTACGTTAAAAACATGATGAGCAAGAAAATCAAGCTCGTCAACGTGGTCCAAGTCATGCTTTTCCGCCGGATCCTCTCGTGCCAAAGACGGGCATTCAATTTGTGGGAGTTTGACCCGGCCTAGCACCAGACGCTGCGAGAGCTCTTCGACACGACGCACAAGGACGTCCGGAAGGTGCTGTTCAAGGGCGCCGAGGTACGTCCTCCCATTATCGAGGACCGTGGACTCAGCGCAAAGCGCCCTGCCAATCCGGTAAGTCTTTTATATCTCATAAGATGTTCATTTTCCCCAGTTTAACCATGCGCGGGATCTAAGCCTCCACGCTGTCGGGGAGGCTGATCTGGCCCACGAACACCTATGGGACCGGCGGACCGAGCCCCTTTCGGTTCGGCGGGGGGCGGAGATCGCACGAAGAGCAGATCGAGGCGAATCACACAAGCAGTTTACCCAGCTTCGGAGCTCTCCGGAGAGATAACACTCCTACTGCTGCATGTCTGAGTATATTGAGTTCTTGCTAGGGAGCGCTGAGTGCTACAGTACACGTCAGCTGCTAACGAGACCTAGCGTGAGTGTTTTCTGGTTTCCAACCTCTCCCACCCCCCTCTACGTTGCGCATGGGCCTCCTTTTATATGCTCAAGGGGTCTCCGACAGGTGGCAACGTAGACAAGGGCAAAAATGGAAAAGGAATAGCGGTTGGTACAACTACTTGTACAGTGTATCATACCTAACCCTGACGGCAGGGGACAAAGGCATTAAATGCCCGTCTACGTCGCCCAAACAGTGCAAACAGGGACCGTCAGGGGCGCCACCGCTTGCCACGATGGCAATCTTGTCAGCGCCGCTTGCCACCGCGCTCCGCTGGCCGCACAGCCTCTTGCCACGCGCGCCTGGAAAGGTCCCAGGGCGACACGTTGGTGGATGTGCTGGAGCGCAGGAACAGAGTGGTAGTCTGCCGCGGCAAGCGCCTTGCCGCGGTTGTTGCCTTGTCGCGTCCGGAAGCTTGTCGCTCACCGGGCCTTCCCGGCAAGCTCCTCTTGCCGGGGCCTTGTCTCCCAGGTGCCTTGGGTGGCCTTCCCGGCAAGCTCCTCTTGCCGGGGCCTTGTCTCCTAGGCTTGAATACTTTGTTCTTGAATGGCTCCAAAAGAACCACGGAGGACCTTGGCGGTCACCCGGCAAGCCTTGCCGCGGGGTGCTGCAACTGCCCGTGCACAAGTCCGGGATACTAGGGTACCCCTACTCTAGTACACCGACAGGAGCCCCCGGGCCTGGGCCACACACGGTGCCGAGCGCTGTTGGGCCAGGCCCAAAACAGGGCACGGGCACGCGCGGCCTGGGTTACGCCGTTACTCACTCCGGACCCACCACGCCCTCCACGAGCAGCACGCGTCGAATGCGGCGTCGTGGGAGAGATAAATGGCGGGTTTCTGATTCGAAAGGCGGAACGTCCGCCCCTCCCTCTTTATAAGCGGGGAAGCAGGGCAGCTCGCCCACCTCGCCGATTCTTTGTCCAATCTCGAAAAACCTCCGCTGCTCCCCCTTCTTCCCAAGGCTGATGAGAGCAGCGCTCCCTTCATCGCCACCAGCATCCTGCGCCGTCGATCTCCCCACCACCTCTGCCGCCATGGCTCCGAAAGCCGACAAGGGAAGGCCGTGAAATCGGCCGGGCGCAGCGGCTCGCAACACTGCGAAGGGCGGGCAATCTCCCAGTTCGCGAAGGATCGAGGGAGTACTACTACCTCTTACGGTCGGCGGAGACACGAGCGCATCCGCGCAAAAAGGTACTCCCAGCTGCCGCTCGAACGGGCTCTGAATGGGTACCCTTTCTTGGCGTTGTTCTTCTCTGCGGGCTCGCCCGCCTTCTCTAATTTTTCTGCGATATCATGAACACCTCTGGGTTCGCCTCCTTGACTTCACCCCCAATGCTGTTCTGACCATGGCAGTTTTCCCACATCTCTGCGAAAACTTTGTCGGAGTCTATCCCAACATAGCACTTTTCCGCCACTTCTTTATGTCCCGAGTTGAGAGAGGAGAGCCTCTTGCCGGTGGAATCGCTTGGATCTCGAGGATTGGCAAGAAGGATGCTTATCTGGAGGGAGAGTTCCGCAGCAAGTGGGAGTAATGGAGGGCAGATCGGTGCTGGATTCTTGAGGAGAACCGCAGCCCTTACCGTGCGCTAAACCCCAATAGTCTTGGCAACGATTGGAGCAGCGTGGCCCCGGAAGACGCTATGCTGAAGATTGCCGTCACCTGTATCCTACGCCTTAGACTTGCCGGGCTCACTGTAGGCGCTGTTGGCGTGGATTTTCTTCGCCGCCGCATCGCCCCCTTGCAGGAGAGGAGGAGACCCACCTGGGAGTTCCAGAACGCGGCGGATATCATGAGGCTGCGTCCGGGCCTCAACTTCAACTTCACTGTCTTGGAACTGGATGCGATGCTCTTGGAGCTGTTCAAGCACGATCCTGATCATCCCGAAATGTTCAAGTTGCCGAGGGGTGTAGTTCCGTTGTGCAACAATTCCTCGCTCGACCGCATCCGTGCAATGATGCCGCTGTGCGACTCGCATGGAATTGTCCCAAGTTGGCAAAAGCTACGGATGGCGTCGTCGGGGAGTTCTTTGGCGTCTGGTAGAAGTGCCGGTCCGCCCGATGAACAGAAAGAGCCTCACCGCGACACCAGCAGCGGCGAGATCTGCGCGCGACGCCACCAGAAGCTGGAAAAAGCGCGGCAGCAGCTGCCATGGCGGTTCGATACACCGTGGAGGAGGCAGAGGCAGCAGAGGCGGCAAGCCTTGTCGGCGAGGAGCTTGCGGCGAGGAAGAGCTTGCCGAGCCGAGGCTGAGTCGGCGAACCACGCCGGCGCCTCCTCCCCACTTTCAGACAGCTTGCCGCGAGCGGAGCCCCCAGCTCCACCAAGAAGGCATCTCTGCAAGGCTGGAGACGTAGCAGGGCGGCAGACGGGCCAACAGCCGCCGCGCCGCGCGACGCGCTCCACCTCGGCAAGCACTGTTTCCGCGGGAGCACCTCACGCCGCTGCGGCAACTGGAGCGGGGCCCTCCCAGACCACCGCTTCTGCTCCCGCCAAGCGGCCAAGGGAACCCACTCCTCTGCCTCGTCGCATTGGAGGCGAGCCAGAATTTGATCTCTTCGCGCTCAGCTCCGACGAGGAAGAAGAAGAGTAAGATTCTTTGCTGTATTTGTAGTTCTTCAATTTGTTGCTTTGTCTTGTATCTGATTTGCTTCACTCTGAACCCATTCCTTTTGAGCGCTGGCCCGAAGGCGTCGAAGAGAGCCAAGGCCCGGTGATTGTCATCGAGGAGGAACCCACCGCGACAAGACGAGGCGCGTCAGAGACCTCCTTGCGGACCCGCAACTCTTCCTCAAAAAGCCCCAGCGCAGCCCCCATCGTAAGTATATGGTTCACTTTCCGCTGTTAGGCGCGCATGGGTGCTCTTTCTTTGCTGATATCTGACTGTCGGTTTGTGTAGGAGCAGAGCAGCCCCACCAGGAGTGCCCTGAAGCCGCTCCTGACATGCCATCTGCTTCGACTGCACCGCCAAGGGAGGATTCCCCGGCAAGGGAGCGTTCTCCGGCAAGGGAGACTTCTCCGGCAAGGGGCAGTTCTCCGGCAAGGGATAGCGCCAGCGACCCTCCGGTGGTTGAGACCACGGCTGCAGATCCTAGTGCAGGTAATCCCCTCGCTTGAAAACTTCCCTTGTGTTCTTCTGATCTTCTTTTTGTTTATTTGCTTGACTTTTCTTTCTTTTCCGGTCGTCAGATCCATCTGCCACAGAGCCAATGGAGACCGAGGTCGCCGGCGAGGAGGACGCGCGCGGCAACACTGACGACGCCGCCGCCATTGAAGAAGAAGCTGGCGCTGACGAGCCCGCCAGCGAAGAGGCCGCCAAAGCTGCTGCCGCAGAAGCTGGCGAGGGGTCCGGCGATCGCACTGACGGCCCTGAGGCCACAGGAGCGTCTGGTGCTACGCCGACCGCCGATCCCTCCGCCGCTGCTGCAGCGTTAGGCTCTGAAGAGCCCCAGCCCGGCGCCTATTTGAAGGCCGGCGATGGCATCTTCATCAAACTCCCCCGGGCCTCGAGCTCTAGGGCGCCGGTCGAAGGAGAGACCTTTGATGAAGAGTTGCTCGCCTCCGCTGGGCTGACGCTGGTCGACACGCCAAGCAGCAGCAGCGGCGAGTCCGAAGAGGAGCAGCTGCTGCGGAAGTTGTTGTCGCTCTACCGCACCCGTCAAGCCAAGCTGGAATCCCGGGAAGTGCTTGTCGCGAAGGCGGGAGCAGACATCGAGAAGCGCGCGGAGGAGCTCCGGGGCCTCAACCAAGAAGCTCTCCGATCCTTGGCGGTGGGCGAGCAACTTCGCCGTGGAGCGCAAAGCCTTCATCCTCGAGAAGGCTGAAGCCGAGAACAACAATGACTTGCCGCCCGAGAAGCTGTCTGCGCAGGAAGGCGAGTTGGCGCAGCGGAAGGTCAATCTTGACAGCCACGAGGAGGATCTTGCCGCACGCGAGCAAACATTTGGCGGGGCTCTCAAGGAAGCAAAGGATGTTGTCGCAGCTGCCGAGGCCGCCAAGAAGGACGCCTACACTCTTGGCGAGCTGCAGGGCCGTCTCGCCGAGAGGAGCAAGGAGCTCAGCGCCGCCAAGGACTCCAACGCAGATCTTGAGTTCAAGCTGACCACCTTGACTCAGACACTGGACGGCGCCAGGGAGCAGGAGGTGGCCTTGAAGGAGAAGATCAAGGCCGGCGAGGCGTTCTTTGGCGAGTCTTCTTGCCGCCGAACACTTTTAGGGAAAATGTGGAGCATTGGACCGAGGGTCTCATGGATGTTGCTGCAGCCATCGACAGGGAGCTGGCGCAGCTGGGGATGGTGGATCTCGGGTACTCCTCCGATGAGCATCTCCAACCCAGCGCCAAGCTCAGCTTGTTCTTCAAAGGCGTGGCGACGGCCCTCCAACGACTCCGGGAAGAGATCCCAAAACAGCTGGCCGGCGAGTCGCGCCCAGATTTGTCTTGGGAGCTCTTGAAAGGTCTTGATGAAGGTGGCCTTCCGCAATCCAGGCCTCAACCTCACCAACGTCCTCAAGTCCTTGCCGCGGATGCTGATGTGGAAGTGCTCAAGGCCCTTGTCGCACCCATTGTGGACAGGGTGGCGGGATCAAGAGGGTTGAGGCGTCGCGTGGATTAGGCCGCCCGTTTTCTCTTTTCCTTGTCGCTGCTGGTTATGTTATGGGAACAATCAATTAGAGCTGCGACAAGCTATCTTGTAATATAACTCTATTTTGGGTAGTGATTGCTATGTTATTTCCTTTACTTGATTCCTTCCTTTGTATGTTTTTGCCCTCGCTTTTAGGGAACTTGTCGGTCAGCAGCACCTTAGCCATGGCGCTGAGTCTGGACGTCGGCAACCTGCTGGCGGTGCCGCTACCGACAAGAAACCTTTTACGCAACTAGTCGCAGCTCACTTAAGTTGTTGAGCGGACTCGAAACAAAGTAAGGCGCAACTAGCTACGAGTTGGTTCCTCCGCGCTGAGTTTTCCATACAAAGCACGGTCGTTCGAGGAAGATAACTTAAAAATTTAAAAACTGATTGCTTAAACTTTAGCAACTTAGCTTTTCTGTCGTTTGCTTTCCGGTAAGGCGAAACTTCCTTGAACAACGCCTGGTACACACCATTATCTTCTCCTTTCCCCCCGGCAAACTTGTGGGCGAGGGAACCTTCCTTTCTTTGAGAAAGAGAAAGAAGAGAAAATAAAGATATGGAGCCTTATGGCTCGTTATTGCTTACCGGGGGTAGGTGCTGCACAAAGTGTCAGATAACGCATGCAAAAATACAGTAGAAAGCATGAAATTGACAAGATGTGCGGAGCACATGAGCTTTACTTATGCACGGGGTCTGCGCCCGGCTTTGTACAAAGGATTACATGCAACATCGGCAAGACTTGTACAAAAGGTGGTTGCCGGAATAGGTTCCGCAACCGCGCTTCTGAGTAAAACTTACGAAGATGCTCAATGTTCGAGAGTTGCTCACGGAATGCCATCTTCGGTCTCAAAGCGGACAGCGCCGAGCCTAGTGACTCGTTTCACCCGGTAAGGACCTTCCCACTTCGGCGTCAACTTGTTGGAATTCTTGGCGGACTGAACGCGCCGAAGAACAAGGTCGCCTTCCTCGAGACTTTTGGCGCTAACTTTGCGGCTATGGTAGTGGCGCAAAGCTTGCTGATATCGAGCAGCTCGTCTGGCTGCCTGAAGACGGTCCTCCTCAAGGAGCAAGTGCATCATCTTATCGCAGCTGCTCTTGCTCAAGCTCATCATAAGCGAGCACTCGAGGTGACCCGTATACGAGTTCCGTGGGGAGAACTGCCTCTGCTCCATAGACTAGAGCGAAAGGTGTCTGGCCAGTGGCTCGATTTGGCGTCGTCCTGATCGACCAAAGAACCACCGGCAGCTCCTCAATCCAGTTTCTTCCGCACTTGTGCAGCCTGTCGAAAGTCCTGGTCTTGAGTCCGTGCAGCACTTCAGCATTCGCCCTCTCCGCTTGACCGTTACTTCTCGGATGAGCAACAGAAGCGAAGCAGACCTTGGCGCCAAGATCTTGGACGTACTGCATGAAGGTGCGGCTCGTGAATTGCGTGTCGTTGTCGGTGATGATCCTGTTAGGAATCCCGAAACGGCAAACAATCGACCTGAAGAACTTGACTGCTGACTGTGCTATCACCTTCCTCACTGCTTCCACTTCCGGCCACTTTGTGAACTTGTCGATTGCAACGTACAAGTACTCAAAGCCCCCGACAGCTCGGGGAAAGGGGCCGAGGATGTCGAGCCCCAGGACCAAAATGGCGAGGATAAAGGGATCGTCTGGAGAGCTTGAGCTGGCTGGTGTATCTGCTTTGAATGGGCCTTGCACGCTTCACACTTGGTTACTTGCGCAGTTGCATCACGGAGGCTATCGGCCAAAAGAAACCTTGCCGGAACGCTTTGCGGCAAGTGCTCTTCTTGCCAATGTGGTGACCACATATGCCTCCATGTATCTCTGCCAACAGCTTTTGTCCGTCTTCCCGTGAATACACTTCAATTTCATGCCGTTGAGTCTTCTTTTGTACAGTGTGTTGTCGACAAACTGGTACATACTTGACTGCCGGGCTACTATTTCCGCTTCTTCTTGCTCTTCGGGAAGTTCTCCTGTCTGAAGGAAATGGACAATCTGCTGTGCCCATCTTTGGAGCTTGCGGCTCGACAACAAGGACTAAAGGCACATCTGCTGCTGCGGGGACTTCCGCTTCTCTGGCGAGAACTGCGGCTCAGCGGAGCTTGACATTCCCAGCAAGCTTGCGAACAAAACTTGTCGGGAGTGTCGCTTCAGCGGAACAAACCCTAGGGCTTATCGGAGCAGACTGCTCCTCGGCCTCTTGGTGTTGATCTTGAGGACCTTCTTGGCGGTGGCTTGGGGAGCTCTGCGGAAAGTAGTCACCAGAAATCAACTTCCTCTTCTTGCTCTGCCAGTTGATGGCGTTCTGAGACGGTTGAGTCAGCTTGAGCACAAAGATCCCTGGTTCCACAGGTAACTTAAGTCTGGCGCACTTCAACGAGCCATCGGCAATGTCGTTCGAGCTCTTGGAACATGTTCCATCATGTAGGCCGTCAAAGTGCTCTTCTAGCTTCCTCACTTCATCGACATAAGCTTCCATCAACGGACTCTGATAATTCTTGTTTACTTGGCGGACGACAAGCTGTGAGTCACCCCTGACAATGAGCTTCTTAATCCCAAGGTCTACTGCGATCCTGAGACCGGCAAGCAAACCTTCATACTCTGCAGTATTGTTTGTTGCTTGCTCCTTGGGAAAGTGCATCTGGACTACGTACTTGAGGTGCTCTCCGGTGGGTGCAACAAGTATGCGCCAAGCGCCGGGCGCTTTGTGGCGAGAAGGCACCATCAAAGTACATCAACCACTCTTTGCTTGCCTCCTAGACGGGGATGCTCGTTTCTGGAATTTCTTCATCTTGTGTTGGCGTCCATTCTGCTATGAACTCTGCCAATGCTCTGCTTTGGATAGTTGAAGTGCTCTCAAACTTGAGGCCAAAGCTTGACAGTTCCAGTGCCCACTCGACAATCCTACCTGTTGCTTCTGGATTTTGCAGTATCCTCTTCAGTGGAAAACGAGTGACGACTGTGATCTCATGTGCTTGGAAGTAATGGCGCAGCTTTCTCGAGGCCATGAGAAGGCCGAAAAGCAATTTCTGCACACCAGAGTACCTTGACCTAGCCCCCTGCAGAAGGGAACTGACAAAGTAAACTGGGCGCTGCACCATTCTTTTCTGCATCTTCTCATGGGTCTGCGCAGATTCATCTTTGTCGGCACTAGAGCTTGCCGGTGAAGCCCCCTGCTTGTCGCTGGATGCATCTGCCATGGTTGCCGGCTCATCATCCGCCTCCCTCTCCGCTACTAACGCAGCACTAACCACTTGATTGGTTGCCGCTATATATAGCAGCAACTTCTTAGGTGCGACAAGTATTGGAGTGGAGGACAGGTATCTCTTTAAGTCCTGCAGCGCAGCCTCCGCTTCCGGAGTCCATTTCATTGGACCTGCCTTTTCAATATTTTGAAAAATGGCGAGGCGCTTCAACAGAACCTAGAGATAAACCTCTTGAGAGCAGCTACGCATCCGCAAGTCTTCGTACATCCTTGACGCGCTTTGGTGCTTCAATCTGCTCAATGGCCCTGATCTTGTCGGGATTGGCTTCAATTCCCCGTTGAGACACGAAGAACCCGAGAAGCTTGCCGGAGGGGACTCCAAACACACACTTCTCGGGGTTGAGCTTGAGGTTGATCTTGCGCAGATTTGCAAAGGTTTCGTCTAAATCTTGAATCAAAGTCGCCTTGTCCTTGCTCTTGACTACTATGTCATCCATGTAGGCTTCCACATTTCTGTGTATTTGTGGCTCAAAAGCGTCATGGACTACTCTTGCAAATGTTGAACCAGCATTCTTTAAACCGAAAGGCATCCGTACAAAACAGTATGTGCCACATGGGGTGATGAATGCGGTCTTCTCCTCATCCTCTTCTGCCATGAAGATCTGATGGTATCTGAGTATGCATCAAGAAATGAAAGCAAGTCACATCCGGCCGTGGAGTCAACAATCGATCGATCTTGCGGCAAGGGAAATGGGTCTTTGGGACAAGCTTTATTAACATCGGTAAAGTCGATACAAAGCCTCCATTTCCGTTTGCCTTGGCGCACGACTATAGGATTGGCCAACCACGTGGGATGGAGCACTCCTCGACAAGGCCTGCTGCTTCCAATTTCTTGATTTCTCTGCGATGAATTCTTGGCGCTCCACCGCTCGCTTCGACTTTACGCTTGACGGGCGCGCATGAGGACAGACGGCAAGATGGTGCTCAATTACTTTCACAGGAACACGGGGATGTCGACGGTTGCCATGCAAATCGTCGGCGTTAGCCCAGAGGAAAGCAACGCGCGCTTCCTATTTAGGGTCGAGAGTGGCAGCGATGGTGAAGGTACCACCAGCGCCATCCTCCTTGGCGGACACCATCTTGGTCTCTGGTGGAGCTGCCATCGTCTTCTTACACTTGCGGTGGAGCTCGATGGTGCGTCCTCTATGGTAGCGCAGCACTCCGAAGAGGTGCGCTTGCCGGAGTGGGCATCAGAACTCTTGCCGGACTTGGTCTTCTTCTTCGCCCCGGGAGCTTCAGCGGCAAGTGGCTTGCGATCTGTTGCTGTTCTGCTGCTTCTCGGTAGATCTTGTCGGCGCAGATAAGAGCATCCTTCTTGTCGCCAGGACAGAGATGACACTTATCGGGCCTGGCATCTTCAGCATGTTGTATGCATAATGAGAGGCTGCCATGAATTTGGCGAGTGCTGGATGGCCAAGTATCCCATTGTAAGGCAATGGAAAGTCAGCAACGTCAAAAGTGACCCTCTCGATCCTGAAGTTCAACTTCGCTGCCAAATGTCACCGCAACGTGATCTTTCCTTGACTTGCTCCTTCCGGATTGATTCCTTGGAATGTGCGGTCTTTTCGAGCTCACCATCGGGGATCTGGAGTTTACGGAGTACCGCGAGAGGAGATCAGGTTCAAGCCGGCCCGCCATCAACTAGCATCTTAGTGACCTTGAGGTTGCGGATAGTTGGTGAAACCAACATCGGCAAGCACCCGACGCAGATTATGCGATCGGGGTGGTCCTCAATATCAAAGATGATAGGCGTCTGGACCATTTCGAGGCTTGCGTGACTCGACGGATGGTTACGCCGCATTGACTTCTCGCATCCACCGCTTGAGTTGGCGGTGTGAAGTATGCTGAGAAGCACCGCCGTCAACGCACAGGACCTCTGTGGCTTTACGGAACTCCTGCTCATCGGTCTCGTCATCATCCATGTCTTCATCGTCGTCGTCATCTTCATCCTTGTCGCGGCCGCGGGGTGGTCTGTCTCCTTGCCGCTGCTTGGCCTTGCCGCGGCGTCCTCCCCGGCCGGGGCGTTTCTTGCTAGCTCCTCCAGCACCTTCCTGAGCCTTCTCCTTGTCGCGTCGCTCATATTCAGCCTTCTACTGCTCGACAAGCTGCTCGACCTTCTTGCAGCTCTGGAGGTCATGGCCCTTGGTGCGATGGATCTTGCAGTACTGCTTGTTGGTGCTGTCCTGCTTGTCGGCGACCGCCATAGTCTGGCAGTTGGTGTCAACGGCAACCTCCTTGCCGGAGTTACCAACTTTGGCTTTCTTGGCGCCACCTCCGTTGTCGGACTGCTCAACAACTAGCACATCTTTGCCTTTCTTCTTCCTGTTGTTCCGCCGCGGTTTTTCCTTGCCGGGCAGCCTCCTCACTATCGAGATCCTCCTGCTTACATATTCTCTCCGGGAGTTTCCTCCTTCCTCAACGTGCACACTTGTTGGCCAGGCATATAGCTCATGGCGTCTCGATCTTGCACATCGCCATCTCCTCCGCATCCTGCGGTTTCGCGCGCTCGATGGAGCGCGCTGATTACAGGCGGGGTGGACATCTGGGATGTTGTGCTGTCTGTGGCTGAATCTCTGAATATACTTGTGCAGGGGCTCTCCTTCCTTCAGGCGGCAGATGAAGGTCGCTCTCTTGGCCATGAGGCTTGTGGCACTTTGTAAAGGTGCCGATAAACTAATGGCATAGATCTGCCCAAGAGGATATGGAGTTGTCCGCAAGTGCATGAGCCAGATCGATATTGGGCTTGAGTACCGCCGGGAAGTAGTTGGCGAGATCTTGTCGTCTCGCCCGGCAGCTTGCACCGCAATGGTGTAGATCTTTGAGGAACTCCGACGGATCGTCTTGCCGTTGTACTTCTCTCGCACGTCGGCTTGAAATTCTTCTTGCTGGGCCACTGGACTTGCCGCAGCTCACGAGTGAACGCAGGGCAACCTACCGCGTACGGCAAGTCGTCTGGTTCCCCTGGTGCATGCATGTCGACGGAGGGCCCAAAGCGCTGGTCTGATTGGCGCGCTTCTCTTGACACTCGGCGCGAGTTCGAGCGTCTTCTTGTTGTCGTTCGTGAAGAACTTGGCGCTGATCACGACGGGCTCATGGGTCTGATGACGCGGTGGAGTCGCTGTCAAGGTGGATCCGACGAGTTGGCGATCTTGGCCTTCGGGGTGGAGAGTGCATGGTGGTTGCACCTCCACCGGTTTCGTCGGCACCGGCTCGTGCTTGGCAGTCCTGCCGCGGCAGCGATGTGCTTTCGGCTGCCGCGGTGTCGCCGTTAGCAAAGCCGATGAGACTCTGAATGGTGGCCCTCCATTCGCCGACCTTGTCGGCTCTTTGGAGGGTAATCCGAGAGCAGATTGAGCTCGCCAAGGCTTCGATGGAGTGGTGGGTGGCGGTGGTGAGCGGCGCGAGGCGGGATATGCTCGGACTTCTAACTATGTTAGAAGGAGCAGATCCGTCCAGAGCGACCGTGCCTCGCTTCGTGCCAACTGTTGGCGTGCATGCTGGTCTTGAGCATCCGAGATCCACCAGCTCGATCTTGGCCCAACGAACGTATGGTACTGCGGGTACCATGACGCTGTCGGTCCCGCGCCTCCTGAGATGGGCGCGGTGCATGTACGGACGCCGAGGTCTGCGCAGACTTGTCCTTGGACCTGGCAGCGCCATGGGCTCCCTCGTCGACGCCCGTTCTTCTGCCGGCGTCTACCCCACCACCCGTTTGCTCCGGTGGTGGTGGGATCGACGTGGACGGATCAGCTGCCGCTGAAGCCTTCTTCTTTGGTGGCATGTCGATGAAGAAGATAAAGATCTAGCTCGTGTGAACGCCGGATCAAGTTCACACAATCTCGACGCCCCCTACCTGGCGCGCCAAAGATATTGGGGAGGCTGATCTGGCCCACGAACACCTATGGGACCGGCGGACCGAGCCACTTTCGGTTCGGCGGGGGGCGGAGATCGCACAAAGAGCGGATCGGCGAAGCACGAGCAGTTTACCCAGCTTCGAGCTCTCCGGAGATAACACTCTCTTCTGCTGCATGTCCGAGTATATTGAGTTCTTGCTAGGGAGCGCTGAGTGCTACAGTACACGTCAGCTGCTAACGAGACCTAGCGTGAGTGTTTTCTGGTTTCCACCAAAGATGTCGGGGAGGCTGATCTGGCCCACGAACACCTATGGGACCGGCGGACCGAGCCCCTTTCGGTTCGGCGGGGGGCGGAGATCGCATGAAGAGCAGATCGAGGCGAAGCACACGAGCAGTTTACCCAGCTTCGGAGCTCTCCGGAGAGATAACACTCCTACTGCTGCATGTCTGAGTATATTGAGTTCTTGCTAGGGAGCGTTGAGTGCTACAGTACACGTCAGCTGCTAACGAGACCTAGCGTGAGTGTTTTCTGGTTTCCAACCTCTCCCACCCCCCTCTACGTTGTGCATGGGCCTCCTTTTATATGCTCAAGGGGTCTCCGACAGGTGGCAACGTAGACAAGGGCAAAAATGGAAAAGGAATAGCGGTTGGTACAACTACTTGTACAGTGTATCATACCTAACCCTGACGGCAGGGGACAAAGGCATTAAATGCCCGTCTACGTCGCCCAAAGTGCAAACAGGGACCGTCAGGGACGCCACCGCTTGCCACGATGGAAATCTTGTCAGCGCCGCTTGCCACCGCGCTCCGCTGGCCGCACAGCCTCTTGCCACGCACGCCTGGAAAGGTCCCAGGGCGACACGTTGGTTGATGTGCTGGAGCGCAGGAACAGAGTGGTAGTCTGCCGCGGCAAGCGCCTTGCCGCGGTTGTTGCCTTGTCGCGTCCGGAAGCTGGTCGCTCACGGGCCTTCCCGCAAGCTCCTCTTCTTGGGGCCTTGTCTCCAGTGCCTTGGGTGGCCTTCCGGCAAGCTCCTCTTGCGGGGCCTTGTCTCCTAGGCTTGAATACTTTGTTCTTGAATGGCTCCAAAAGAACCACGGAGGACCTTGGCGGTCACCCGGCAAGCCTTGCCGCGGGGTGCTGCAACTGCCCGTGCACAAGTCCGGGATACTAGGGTACCCCTACTCTCCTACTCTAGTACACCGACACACGCCCTTTAACAAGACTGGGTAGCGACAGCGGAGCAGATCGATTGTCCAACCCCCCTGCCTGAAGATCCAGCAGATGCTCTCCTGACGGGGACCAGGAAGAAGGCCACGGGGACCAGGAAGATGGTTCCGGCGCCTTATGAGGTGCCGGCGAAGAAGGCCAAGAAGAAGGCCACGGGGACCAGGAAGGGTCTCCGGCGCAAGGTTATATCGGACTCATCGTCCGAAAACACTTATGCGCACTCCTCCCATGAAAACGAGGAGGAAGAAGAGGAAAGTTCTCCCCCCCCCCCAGCCGGGGAAGACAAGAAAAGGAAGGCCGCCCCATCTGGGGAGGCCGAAGGGTCCAAGAAGGAAGGACTCTACTTCCGGACTGCTCTGCGGCGGCCGCTTTTAGCGACGATGAGTGGCTGCCCAGGGACAAGCCCCTGGCGAAGTCGTAAGTATTCAAACTCCATAATAATTCTTGGTACGTCTTATTGTACTGTTTCTTATCACGCCGTGCATGATTATGCAGGCCATCCCGAGCCCACATCGATGTATCTTCATCGGACGATTCCTTGGGCCCGTCGGATATGAACAGTGATTCACTCTAGACCGCCTCCTCGGACGACGCTGAGGTGTTGTCTCAAAGGGGACTGAACCAAGGGGAGACAGTTCCGAAGGCGCTTCAGGGAGACATTCCAGGCGCTGGGCGCACGAGGGGCAAGACTCCTCTGGGCCCTAACACCGGGGAAAGCAAGTCTAGCCCCAAGCCGAATACGGCGCCAGAACCTCCAGTGGTTCCGGATTCTGTCAGGCAACCCGCCACTAAGGGGGGCAAGCCGTCTGTGCCGATGGCCTCTGTTCATCCAGAGGCATCGGACAACTTGCTGGAAGTGCTTCGCAGCGCTTCCATTGACGAAGAGCACTGCACTATCATGAGTGCGGTGGTCCAGAAGGTTTAGTCTGCCAAAAGCGGACTGACTGAAGCTTGCGCCAGCCTCCTAACAGGCTTTGAGGTAAGTAACCAGATTATAAGAGAATGTTACCGCATAGACAGTAGCCCCTGATGCTCTCTTTGGCATTCGCTAAGAAAGGCTGAATAGAGGATCAAATAATAACCGCAGGAGTCTAATCGGAATATGTCTATGTGCATATGCAGGCTTCACTGCTAGCCGCCGCCAAGACGTCTCGCGGAGGTCGCCAGATCAAGCGGGACCTTGAGCGGTCTAAGGAAGATCTCGGCCATACCAAGAGGCAGCTCGAAGAGAACAAAGGTAAGTGATACCCTGTCTGTGTATTATAAACAAAATTTGGTTATTGAATCATAGGATTGTCATGAATTTGCTAGGGGCCACGAACGAAGTGGCGGCCCTGAAGAAGGCGCTATTCAAGGCCGAAGACAAAGCGGCCAAGGAGTGCACCGAGCGCGAGAAACAAGAGGCCCGAGTTGGCGAGCTGCAGCAAGAGCTCCAGGACTTTGCCGAGAAGTACACGTCCTTGGAGCGTGACTCAAAGACGCAGGAGTCCGAGCTTGCAAAGGCACTCGAGAGCGCACAAAACGCCAAGGCCGAAGCCCAAAAGGCCCTCCAGGAAATTGAGGCGGTTAAGAAGATAGCAGCGGGTAAGGCATTCATTATGCAAAGCAAGCATGTGAAGGAAACTTTCCTTTTACTTACCCGAGTTTGGAACTCTCCAGAGCTGTTCGCAGATCTGCCCTTGATGTGCCGGATGCATGGAGTTCTACCGGCTGAGGAGGGAGCTCGACGGAGAAGTTGTTCTGGTCTTAGTATACTGGGACCAAAAACCCAATGCCCTTGAGCGACCAGCTGAAGCAACTGGTCGAGCTTCACAAGGCGGCCGAACAGGCCATGAAGGGTCTTATAGTCCGGATGTGGCCTGGCGAGCCCCTGCCTGATAGCTACTTCGGTCTGGTGAGGCGGCTTGTGAATGCTTCCCACGGCTTGAAGTCATAAAGCGGTCCGTCTGCATCGAGGGTGCGCGCAGGGCTTTTGCCCGGGCGAAGGTGCACTGGGCGAAGCTGGACGCTGTAATGCTGGTGAAGGAGGGGCCTCCAGAAGGCAAGGAGCATCGCCACCCCGAAAAGTATTATGACAGTGTCCTGAAGGGTGCTCGCCTTGTGGCGGAGGAATGTGCTAAGGATGTAATATTCGAATGAATGTACTCATGTGATCCTGTAATATGAAACTAGTTCATTTGCGCTATGCAACACGTGTTAATTTAAAATATTACTTTCTGTGCGGCCGTTTATAAAATCTGTGAGTTGGCCAGTCGTCGGCTTCTGGCCCCATGTAACTAGTACTGAGGTGTTCGGGATAAACCTGAGCGCTCTTTATCCCAATTTTGGGTCCTTCGAAGGAGGTGTTCAGCACAGCGAACCAGGCAATCGGACTATAAAGCTTTATCACTCTCACTTAGCCATAGAAGTCTACAATTTTAAATTTTGGTGAAGCCCCTAGTATTCGGAAGGCCGAATTTGGGGCGCTATATACGCCTAAGTCGGGCAAGGCCGACTCCTCGCCCGAAGCGGAAAAAGTCTTTAAGGACTTGAGACCTCTCGAACAGCGACCAGCTCTCGCCTCATCATGACAGTCAGTTTTCGGCTTTCTCTACTGTGGTGCTCGTCTGGAAGAACCGGGACACAATTGCAGTTGTTCTCCCAGTGCTACCTTAGTCGATATTGCGGAACGTAAGGTACCAAAACATGGGAGCCGGGCAAACCCAACTATTGACCCAAGACATGATTCGGAGATGATGCATATAATGCTATAAGTTCGGGGTGCTGCACTGTCAAAAGTGTTCGGACTTCTCACGTCGTGTTATGGGGTATGCTGAAGCCCCTGGCGCACTAGTCGCACCAGAATGTACAGGTGCAATTTTGTCGTAAATAGGCAGACAAGGAAAAGAAAAAAAGAAAGGGAAATGCAATAACGGGCTAACACTATGCATTGTTATTAAATAATACGTCAAAGCGTATGGATACAAGTAGTGCAATAAGCACAAAATAGGACCATTTGACATGTCCTATCCAAGGGCAAGTTGCGTACGGGTATGTAAAACAGGTATTTAATCGTTATCAGAGACCACCTGGGGATTCCCTTGTACGTCAGACCGTCTTGCTTCCTTGGCAATTCCTTACCGCGATGAGTCCAACAATTAGACTGCCGGAAAGGGCTTCCAAAGAGTAAAGTCCTGAAAGAGAGAAAATGATGAAGGTATACAGCCCCTGGGGCGGTTGAGCCGCATTGTGGGACGTGCCGTAGTGGTGCTCCGCTCATGCCCATGGTATCTTGAGTGCGTAGTTATGTACGCGTGGCACAGATTTCGCCACTTGACTGGGACTAGGATGGAGGCCGAATTGCTAGTCGAGCTCAAAACGTGCCTGCCGATCCGCTTGTGGGGTACTCTGGACTCGCTTGAAGGTGTCCGGGGTCTTTTTTGCCAAATTGGCGTTTTGCCTAATAATGCTGCTTTGCGCTTCTGCTGTGAGGGCTGCAGCATGCTCCTCCGTGCGGAGTAAGCGCTCTGTGTTTCCATTAACTATTATAACCCCGCGTGGTCCTGGCATTTTGAGTTTGAGGTATGCAAATTGTGGTACCGCATTGAATCTGGCAAATGCGGTTCGTCCAAGCAGTGCGTGATAGCCGCTGCGAAAGGGGACGATATCGAAGATTAACTCCTCGCTTCGAAAATTGACCGGAGACCCAAAAACCACTTCTAGTGTGATTGAGCCCGTGCAATAGGCCTCTACACCTGGGATTACACCTTTAAAGGTGGTTTTGGTGAGTTTGATCCTCGAGGGGTCTATGCCCATTTTGTGCACTGTATCCTGATAGAGCAGGTACAGGCTGCTGCCACCGTCTATAAGGACTCGAGTGAGGTGAAATCCGTTAATGATGGGGTCGAGGACCAATGCGGCGGATCCGCCATGATGGATACTAGTGGGGTGGTCCCTGCGATCGAAGGTGATCGGACAAGAGGACCATGGGTTGAACTTTGGGGCGACTGGCTCCATCGCATAGACGTCCCTTAGTGCACGCTTCTGTTCCCTCTTGGGAATGTGGGTTGCGTATATCATGTTCACCGTTTTCACTTGTGGAGGGAACCTCTTCTGTCCTCCTGTGTTCGGCGGCCGAGGCTCCTCGTCGTCGCTATGCAGCCCCTTGTCCTTGTTTTCGGCATTCAACTTGCCGGCCTGCTTGAACACCCAGCATTTTCTGTTGGTGTGATTGGTTGGCTTATCGGGGGTGCCGTGAATTTGACACAAGCGATCGAGTATGCGGTCCAAACTGGACGGGCCCGGATTGCTTCTTTTGAACGGCTTTTTTCGCTGACCTGATTTAGAGCCACTGAATACTGCATTGACTGTCGTGTCTTTGGCGTTATCGTCGTTTTTGCGGCGCTTGTGTCTGTTGTGACATGGTCTGCCATTAGTATCTTTGGCATCTGAAGTGCCGGGATTCCTTGATGTGTTGTTGCTGCGAGCCAGCCTGTAATCCTCTCCCACGCAAAAGGGGGTCATGAGTGTCGTGAGGGCTTCCATGGACTTCGGCTTCTCTTGGCCGAGGTGTCGGGCAAGCCACTCGTCCCGGATGTTGTGTTTAAATGCCGCTAAGGCCTCGGCATCCGGACAGTCGATGATTTGGTTCTTTTTAGTTAGGTACCGAGCCCAGGATTTCCTGGCCGATTCCCCAGGCTGGTGGGCTATGTGGCTCAAGTCATCAGCATCTGGTGGTCGCACATAAGTGCCCTGGAAGTTGTCAAGGAATGCATCTTCCAAATTCTCCCAACTACCGATGGAGTTTGCTGGCAGGCTATTCAGCCAATGCCGAGCTAGTCCTTTGAGTTTTAGTGGGAGGTACTTGATGACATGTAGATCATCACCGCGGGCCATGTGGATGTAGAGGAGGAAATCCTCGATCCATACCGCGGGGTCTGTTATGCCATCGTATGACTCAATGTTCATGGGTTTGAATCCTTCTGGGAATTCATGATCCATTACTTCATCTGTGAAGCATAGGGGGTGTGCAGCGCCTCTGTGCCGGGCTATGTCACGACGCAGTTCATACGAGTCTTGTCTGCTGTATTTGGCTCGGCCGGATTTGCTTTTAGTGTATCCGGCGTGACGATCATCGTTGCGCGTTGGGGCGCGACCCCGTGATCCGTAGATCAATCTTGTATGTCCTTCTTTGTTTTCCAATACGTCTCATAGGTCCTGCGTGTTGCCCCGGGCCTTGGTGTTTTTGTTTGTCTGGCGACGGGGTGCGGGCTGGACTTCGGGCTGATATGCCCCTCTGTCTTGGCCACGAGGTGGCCGATCAGCCGCATCATACGCTGGTAATGTAGGCTCTGATGCTTCCTCCTTGAGTTGGGGTAGCAACCTGCGCTTTGGGTAACTCTTGGTTGGGCGTTCGAGTTCGTATTCCTCGGACGCAAGGTCCTCAGTCCATCTGTCCGCTAGCAGATCTTGATCAGCTCGAAGCTGTTGTTGCTTTTTCTTCAGGCTATTTTCTGTGGATATAAGCCGGCGCTTGAAGCGCTCCTGTTCGACGGGATCCTCAGGCACGATAAATTCTTCATCGCCGAGGCTCACCTCGTCTTCGGAGAGAGGCATGTAATTGTCATCCTCCGATTCTCCATCTGCTGCCTGTTCCGGAGGGCTAGCTTGTTCATCCTCCTGCTCTAGGTCTGGCTGGAGGGGATTGTTGTCGTCCTCGGCACTATCCGGAGCGTTATTGTCTCTTGTGCCGGTATCGCTGCTTTTGCTACGGAGGGACTTAGAGCGGTGCCGCTGACGTTGGTGCTTGGATTGCTTCTTGGAGGGATTATCCTCCGCTGTCTTATCGCCATCGCCTTCTTTGGGGGTGTCCACCATGTATATATCATATGATGAGGTCGCAGTCCAGCACCCTGTGGGCGGTGGTTCCTGCTCGTCTCCTGCATCGTCGTCCATACCGTCGATGTCTTCGGAGCCGAAGTCGAGCATGTCGGTTAAATCATCGACAGTGGCTACTAAGTGGGTGGTGGGTGGGGAGCGAATTTCTTCATCGTCCGCATCCCATTCTAGCCGGACATAGCTCGGCCAAGGGTCTCCTGACAGGGAGAGAGACCTCAACGAGTTTAGCACATCACCAAAGGGCGAGTGCTGAAAGATATCTGCGGAGGTGAACTCCATGATCGGTGCCCAGTCGGATTTGATAGGCACGGACGCAGGTGGCTCGGAGCCCGTGGCCGGGGACGAATCCAAGTGTTCGGCAGCGAGGGTCTCGTAGGAGGTGAAGTCAGT
Organism: Aegilops longissima; assembly: GCA_021605205.1. Taxonomy (NCBI): domain Eukaryota; kingdom Viridiplantae; phylum Streptophyta; class Magnoliopsida; order Poales; family Poaceae; genus Aegilops; species Aegilops longissima. The sequence continues at coordinate 282,903,877 of CM038678.1, forward strand.
ATTCGGATCTATCGCCACTGAGTGTGCGGCCTCCGTGGCGTGGTCCATCCGCCCATCCTCAGACGGCGCAATTTGTTCCGGATCGAGGGCCGGAGTAGTTGCAGGTGTGATCTCCGGAACACTGTCCGACGGCAGAGCTAAGTCATGCTCGTCGTGATTGTGCGGCGCACCTGACATGGGCTCGAATCCATCAAAGATCAAGTCTCCGCGGATGTCGGCAGTATAGTTCAAGTTTCCAAACCTGACCTGATGGCCAGGGGCGTAGCTCTCGATCTGCTCCAGATGGCCAAGCGAGTTGGCCCGCAGTATGAAGCCGCCGAATACGAAGATCTGTCCAGGGAGAAAAACCTCACCCTGGATCGCATCGTTGCTGATGATCGAAGAAGCCATCAAGACTTGTGGTGACAGCACGGTGGAACTCTCAATGAAAGCACCAATATCGGTGTCAAAACCGGCGGATCTCGGGTAGGGGGTCCCGAACTATGCATCTAAGGTGGATGATAACAGGAGGTGGGGGACACGATGTTTACCCAGGTTCGGGCTCTTTCGATGGAGGTAATACCCTACTTCCTACTTGATTGATCTTCATGATATGAGTATTACAAGAGTTCATCTACCACGACATCGTAGAGGCTAAACCCTAGAAGCTAGCCTATGGTATGATTGTTGTTGTCCTACGACTAAACCTTCCGGTTTGTATAGACACCAGAGGGGGCTAGGGTTACAAAGAGTCGGTTTAAAGGGAGGAGATCTACATATCTGTATTGCCAAGCTTGCCTTCCACACCAAGGAGAGTCCCATCCGGACACGGGACGAAGTCTTCAATCTTGTATCTTCATAGTCCAACAGTCCGGCTGTCCGAGGACCCCCTAATCCAGGACTCCCTCAACGGCCCCGCCCCTGGGCCCAGCGGTGTGCGGCTCATCGTCATGGGCACGAACGACGCCGCTCGCCTGGCTCCAATTGTCAGGTTGTCATGGAGGCTTGCGGGCCACGCCTCTTCCGCCATCCGCAGCTGCCCCGTCGCCCGCCCGTGCTGGTACGGGCGGTTATATCCAATGAGTAAATTGTTGAATAAATTGAATGTCATGAAGTTGACAGCATATCACGATTGGGTTTAGAAAGTTAAATCTTTTGAGACTTGACAATCACAATTTTGGTCATACAAGCAATTCACGAATAATTAGTATAAGGAAGAGAACCTTCACATGAAAATACACTACCCTACAAATATTTTGTGATTGTGAGCCCCCATCAAAATATTATATGCCAAAATTATTGATGTTGGACAAGGAAGACAACGTAATGATTTATGTTTGTTCATATTCACATCGAAGTATATTGTCATAGATCCTTCAATATGTGGTGCTTGCTCCCATCCTTGCTAGCCAAAAATTCTGCACCAAGTAGAGATACTACTTGTGCATCCAAAAACCCTTAAACCCAAATCTTATTTTCAAGAGTCCACCATACCTACCTAAGAAAATTTGTATGTGCCATCTCTAATTTTCAAAAAAAAATTTCTCTTTTGTGTGCTCGTACCGCTCGCGAGGCGGTGAGGGGTGGCCAATATTTTCCATGCTAGATGTGTTATTCTCACGATGAGTGTTTATTCACTTGTCATTGCACGAGAGTAAGGCAAAGGTATTTGGGATGCCCAATCCCTAAATGAAAAATGATTTTACTTTATGTTGTCAAATAATAAATTCCTTGGAAAGTGTTGGCACGGAGGGCACCCGTGGATACGGCTACCATGGAAAGTGAAAGTATGGTGGAAAAAGGAATAAACTTTATTTCCTGTTTGGGAACCGCCTATGATATATCTAGCATGGAAAGTGTTGGGACCTCTAAGTCCTTTTCGTTGGTGGGAAAAGTATGCCTCTCAAAATATTTTTTATCTCTCAATTTTTGCTTTGAGCTCTGGCACCTCTACAAATCCCTAATTCCCGTTGCGAATGGCCTATCTTTTACTTTTCTGTATTTACTTTTATGCAAAGAGTCAAAGTTATTCTCTCTGTTCCTTTTTATTTTTCTCCTTTGGCAAGCATCATGTGGTGAGGAAAGATCTAGGCACATATGTCCAGTTGAATATGGGTAGCATGAGTTATTATTGTTGACATCACCCTTGAGGTGAATACTTGGGAGGCAAAAACAATAAGCCCCTATCTTTCTACGTGTCCGGTTGAAACGTTTTGCTCATGTGTATGTGGTGAGTGTTAGCAATCATAAAAAACTATATGATAGTTGAGTATGTGTAGCTCTTACTTAAACTATGTTGAATAAGTATAATTGCAATTGCTTGGTGACTAAGAACATAGGTTGTTGAGTTTCAAGAGAGTTCACTGTTTAAACCTTAACACGTGAATTGGTTGCCACTACAACATGAGAAATTTTATGAGAAAGAATTGTTGTTATGATGCTAGGAAAAGTGATTGAAATTTTCATTGATCAAACTTGTGCACTTTCCTAGCATTCACACTTCATAAATTATTTCTTTTATCATTTACCTACTCGAGGACGGGTAGGAATTAAGCTTGGGGATGCTGATACGTCTCCAACGTATCTATAATTTATGAAGTATCCATGATGTTATTTTATCATTCTTGGGTGTTTTACAATCATTTTATGGCAAATTTATATCATTTTTTGGACTAACCTATTGACCCAGTGCCCAGTGCCAGTTGCTATTTTTTTTGCTTTTTTTTTACATCACAGGAAATCAATTTCAAACGGAGTCCAAACGCAACGAAACTTTACGGAGATTTCTTCTGGACCAGAAGGAACCCAATGGGCCTGAGCTGCACCTTGGGGGTGCCCCTAGGGGGTCACAACCCACCAGGGCGCGCCAGAGCCCCCTGGCGCGCCCAGGTGGGTTGTGCCCACCTCGGCGGCCTCCCGCACCCTCTCTTTGCACTATAAATTCCCAAATATTCCGAAACCCTTCGGGGTTACCGTAGATCATAAGTTCCGCCGCCGCAAGGCTCTGTAGCCACCTAAAACCAATCTAGACCCATTCCGGCACCCTGCCGAAGGGGGGAATCATATCCGGTGGCCATCTTCATCATCCCGGCGGCCACCACGATGAGGAGGGAATAGTCCACCCTCGAGGTTGAGGGTTTGTACCAGTAGCTATGTGTTTGATCTCTCTCTCTCTCTCTCTCTCTCGTGATCTATATCATGGGCTTTGTTAATATAGTCGGATCATATGATGTTTCTACCCTCTATACTCTTGTTATGATGAATTGAATCTTTACCCTTTGAAGTTTTTTCTTGCCGGATTGAATATTCAGAGATGAGAACACATGATATATATCTTGCGGTATGAATACTTGAGGTGACAATTGTGGTATCATATTGATCCACTTGATATGTGTCTTGGCATTCAACTCGCGGATTCCTGCGGTTATATTGGGGTAATCTATGCATAGGGGTTGCTGCACGTTTTTCTCCGGTCGAAACTTTGGGGTCTCCTTGTAGTTCTTTGTGTGGATTGAGTATTATGAATATGAACTTGCTTTGGTGTTATCTTAGTACGAACTCTTGATTAGATCAATCGGAAAGAATAGCTTGCGTTACTCTAGTGCAAACTCTAGGATAGATTGATCGGAAAGAATAGCTTTGAGGTGGCTTCGTACCCTACGAACAATTCCTATCTTTTGTTCCCCGCTAATAGGAACTCGGGGGTGATTGTTTATTACACTTTGATGGATAATCATATGATCCAACTATGTTAGCATTGTTGAGAGGTTGCACTAGCGAAAGTACGGACCCTAGGCCTCATTTTTAAGCATTGCAATACCGTTTTTGTGCCCGTTTACTAATTGCTACCTTGCTGTTTTTTATTTATTCATATTATAAAAATATATTTCTACCATCCATATTACACTTTTATCACCATCTCTTCGCCGAACTAGTGCACCTACACAATTTGCCATTGTATTGGGTGTGTTGGGGACATAAGAGATTTCTTGTATTTGGTTGAAGGGTTGTTTGAGAGAGACCATCTTCATCCTACACCTCTCACGGATTGATAAACCTTAGGTCATCCACTTGAGGGAAAATTGCTATTGTCCTACAAAACTCTGCGCTTGGAGGCCCAACAGCACTTCATCTGGGCCAGAGCCTACAGCATGTCGGCGGCGATGAAGGTGAGGTGTTCCTCCGGGTCAACACGCACAGCGGCCATTGCGCTATGGACCGCCAGCAGCTCCTAGCGGTGGGGATTTGGAGGCATGAGGATGTTTCGTAGGCGCCATTTAAGCAATTAGGTCGGGGCCGTGATAGAGGTCGGTGGGTTACCTGACTGGATCCAAGCAGAACGTAGATGTGGTTGTAGCTGTGGTTGCGGCGACAGCGGTTTGAGCTGCCGGTAGGGGGAGGTGCAAGGGGAGAGAGATACTGAGGAAATTTGATGGGTGGGGATGTTGTTGGAGGAATAAATTCTGAAATCGCGCGCCTAATGAAAATTTCACTGCGAAACTTGAAACTTGGGCGGGGGAAACACATAACACAGACGAAGCGCGTAAAATACTCATGTGCAAGAAAACAGAAAATTGGCAGATTTTGTCTCCAAAAAAATGTACACGTGTAGTTGATAATTTTTGGTCAATAGTACGTCTGGTTTATTAGGAAACATCGCACAGGTAACTCGCTTATGGATCATTAACGCAAAAAAACGCAGATGGGTACGACATAGAAACCATGTGTTTGTGACCTTCTAATGATTAACGCAAAAAAACGCACACGGGCACACATGCTAATCAATGCTCAAAGCCCTCAAAGGATGCTCTTACCGATACTGTACGTTAATACTACAAACTTAAAGTACTACTGGTAATTTGCTCTAATACTACAAACTTAAACTACTTCTCACATCTGCCATCGGGGCATGGTGGCCAGACGCCGGCATTCTCCTTTCCGGCCTTGTAGGCGGCAGCCCACCATGCTTTGATCTCCGCCAAACTCACCTCACCATGGCGTGCAGCCTCTTCTTTCTCGCGGCGGCGGGACTCTCTTTCCTTAACTACTTTCTGCCTTTTCCACTCCTTCTGTGCGGCTTTGGCCGCCTCTTGATCCACCACCCATTCGGCCATGGTAGCCTCAAAGTCCGGCCACGTAACTGTGTGGCCAACGGCAGCGATGAACTCGGCGCGGCGAGACGCCGTCGCTTCCTTACCATGTGTGCGGTCGCGGGCGGCGAGGAACGCGGCGCGGCGGGATGCCATCACTTCCTTAGCAGTCACTGTGCGTCGCGGTGCCATGAACGACGCTTGGAGAGAGCTCTAGGACAAAGGGGCCGGGCAGTCGTACAGTGCGGTGGTATTCAAGAGCTCAACGACAAACGACAACTGAAATTTGGCTTCCCTTGCAATTTTTCTCGTTCATTATCGCACACGGTTCATCTCCATCGCATCCGGAAATAGTGTGCGTTGAGCCTATTGTGTGTTGCGTTATGATTGGTGCTACCTCTTTAGCACTGCGTTGGTTTACCCTTGAAGAGGAAAGGGTGATGTAGTAAAGTAGCGTAAGTATTTCCCTCAGTTTTTGAGAACCAAGGTATCAATCCAGTAGGAGACCACGCTCGAGTCCCACGCACCTACACAAACAAATAAGAACCTCGCAACCAACACGATAAAGGGGTTGTCAATCCCTTCACGGTCACTTACGAGAGTGAGATCTGATAGATATGACAAGATAATATTTTTGGTATTTTTATGATAAATAGTAAATAGAGATGCAAAGTAAAATAAACGGCAATAGAAATAGCTAAGTATTGGAAGATTAATATGATGGAAAATAGACCCGGGGGCCATAGGTTTCACTAGTGGCTTCTCTCAAGAGCATAAGTATTACGGTGGGTGAACAAATTACTGTCGAGCAATTGATAGAATTGAGCATAGTTATGAGAATATCTAGGTATGATCATGTATATAGGCATGACGTCCGCGACAAGTAGACCCAAACGATTCTGCATCTACTACTATTACTCCACACATCGACCGCTATCCAGCATGCATCTAGAGTATTAAGTTCATAAGAACAGAGTAATGCTTTAAGTAAGATGACATGATGTAGAGGGATAAACTCATGCCATATGATGTAAACCCCATCTTGTTATCCTCGATGGAAACAATACAATACGTGCCTTGCTGCCCCTGCTATCACTGGGAAAGGACACTGCAAGATTGAACCCAAAGCTAAGCACTTCTCCCATTGCAAGAAAGATCAATCTAGTAGGCCAAACCAAACTGATAATTCGATGGGACTTCCAAATATAACCAATCATACATAAAAGAATTCAGAGGAGATTCAAATATTGTTGATAGATAAACTTGATCATAAACCCACAATTCATCGGTCTCGACAAACACACCGCAAAAGAAGATTACATCGAATAGATCTCCACAAGAATCGTGGAGAACTTTGTATTGAGATCCAAAGAGAGAGAAGAAGCCATCTAGCTAATAACTATGGACCAGAAGGTCCGAGGTAAACTACTCACACATCATGGGAGAGGCTATGGTGTTGATGTAGAAGCCCTCCGTGATCAACGCCCCCTCCGGCGGAGCGCCGGAAAAGGCCCCAAGATGGGATCTCACGGGTACAAAAGGTTGCGGCGGTGGAATTAGGTTTTCGTGGATGCCTCTGATGGTTTGGGGGTACATAGGTATATATAAGAGGAAGAAGTACGTCGGTGGAGCAACGTGGGCCCCACGAGGGTGGAGGGTGCGCCCAGGGGTGTAGGCGCGCCCCCCTGCCTCGTGCTCTCCTGGTTGATTTCTTGACATAGACTCCAAGTCCTCTGGATCACGTTTGTTCCGAAAATCACGTTCCCGAAGGTTTCATTCCGTTTGGACTCTGTTTGATATTCTTTTTTTGCGAAACTCTGAAATAGGCAAAAACAGCAATTTGGGATGGGCCTCCGGTTAATAGGTTAGTCCCAAAAATAACATAATAGTGTATAATAAAGCCCATTAAACATCCAAAACATAATATAATATAGAATGGAACAATAAAAAATTATAGATACGTTGGAGACGTATCAAGCATCCCCAACTTAATTCCTGCTCGTCCTCGAGTAGGTAAATGATAAAAACAGAATTTTTGATGTGGAATGCTACTTGGCATAATTTCAATACAATTCTTCTTATTGTGGCACGAATGTTGAGATTCGATATGATTCAAGATAAAAGTTTTATGTTGACATAAAAACAATAATACTTCAAGCATGCTAACCAAGCAATTATGTCTTATCAAAATAACATAGCCAAAGCAAGTTATCCCTACAAAATCATATAGTCTGGCTATGCTCCATCTTCCCCACACAAAATATTCATAACATGTACAACTGTAACACCCCGGAAGTAACTTTCCATATTTGTAACTCCAACTCTTGCCATTTTCGGCATTGTGATATGATATTCCCTCCGTGGTTGGGTTTTTCTTCATTTTTCTTTTTGTCCATGTCATGCATTTTATATCATGTCATCATGTGCATCGCATTTGCATACGTGTTCGTCTCATGATTCCGAGCATTTTTCCCGTTGTCCGTTTTGCAATCCGACACTCCTATCTCCCCGGCGCCCCTTTTACGTTTTTCCGTGTGCGGTACTAAACCTTCTCGAAATGGACCGAGGTTTGTCTAGTGGCCTTGGTATACCAACCGCAGACCACCGGTCAAGTTTCGGTCATTTGGAGCTCGTTTGGTACTCCAACGGTTAACCGCACTCTCGCAAAGGCCTCTTTTAAGTTGCAGCCCAACACCCCTTCAAAACAGCCCAATAACCCATCTAAGTCACTTCCATGCTCTCCATCGCTCGATCACGATCGTGTGGCGAAAACTACACCTCATTTGGACTCTCCTAGCTCCTCTATGCCTATTTAAACACCTCCCCGAAAATCCGGATCATCCCCGAAACCCTAATTTTTCCCTCTCGCCACGGACGTATCCGCCCGGCGCCGGACACGCCGCCGCCGCTGCTCCAGCCAACGGGCGCGCCACGTGGCGGTTCCCGCCCGCCGCCGCCCGAGGCTCGCGGACCGTGACCGCCCCCCCCGCTCAACTGGCTGCGCTGCCCCGCCTCGTCGCCGCCGCCTCCTCTGCCCGGCGCCGCCCGCCACCGCCCGTCGCCGCCAGCTCGCCCAGCGCCTCCTCGCAAGCCGCCACCACCCGCTGCCCGGCCTCCCTCGCCCGCGCCGGCCGGTCGCCGCCGACCACCTCGCCGGGCCGGCCGCATGGGCCCCGCCGACGGCCACCGCCCCCTCTCTGCCGGCGCCTGACCGGCCGCCTCCTCCGGCGAACCGCGCCGCGCCGCCGCCCTCGTCCGATCCAGCCGGCCAGATCCGACCTCGGGTCGCGCGCCCGTTGACTTCTTCCCCTCCTCTTCTTTCTCTAAGTTTTTCATCTCATGAATATTTTGTGTCATTTTCAACGTCGTGTAACTCTGTCATCGTAGCTCCATTTTGCGCGTATAATATATCAAAATGTTCGTATCGAAGAGTAGATCATTTCATCTCATTGAATCATTTTCATTTGAGCTCATCTCGATGCCCGAAATGCTGTTAGAAGAGTGCTATGTGATGTTAGTTTCTGTTTCTTAACAGAACTTGCACTTTTGTTATTTTTGCCATGATTGATGTGTGCATCCTATGAATTTGAGTCCTACATGTGATTTGTAAAATGCCATGCCATCTTTCCAGGGGTGTATGCCATGTTTTTTTGTGATCTATGTGGTGACTAGCACAAGCATGCAAAGTAGGTGTCCTGATGTTGCTGTTTTCAGCCATGTTTAGCTGATATTTTGATGCCATGTTAACTTGATGCTACCGAGAGATCTATGCATATTTTGAGATACTTCAGTAAGGATGTTTTGTAAAACATGTCTTGCTCTATCCATCCATGCCTTTGTTTGCAATTATGGAGTGCCATAGCTTGAGTCAATCGAGCTCTACTTTTGCTATCAAATGTTTCCTGGCAGATTGTTTACAGGTTATTCAATTTTGCCTAGGTTGTTGTGGTTGATCCATGTATGCTATGTTATTGTTCTTTCCATGTATGTCTTCTATGCCATGTCTTCTTGATGTATGTATGCTTAGTTTATCATATTAGTCTCTGTAGTGAGTGCATTGAGCTTGTAAACATGCCTACTTGTTGTCAGTTTTTGACATGTCATGTTGTTGAATCTGTTAACGAAACTTTCGATATTGACATGGGTGTTACTATATTTTCTGATCCTTTTTGGCTTATGGTCAGTAAGGGACTTTTGTTCTATGCTTTGAGTAGATTCATGCCATGCCTTGTTTTGCTATTATAAGTTCCTGTAGCATGTAGTTTTCTTGCTCTGAACATTGCAACCTGATGCTGTTTTTGCCATGTCCAGCCTGATATTTTGTGCACTTTTGCCATGCTTGTTTGAACCTGTTATGATGTGAACTAGCCGTAGCTAAGTGCTCATCTTTTGTCGAGCATCTTGTGTAGATCACTGCCATATACTTTGTTGGTACGTTTGGGTGCAGTAGCTTAATTATTTGTTGCTTGCTAAGTGGCATCATGCTGTTAATGGCAGATTTGTGCCATTCTTGTTTTGCTTGTCATTTGCAAACCGTGCATCCGATTCCGGTGATCTTTATATCGATTTCAACCGAAATCATCTCATCTTTCCAGTGGCATACTTGGTTTGCCAAGTTGATGCCTGGTTCATCATTTTTTCCTTCCGGAGCGCGCATACGCATTGCATATCACATCCCGCATATCATGACATGTTTTGCATCATGTTGCTTGTGCATTGCACCGTGATTTATTGTGGTTCCTTTGTTTGTGTTGTTGCTTTGAGTAGATCCGGGAGATGAGTACGTGAACGAGGAACCTGTTGAGAACGCTTACGAGGATCAAGCTTTCGACAACTCTGAGAACATTGCAGGCAAGATGACCATACCCTCGAAATCACTTCTATCTTTGCTATGCTAGTTGCTCGCTCTTTTGCTATGCCTATGCTACGATGCCTACCACTTGCTATATCATGCCACCCATGTTGCCATGTCAGCCCCTAACCATCCTTTCCTAGCAAACCGTTGATTGGCTATGTTACCGCTTTGCTCAGCCCTCTTATAGCGTTGCTAGTTGCGGTGAAGTGAAGTTTGTTCCTTGTTGGAACATGGAGATGTTGTTCCTTGTTGGAACATGTTTACTTGTTGGGGATATCACAATATATATCTGCTATAATTTAATACATCTATATACTTGGTAAAGGGTGGAAGGCTCGGCCTTATGCCTGTGTTTTGTTCCACTTTTGCAACCCTAGTTTCCGTCATACCGTGTTATGTTCCTTGATTTCGCGTTCCTTACGGTTGGGTGATTTATGGGACCCCTTGACAGTTCGCTTTGAATAAGACTCGTCCAAAGAAGGCCCAACATTGGTTTTACCATTTGCCACCTAAGCCTTTTCCCCGGGTTTTCGCGAGCCCGAGGGTCATCTTTATTTTAACCCCGGACCAGTGCTCCTTCGAGTGCTGGCCCAAACTAGAGTGCTTTGCAGCGCCCCTCAAGGAAACTTGAGGTCTGGTTTTAGTTGTACGGACTGCTCATCCGGTGTGCCACGAGAACGAGATATGTGCAGCTCCTATCGGGATTTGTCGGCACATTCGGGCGGCTTTGCTGGTCTTGTTTTATTGCTGTCGAAATGTCTTGTAGTCCGGGATTCGAGATTGATCGGGTCTTCCGGTAGAAGGATTATCCTTCGTTGACCGTGAGAGCTTATAATGGGCTAAGTTGGGACACCCTGCAGGTAATATCTTTCAAAGCCGTGCCCGCGGTTATGAGGCAGATGGGAATTTGTTAATGTCGGTTGTAGAAAACCCGAAGTTGACCTCAAATAAAATACACATCAACGCGTGTGTAACCGTGATGGTCTCTTCTCGGAGTCCGGAAGTGAACACGTGTTGGAGTTATGTCTGACGTAAGTAGTTCAGGATCACTTCTTGATCGCTACTAGCTTCACGTCCGTGCTTTGCTTCTCTCCTCGCTCTCTTTTGCGAATGTAGCCAACATATATGCTAGCCTCTTGCTGCAGCTCCACTTTACTACTCTGTCCTTCCTATAAGCTTAAATAGTCTTGATCTCGCGGGTGTGAGATTGCTGAGTCCCCGTGACTCACAGATACTTCCAAAACAGTTGCAGGTGCCGATGATGCCAGTGCAGGTGACGCAACCGAGCTCACGTGGGAGTTCGACGAGGAACGTGGTCGTTACTATGTGTCTTTTCCTGATGATCAGTAGTGGTGCCCAGATGGGACGATCGGGGATCTGTGTAGCATTTGGGGTATCTTCTTTTATTTTGGTTCCGTAGTCGGACCTTGAGTGTACTCTGAATGATGGATGTTTATTTATGTACTGTGTGAAGTGGCGACTGTAAGCCAACTATGTATCTCTTTCCTTATTTATTACATGGGTTGTGTGAAGATTACCTCACTTGCGACATTGCTTTCAATGCGGTTATGCCTCTAAGTCGTGCCTCGACACGTGGGAGATATAGCCGCATCGGGGCATTACAAGTTGGTATCGAGCCTTCCCGACTTAGGAGCCCCCTACTTGATTGTTTGTTTGGCGTTGTTGAGTCTAGAATGGAAAATGTTTTGAGTCTTAGGATTATATATATCGGAGAGTAGGATTCTTTTACTTCCAGTCCTTCGTCGCTCTGGTGAGGTATCCCGACGTAGAGTTTTGACTCTTCTCTCCTCAAATTTCACTAAAAAAATTTTAGGATCACGTGGGTATCTTGGAATCGTTCGATGGTTTTGTGACGAGAACATTGTTCTTGGTGCCTCGACATTTAGGGGTTGTGGCGTGTCCGGGAGTTGAGCTCCGAGGTGTTGTCGTCACAATTTTATCGTTGCGATTCGAATACCCGAGCTTTTACCGACATCGAAATCTCTTTTGTGCAGTTGTTGGTGAGATAACCCGATAGCCCAATCTCGAGGCGAAAAGGGAGTATTGCCATGACTTGTATAACGGATGTTTTTCAAGGTCGAGGTACACGATTTCGAGGATTTCTTGGTTATGTGTTGATGGATGGATACAATGGATCTAGGTATTGTTAGTTTGGGTGATACATTTTGTGTCCCTGTATCCCCAACACCAGATTGCATAACCGAAAGTTTCGGAGTTTATAGGTGGGAATTCTAGTAGCTTACGGGATATTCTTTCCGACGGATGTATGATTTGAGATTGGGGTTCAACGTCTAGTGGTCCGCCCATTCACGGTCGATTCTACATGGTCGCGAGACGCCTTAAAGAATCCTTGGCTATGCTGATTCGGGACGCCTTGTTTGTCATTCGTGACGTCCGCTATACGTCGTGTCCGTAGGGCCCCACCACGAACACTTTGGGCGAAATCTCTATCATGTGTTTGTTCCGGCTCATTCTAGAAGCCAATCTTTTGTTTTCAGTTGTGATATTCGATTTGTTTCTAAGACAATTGTTGTTTCCATATCCTTATCTAAGTGGCTTCTCACCTTAATGGACGTGTGATGATTAACTTTGGAATTCATTCGTTCATTCTTGTTCGAATGTTTATTGTGAAGACTATATGTTGCAATTTCTATCCGTTGATTCTACTTATCTATTTGTCTATCAAAGGACTAACGGATGTCACCCTCTTCAGATGGCTCCGCCAACGCGTCGAATCCGGATCGCAATGATGGGGATCGATCGAACCTCCACCTCCACCTCCGCCTCCGGAGGCTCGGCAAGCTATCATGGCAGCCACCAATGCCAATGCTCGATGATTTTGCAGCTCTTGCAAGAACGTACTCAGGGGCAAGGCAATCAAGGAAATCAAGGTCAAGGCAACAATCAGCCGCATTTTGCTACTCTCAGTCAGTTCCTCGCTAATCAGCCGAAGTCTTTCAGTTTCTGTGTCGAGGCCACAGACGCTGACGATTGGCTTGTGGACATCTGCAAGCATTTTGATTGTAGCAATGTCGGACACGAGGACTTTGTCAAGTTTGCATCGTTTCAACTCAAGGATCAAGCTGCTGAGTGGTACCAGCAATACAAAGATTCCAGAGGAGGTCGTGTCATTACCTGGGATGAGTTCCGCCGTGATTTCAGAGCTCATCACATTCTGAAAAGTGTTGTTGAGAGCAAGCGTGAAGAGTTCCGCAATCTCAAGCAGGGCAACATGTCTGTCTATCAATACAATATCCAGTTCCAGAAGCTCGCTCGTTTTGCTAAGCAAGACGTACCTGATGAAAAGAGTATGATCTATCAATTCAGAGGTGGTCTGAGAGAAGATCTGCAATTAGCTCTTGTGCTTTTTGAGCCAGATAAGTATGATGATTTCTACAACATGGCTCTGAAGCAAGAAGCTGCCCAGCTCAAATGTGAGGCCTCTAAGAAGAGAATCAGGGATGCAGTTCAGTCTTCTTCTTCCTCTCAAGTGGCAGCTAAGCAGCAGAAGTTCTACCTTCCTCCTCCTCCGTTCCGTCGGCCTTATCGCCAGATGAACTCAGTGGCCGTGGATCTTCCCACCCACCCAACCCAAGCTATCGAACAAGTCTAATTCTCAAGCTCCAAGGTCAAGTGCTCCTTACCACCGTCCGCTCTCTGAGGTGACTTGCAACAAATGTCAGCAGAAAGGTCACTATGCGAACAAGTGCTTCAACCAGAGGCGCCTTCCGCCTCCTCCTCCTGTGAAATCTTCCAGCAATGCAGTGGTCAAGCATAATCCCAAGTCTGCAAAGGTCAATATGATGAATGCAGCTCAAGCAGAGGATTCTTCTGATGTGATCATGGGTAATCTCTCAGTTAATGATATTCCTGCAAAAGTCTTATTTGATACTGGTGCATCGCATTGTTTCATCTCAAGACCATTTGCATCTAAGCATGAGTTGGGTTATCAAGAATTGCCTAGTTCCTTATCAATTGTGTCCCCGGGTAAGCAAATGACAGCTAATAATTATGTCCCGGATGTTTCTATCAAGATGGGCGATTATAGATTTCTGGCTAAACCAATTGTTCTCGGTGACTCGGATATTGATCTTATTCTCGGAATGGACTGGCTTTATCAGCACAAAGCTCAGCTTGATTGTGCTGCCAGGGAAATTCAATTGACTCACTCTTCTAATGATGTGATCATCTATGCCGCTCGTGATGAAACCATTCGGTTGTTTTCTCTAAATGAGAAGGGCGAACTGAATGCTATCTCTCAGATTCCAGTCGTTTGTGAGTACCAAGATGTCTTTCCAGAAGAGCTTCCGGGTATGCCTCCTCATCGGCCAGTTGAGTTCGTTATCGATCTTGAGCCTGGCAATGAACCCATTTGCAAGCGTCCTTACAAGCTTGGACCTGATGAGCTGAGGGAATTGAAGAAGCAGCTCGATGAACAAGAGCGTCTGGGTCTGATCAGACCGAGTTCATCTCCTTGGGGTTGTGGTGTTCTTTTTGTCCGGAAGAAGGATGGCACGGACCGACTTTGCGTCGATTACCGTCCATTGAATAAGAAGACAATCAAGAACAAGTATCCACTTCCCAACATCAATGAGCTTTTCGAGCAACTCAAAGGTGCTAAAGTGTTCTCCAAGCTTGACCTTCGTATGGGGTATCATTAGATTCGCATTCGTGAACAAGATATTCCCAAGACAGCATTCAGAACAAGCTTTGGTTCTTATGAATATACTGTCATGTCTTTCGGCCTCGTCAATGCTCCTCCAACTTTCTCTCGGATGATGAATTTCATCTTCAACCCCTACATCAATGAATTCGTCTTGGTATATCTTGATGATATTTTGGTCTTCTCCAAGAATAAGAAGGATCATGCCAAACATTTGCGATTGGTGCTAGACAAGCTCAGAGAGTATCAATTCTATGCGAAGTTCTCCAAATGTGAATTTTGGCTTGATGAAGTGCTTTATCTTGGTCATATCATCTCCGCCAAGGGCATCGCAGTTAATCCCGAGAAGGTGTCCGCAATTGTGAATTGGGAACCTCCTCGAATGTCAAGCAGCTCCGCATGTTTTCTTGGTCTTGCAAGCTATTGTCAAGATTCGTTGAGAACTTCTCCAAGATTGCAAAGCCTCTTTCCAACCTCCTCCGAAGCATGTGAAGTATGTCCGGTCTCCCGAGTGTGACGTTGCTTTCAATACTCTCAAAGAGAAACTCGTCACAGCTCTGCCTTGACTCCTCTGATGAATCCAAGCCATTTGAAGTTTTCGTGATGCTTCTCTTCAAGGTCTCGGTGCGGTGTTAATGCAAGAGAAGAGAGTTGTGGCTTATACCTCTCGCCAGTTGAAGCCCAACGAAAAGAACTACCCCACTCACGATCTTGAGTTGGCGGCAGTTGTCCATGCATTGATAACATGGAGACAACTCTTGTTGGGAAGGAAAGTGGACATTTTCACCGATCACAAGAGTCTCAAGTATATCTTCACTCAGCCCAACCTCAACCTCAGGCAGACTCGATGGGTCGAAATGATTCAAGAGTACAACCCAAGTATTGAATATACTCCGGGCAAAGCCAATGTCATTGCAGATGCTTTGAGCAGGAAAGCTTACTGCAACAGTCTAATCCTCAAGCCTTTTCAGCCGGATCTCTGTGAAGCTTTCCACAAGCTGAATCTTCAAGTTGTTCCTCAAGGCTTTCTTGCCAACCTCATAGTCTCTCCTACTTTGGAAGATCAGATTCGTGAGGCTCAACTTCTGGATACCATGGTGAAAAAGGTGAAACGTGGTATCGACAAGGGCATTTCCAAGTATAAGTGCTTCCACATTGATGACAAAGATACTCTTTTCTTTGAGGACCGGATTGTCGTTCCTAAGGGTGATCTGAGAAAAGTCATTATGAACGAGGCTCACAATTCGCTTCTATCCATTCATCCTGGAAGTACGAAGATGTACCAGGACCTCAAGCAGTCATATTGGTGGACTCGAATGAAGCGAGAAATTGCTCAATTCGTGAATGAATGTGATGTCTGTAGAAGAGTGAAAGCAGAACACCAAAGACCAGCTGGTCTCCTCCAACCTCTTGCTATTCCAGAAAGGAAGTTTGATCATATTGAGATGGACTTCGTGACTGGTTTTCCTAAGTCCAAGCGTGGAAATGATGCTATCTTCGTTGTCATTGACAAGCTTACTAAAGTGCCTCATTTTCTTCCTATCAAAGAATCTATCACAGCAGCTCAGTTGGCAGAGCTATACACCTCCAGGATTGTCTCCTTGCACGGCATTCCACAAGTGATCTCTTCTGACCGTGGCAGCATCTTTACCTCCAAGTTTTGGGATTCTTTTCGAAGGCCATGGGCACCAACATTCGTTTCAAAGACAGCTTTCCATCCTCAAACAAGTGGCCAAGTCGAGCGAGTAAATCAAATCCTTGAAGATATGCTCAGGGCTTGTGTCATTTCTTTCGGTATGAAGTGGGAAGATTGTCTTCCATATGCCGAAGTTCTCCTACAACAACAGCTTCCAAGCGAGTTCGGGCAAGGCCCCATTCGAAATTCTCTATGGCGAAAGTGCCGTACTCCTCTCAATTGGTCCGAGACAGTGAACGCCAACTTCTTGGCAATGACTTGATCACGAAGCGTAAGAAATATGCCAAGTCATTCGTGAGAATCTCAAAGCCGCATAATCGCGCCAGAAGAGCTATTATGATGATAAGCACCGTGATGTGGCTTTTGAAATCGGAGACCATGTCTACCTCCGCGTCTCTCCAATGAAAGGCACTCGTCGCTTCGGTATCAAAGGGAAGCTTGCCCCTAGATACGTGGGTCCTTTCAAGATCATTGGAAAAAGAGGTGATCTCGCCTATCAACTTGAGCTTCCATCCAACTTTGCAAACGTGCACGATGTGTTCCACGTGTCACAGCTTCGCAAGTGCTTCAAGACTCCTGAACGCACTATCAACTTCGAAGAGATTGACCTTCAAGAAGATCTCTCTTATCATGAGCATACCGTTGCTATTCTTGAAGAAACCGAGCGCAAGACTCGCAACAAGTCAATCAAATTCCTGAAAGTGAAGTGGTCACACCATTCCGACCGAGAAGCTACCTGGGAGCGCGAGGATCACCTCCGTTCCGAATTTCCGGAGTTCTTTCAGTCCTAGATCTCGGGACAAGATCCTCTTGTAGTGGTGGAGTGTTGTAACACCCCGGAAGTAACTTTCCATATTTGTAACTCCAACTCTTGCCATTTTCGCATTGTGATATGATATTCCTCCGTGGTTGGGTTTTTCTTCATTTTGCTTTTTTCCATGTCATGCATTTTATATCATGTCATCATGTGCATCGCATTTGCATACGTGTTCGCCTCATGATTCCGAGCATTTTTCCGTTGTCCGCTTTTGCAATCCGACACTCCTATCTCCCCGGCGGCCCTTTTACGTTTTTCCGTGTGCGGTACTAAACCTTCTTGAAATGGACCGAGGTTTGTCTAGTGGCCTTGGTATACCAACCGCAGACCACCGGTCAAGTTTCGGGTCATTTGGAGCTCGTTTGGTACTCCAACGGTTAACCGCACTCTCGCAAAGGCCTCTTTTAAGTTGCAGCCCAACACCCCTTCAAAACAGCCCAATAACCCATCTAAGTCACTTCCATGCTCTCCGTCGTTCGATCACGATCGTGTGGGCGAAAACTACACCTCATTTGGACTCTCCTAGCTCCCTCTATGCCTATTTAAACACCTCCCCCGAAAATCCCGGATCATCCCCCCGAAACCCTAATTTTTTCCCTCCGCGCAGCGCCGGACGTGTCCGCTCGGTGCCGGACACGTCGCCGCCGCCGCTCCAGCTAACGGGAGCGCGCCAAGTGGCGGCTCCGCCCACCGCCGCCGCGAGGCCCGCCGCCCGTGACCGCCCCTCCCGCTCCAACCGGGCGCGCCGCCCCCTCGTCATGCCGCCGCCTCCTCTGGCTGGCGCCGCCCGCCCATCGCCCGTCGCCGCCCAGCAGCTCGCCCAGCGCCTCCTTGACCGCCGCCACCCGGCTGCCCGGCCTCCCTCGCCCGCAGACGGCCGGTCGCCGCCGACCACCTCGCCGGCCGGCGCGCCCGCCCGCCGACGGCCACCACCGCCCCCTCCTGCGGCGTCCCGACCGGCCGCCTCCTCCGGCGAACCGCACCGCGCCGCCGCCCTCGTCCGATCCAGCCGGCCAGATCCGACCTCGGGTCGCGCGCCCGTTGACTTCTTCCCCTCCTCTTCTTTCTCTAAGTTTTTCATCTCATGAATATTTTGTGTCATTTTCAACGTGGTGTAACTCTGTCATCGTAGCTCCATTTTGCGCGTATAATATATCAAAATGTTCGCCTCGAAGAGTAGATCATTTCATCTCATTGCATCATTTTCATTTGAGCTCATCTTGATGCCCGAAATGCTGTTAGAAGAGTGCTATGTGATGTTAGTTTCTGTTTCTTAACAGAATTTGCACTTTTGTTATTTTTGCCATGATTGATGTGTGCATCCTATGAATTTGAGTCCTACATGTGATTTGTAAAATGCCATGCCATCTTTCCAGGGGTGTATGCCATGTTTTTTTGTGATCTATGTGGTGACTAGCACAAGCATGCAAAGTAGGTGTCCTGATGTTGCTGTTTTCAGCCCTGTTTAGCTGATATTTTGATGCCATGTTAACTTGATGCTACCGAGAGATCTATGCATATTTTGAGATACTTCAGTAAGGATGTTTTGTAAAACATGTCTTGCTCTATCCATCCATGCCTTTGTTTGCAATTATGGAGTGCCATAGCTTGAGTCAATCGAGCTCTACTTTTGCTATCAAATGTTTCCTGGCAGATTGTTTACAGGTTATTCAATTTTGCCTAGGTTGTTGTGGTTGATCCATGTATGCTATGTTATTGTTCTTTCCATGTATGTCTTCTATGCCATGTCTTCTTGATGTATGTATGCTTAGTTTATCATATAAGTCTCTGTAGTAAGTGCATTGAGCTTGTAAACATGCCTACTTGTTGTCAGTTTTTGACATGTCATGTTGTTGAATCTGTTAACGAAACTTTCGATATTGACATGGGTGTTACTATATTTTCTGATCCTTTTTGGCTTATGGTCAGTAAGGGACTTTTGTTCTATGCTTTGAGTAGATTCATGCCATGCCTTGTTTTGCTATTATAAGTTCCTGTAGCATGTAGTTTTCTTGCTCTGAACATTGCAACCTGATGCTGTTTTTGCCATGTCCAGCCTGATATTTTGTGCACTTTTGCCATGCTTGTTTGAACCTGTTATGAAGTGAACTAGCCGTAGCTCAGTGCTCATCTTTTGTCGAGCATCTTTTTTAGATCACTGCCATATACTTTGTTGGTACGTTTGGGTGCAGTAGCTTAATTATTTGTTGCTTGCTAAGTGGCATCATGCTGTTAATGGCAGATTTGTGCCATTCTTGTTTTGCTTGTCATTTGCAAACCGTGCATCCGATTCCGGTGATCTTTATATCGATTTCAACCGAAATCATATCATCTTTCCAGTGGCATACTTGGTTTGCCAAGTTGATGCCTGGTTCATCATTTTTTCCTTCCGGAGCGCGCATACGCATTGCATATCACATCCCGCATATCATGACATGTTTTGCATCATGTTGCTTGTGCATTGCACCGTGATTTATTGTGGTTCCTTTGTTTGTGTTGTTGCTTTGGGTAGAGCCGGGAGACGAGTACGTGAACGAGGAACCTGTTGAGAACGCTTACGAGGATCAAGCTTTCGACAACTCTGAGAACATTGCAGGCAAGATGACCATACCCTCGAAATCACTTCTATCTTTGCTATGCTAGTTGCTCGCTCTTTTGCTATGCCTATGCTACGATGCCTACCACTTTCTATATCATGCCACCCATGTTGCCATGTCAGCCCCTAACCATCCTTTCCTAGCAAACCGTTGATTGGCTATGTTACCGCTTTGCTCAGCCCTCTTATAGCGTTGCTAGTTGCAGGTGAAGCTGAAGTTTGTTCCTTGTTGGAACATGGAGATGTTGTTCCTTGTTGGAACATGTTTACTTGTTGGGGATATCACAATATATATCTGCTATAATTTAATACATCTATATACTTGGTAAAGGGTGGAAGGCTCGGCCTTATGCCTGGTGTTTTGTTCCACTCTTGCCACCCTAGTTTCCGTCATACCGGTGTTATGTTCCTTGATTTCGCGTTCCTTACACGGTTGGGTGATTTATGGGACCCCCTTGACAGTTCGCTTTGAATAAGACTTGTCCAGCAAGGCCCAACATTGGTTTTACCATTTGCCACCTAAGCCTTTTCCCCCGGGTTTTCGCGAGCCCGAGGGTCATCTTTATTTTAACCCCCCGGACCAGTGCTCCTTCGAGTGCTGGCCCAAACTAGAGTGCTTTGCAGCGCCCCCTCAAGGAAACTTGAGGTCTGGTTTTAGTTGTACGGACTGCTCATCCGGTGTGCCCTGAGAACGAGATATGTGCAGCTCCTATCGGGATTTGTCGGCACATTCGGGCGGCTTTGCTGGTCTTGTTTTATTGCTGTCGAAATGTCTTGTAGTCCGGGATTCCGAGATTGATCGGGTCTTCCCGGTAGAAGGATTATGCTTCGTTGACCGTGAGAGCTTATAATGGGCTAAGTTGGGACACCCTGCAGGTAATATCTTTCAAAGCCGTGCCCGCGGTTATGAGGCAGATGGGAATTTGTTAATGTCCGGTTGTAGAAAACCCGAAGTTGACCTCAAATAAAATACACATCAACCGCGTGTGTAACCGTGATGGTCTCTTCTCGACGGAGTCCGGGAAGTGAACACGGTGTTGGAGTTATGTCTGACGTAAGTAGTTCAGGATCACTTCTTGATCGCTACTAGCTTCACGTCCGTGCTTTGCTTCTCTCCTCGCTCTCTTTTGCGAATGTAGCCACCATATATGCTAGCCGCTTGCTGCAGCTCCACTTTACTACTCTGTCCTTCCTATAAGCTTAAATAGTCTTGATCTCGTGGGTGTGAGATTGCTGAGTCCCCGTGACTCACAGATACTTCCAAAACAGTTGCAGGTGCCGATGATGCCAGTGCAGGTGACGCAACCGAGCTCACGTGGGAGTTCGACAAGGAACGTGGTCGTTACTATGTGTCTTTTCCTGATGATCGAGAGTGGTGCCCAGTTGGGACGATCGGGATCCGTAGCATTTGGGGTATCTTCTTTTATTTTGGTTCCGTAGTCGGACCTTGAGTGTACTCAATGATGGATGTTTATTTATGTACTGTGTGAAGTGGCGGCTGTAAGCCAACTATGTATCTCTTTCCCTTATTTATTACATGGGTTGTGTGAAGATTACCTCACTTGCGACATTGCTTTCAATGCGGTTATGCCTCTAAGTCGTGCCTCGACACGTGGGAGATATAGCCGCATCGGGGGCGTTACAACAACCCCGGTTTTAGCCAAGCAATTGGTTCATACTTTTTAACGCACTTCATCCTTTTCAACTTTTATGCAATACATGAGCGCAGCCATGGATATATCACTATGGTGGAATAAGGTATAATGATAGGGGTTATGTGGGAAGACAAAAAAGGAGAAAGTCTCACATCGAGGAGGCCAATCAAAGGGCTATGGAGATGCCCGTCAATTGATGTCAATGCAAGGAGTAGGGATTGACATGCATCGGATGCACTAGAGCTATAAGTGTATGAAAGCTCAAACAAAAGAAACTAAGTGGGTGTGCATCCAACTTGCTTGCTCACGAAGACCTCGGGTATTTGAGGAAGCCCATCATTGGAATATACAAGGCAAGTTCTATAATGAAATTTTCCACTAGTATATGAAAGTGACAAAATGAGAGACTCTCTATCATGAAGATCATGGTGCTACTTTGAAGCACAAGTGTGGTAAAAGGATAGTAACATTGTCCCTTCTCTCTTTTTCTCTCATTTTTTTCTTTTGTGCCTTTTTTTCTTTTTTTTTTCATGGCCTCTTTTTTTTAGTCCGGAGTCTCATCCCGACTTGTGGGGGAATCATATTCTCCATTATCCTTTCCTCACTTGGGACAATGCTCTAATAATGATGATCATCACACTTTTATTTACTTACAACTCATGAATTACAACTCGATACTTAGAACAAGATATGACTCTATATGAATGCCTCCGGCGGTGTACCGGGATATGCAATGAATCAAGAGCGACATGTATGAAAGAATTATGAACGGTGGCTTTGCCACAAATACGATGTCAACTACATGATTATGCAAAGCAATATGACAATGATGGAGCGTGTCATGATAAACGAAACGATGGGAAGTTGAATGGCAATATATCTCGGAATGGCTATGGAAATGCCATAATAGGTAGGTATGGTGGCTCTTTTGAGGAAGGTATAAGGAGGTTTATGTGTGATAGAGCGTATCATGTCACGGGGTTTGGATGCACCGGCGAAGTTTGCACCAACTATTAAGGTGAGAAATGGCAATGCACGGTACCGAAGAGGCTAGAAAATTGCAGAAAGGTAAGTGTGCGTATAATCCATGGACTCACATTAGTCATAAAGAACTCATATACTTATTGCAAAAATTCATTAGCCCTCGAAGCAAAGTACTACTACACATGCTCCTAAGGGAAGGGTTGGTAGGAGTTAACCATCGCGTGATCCCGACCGCCACACAAAGGATGACAATCAATAAATACCTCATGCTCCGACTTCCTTACATAATGGTTCAACATATGTGCATGCTACGGGAATCACAAACTCCAACACAAGTATTTCTCAATTTCACAATTACTCAACTAGCACAACTATGATATTACCACATTTATATCTCAAAACAATTATCAAGCATCAAATTTCTAATGATATTATAATTAAAGAAAATTGCCATGCTGTTTTAAGAGTCTCAAAATAATATAAGGGAAGCATGAGAGAACAATAGTTTCTATAAAAAAAATCCACCATCGTGCTCTAAAAGATATAATTGAAGCACTAGAGCAAAAACTATATAGCTCAAAAAATATAAATGAAGCACATAGAGTATTCTAATAAATTCCGATTTATGTGTGTATCTCTCAAAAGGTGTGTACAGCAAGGATGATTGTGGTAAACTAAAAAGCAAAGACTCAAATCATACAAGACGCTCCAAGCAAAACACATATCATGTGGTGAATAAAAATATAGCTCCAAGTAAAGTTACCGATGGAAGTAGACGAAAGAGGGGATGCCTTCCGGGGCATCCCCAAGATTTGGATTTTTGGTGTCCTTATATTATCTTGGGGTGACATGGGCATCCCCAACCTTAGTCTCTTGCCACTCCTTGTTCCACAATCCATCAAATCTTTTACCCAAAACTTGAAAACTTCACAACACAAAACTTAGCAGAAAATCACGTGAGCTCTGTTAGTGAAAGAAAACAAAACACCACTTCAAGGTACTGTATTGAACTCATTCTTTATTTATATTTGTGTTAAACCTACTGTATTACAACTTCTCTATGGTTTATAAACTCTTCTACTAGCCATAGATTCATCAAAATAAGCAAACAACACATGAAAAACAGAATCTGTCAAAAACAGAACAGTCTGTAGTAATCTATAACTAATGCAAACTTCTAGAACTCAGAAAAATATACCAAAATAAGACGACCTATACAATTTGTTTATTGATCTACTGCAATTGGAATAAGTATTTTATCATGTTCTGGTGATTTTTAACAATTGTTTTAGTGAACAGAAAGTTTCTGGAATTTTCAGCAAGATCAAATAACTATCATCCAAGAAGATCCTATAGGTTTAACTTGGCACAAACACTAATTAAAACATAAAAAAAATCTAACCAGAGGCTAGATCAAATATTTATTCCTAAACAGAAGCAAAAAAGCAACAAAACTAAAATAAAATTGGGTTGCCTCCCAACAAGCGCTATCGTTTAACGCCCCTATCTAGGCATAAAAGCAAGGATAGATCTAGGTATTGCCATCTTTGGTAGGCAATCCATGAGTGGCTCTCATAATAGATTCATAAGGTTATTTTATTTTATTTCTAGGGAAGTTTTTGATGCCTTTCCTTAATGGAAATTGGAATCTAATATTCCCTTCCTTCATATCAATAATTGCACCAATCGTTCTAAGAAAAGGTCTACCAAGAATAATATGACATGAAGGATTGCAATCTATGTCAAGAACGATGAAATCTACGGGCACATAGTTCCTATTTGCAAAAATAAGAACATCATTAATTCTTCCCATGGGTTTCTTAATGGTGGAATCCGCAAGGTGCAAGTTCAAAGAACAATCATCAAATTCACGGAATCCTGGCAAATCACACAAAGTTTTTGGGATCGTAGAAACACTAGCACCTAAATCACACAAAGCATAGCATTCATGTTCTTTAATTTTAATTTTAATGGTAGGTTCCCACTCATCATAATGTTTTCTAGGGATAGAAACTTCCAACTCAAGTTTTTCTTCATAAGATTGCATCAAAGCATCAACGATATGTTTAGTAAAAGCTTCATTTTGGCTATAAGCATGAGGAGAATTTAGCACGGATTTCAACAAGGAAATACAATCTATCAAAGAGCAATTATCATAATTAAATTCCTTGAAATCCAAAATAGTGGGTTCATTAATATCTAAAGTTTTGATCTCTTCAATCCCACTTTTACCAATTTTTGCATCAAGATCTAAAAACTCCGAATTTTTGGGACGCCTTCTAGGTAAAGGTGACTCATCTCCAGCCCCATCATTATCAAGATTCATATTGCAAAACAAAGATTTAATAGGAGACACATCAATAACTTTTAGATCTTCGTCTTTATTCTCACAAAAACTAGAAGAACACGCTTTCACAAAGCAATCTTTCTTAGCACACATCCTGGCGGTTCTTTATTTGCACTCATCAATGGAAATTCTAATGGCTTTGAGAGGAGCATTGCTATCATGCTTAGGCGGAATAGATCTAAGTTTCAAAGAATCAACATCAAGAGAAATTCTATCAACGCTCCAAGCCAATTCATCAACCTTGAGCAATTGTTTTTCAAGCAAAGCATTGAAATTCTTTTGTGAATTCATAAACTCCTTATCACTAGTCTCAAATTCAAAGGGCATCTTATTAAAATTTCCATAAGAGTTGTGGTAGGAATTACCATAATTATTAGAGGAGTTACTAGGATACGGCCTAGGATTAAAGTTTCCTCTATACGCGTTGTTACCAAAATTATTCCGACCAACAAAATTCACATCCATAGATTCATTATTATTCTCAATCAAAGTAGACAAAGGCATATCATTAGGATCAGAAGAAACACTTTTAGTAGCAAATAATTTCATAAGTTCATCCATCTTTCCACTCATAACATTAATTTCTTCTATCACATGCACTTTTTTATTAGTAAATCTTTTGGTGTGCCATTGAGAATAATTAACCATAATATTATCTAGGATTTTAGTAGCTTCTCCTAAAGTGATTTCCATAAAAGTGCCTCCTGCGGCCGAATCTAAAAGATTTCTAGAAGAAAAATTCAATCCGGCATAAAAATTTTGTATAATCATCCAAAGATTCAAACCATGTGTAGGGCAATTACATATCATTAATTTCATCCTCTCCCAAGCTTGTGCAACATGTTCATGATCTAGTTGCTTAAAATTCGTGATATCGTTTCTAAGGGAGATGATTTTAGCGGGAGGAAAATACTTAGATATAAAAGCATCTTTGCACTTATTCCATGAATCAATACTATTTTTAGGCAAAGATGAAAACCTAGCTTTAGCATGATCTCTAAGCGAAAAAGGAAATAGCTTCAATTTAACAATATCATTGTCCACGTCTTTCTTCTTTTGCATATCACACAAATCAACGAAGCTATTTAGATGGGTAGCGGCATCTTCACTAGGAAGGCCGGCGAATTGATCTTTCATGACAAGATTCAACAAGGCAACATTAATTTTGCAAGATTCGGCATCGATAAGAGGAGTAATCGGAGTGCTAAGAAAATCATTGTTGTTGTTATTGGCAAAGTCACACAATTTAGTATTATATTGAGCCATCGTGACAAGCAAGCAATCCAACACACGAGCAAACAAGAAGCAAGCGAAAAAGAGGCGAACGGAAAAGAGAGGGCAAATAAAACGGCAAGGGTGAAGTGGGGGAGAGGAAAACGAGAGGCAAATGGCAAATAATGTAATGCGAGGGATAAGGGTTTGTGTTGGGTACTTGGTATGTCTTGACTTGTGCGTAGACTCCCCATCAACGGCGCCAGAAATCCTTCTTGCTACCTCTTGAGCACTGCGTTGGTTTTCCCTTGAAGAGGAAAGGGTGATGCAGTAAAGTAGCATAAGTATTTACCTCAGTTTTTGAGAACCAAGGTATCAATCCAGTAGGAGACCACGCTCGAGTCCCACGCACCTACACAAACTAATAAGAACCTCGCAACAACGTGATAAAGGGGTTGTCAATCCCTTCACGGTCACTTACGAGAGTGAGATCTGATAGATATGATAAGATAATATTTTTGGTACTTTTATGATAAAGAGTAAATAAAGATGCAAAATAAACTAAACGTCAATAGAAATAGCTAAGTATTGAAGATTAATATGATGGAAAATAGACCCGGGGGCCATAGGTTTCACTAGTGGCTTCTCTCAAGAGCATAAGTATTACGGTGGGTGAACACATTACTGTCGAGCAATCGATAGAATTGAGCATAGTTATGAGAATATCTAGGTATGATCATGTATATAGGAATCACGTCCGCGACAAGTAGACCGAAACGATTCTGCATCTACTACTATTACTCCACACATCGACCGCTATCCAGCATGCATCTAGAGTATTAAGTTCATAAGAACAGAGTAATGCTTTAAGTAAGATGACATGATGTAGAGGGATAAATTCATGCAATATGATATAAACCCCATCTTGTTATCCTCGATGGCAACAATACAATCGTGCCTTGCTGCCCTAACATCACTTTGGGAAAGGACACCGCAAGATTGAACCCAAAGCTAAGCACTTCTCCCATTGCAAGAAAGATAAATCTAGTAGGCCAAACCAAACTGATAATTCGAAGAGACTTGCAAAGATAACCAATCATACATAAAAGAATTCAGAGGAGATTCAAATATTGTTCATAGATAAACTAGATCGTAAACCCACAATTCATCGGTCTCACAAACACACCGCAAAAGAAGATTACATTGAACAGATCTCCACGAGAATCATGGAGAACTTTGTATTGAGATCCAAAGAGAGAGAAGAAGCCATCTAGCTAATAACTATGGACCCGAAGGTATGAGGTAAACTACTCACACATCATCAGAGAGGCTATGGTATTGATGTAGAAGCCCTCCGTGATCAATGCCCCCTCCGGCGGAGCGCCGGAAAAGGCCCCAAGATGGGATCTCACGGGTACAGAAGGTTGCGGCGGTGGAATTAGGTTTTCGTGGATGCCTCTGATGGTTTGGGGGTATGTAGGTATATATAGGAGGAAGAAGTACGTCGGTGGAGCAACATTGTCCCCACGAGGGTGGTGGAGGGCGCGCCCAGGGGGGTAGGCGCGCCCCCTGCCTCGTGCTCTCCTGGTTGATTTCTTGAGGTAGACTCCAAGTCCTCTGGATCACGTTTGTTTCGAAAATCACGTTCCCGAAGGTTTCATTCCGTTTGGACTCCGTTTGATATTCTTTTTCTGTGAAACTCTGAAATAGGCAAAAAAACAGCAATTTGGGCTGGGCCTCCGGTTAATAGGTTAGTCCCAAAAATAATATAAAAGTGTATAATAAAGCCCACTAAACATCCAAAACAGAATATAAATTTGTTGGAGACGTATCAATTTTCCGGAACCCCAGCCACGCGGATCGCGTGTGTGCACCGTAGGATGCGCCGTGATCGAACGACAATCCATGTCCCTCACATCACACCAGTGCAGCTGTAGCTGGATTGGATTTATATGCGCTAAATGCCTAGAAAATGCACATAATCCCCTAAATATGGTAAATGAGCCCGAAAAAAAGCCAAATTTGAAAACGGTGATTTGGAGATTGTATGTTCGTCGTGAAAAAAACTCCAGGGCAAATAACGAAGAAAATTTGGATTCCCCTTCAATCTTGGTGATTTCCCTCTCGAAAGCATGGAACTTCCTAGGTGATGGTTTGATTTATGAAGGGTGTGCATGACGACATAAGCCAAACCTTCTCAAATTTTACCAGGGCATGGTGAGTTCATACCATGGCACCATGCTAGGCGTCATGTTTTTCAAGCATTTATTTCATTTTTTCTATAGTTGAAAACCCAATAAACAGACGTTGTGGTTGACTTTTGCCACACATTTCATCGAAATATCTATCCATTCCTTGTAAAAGGCATGAGAATTTACTAAATGCCACGAGCATGGTTTTCCAGGCCGTTCTTGTGCACCCTTTCATGCATCGATTGTCTAAACTTGAATTATGTCCATTAATGCCTAGGAAATGCACATAATCCCCATAATATGGTAAATGAGCCCGGAAAAGTGCCAAATTTGAACACGGTGATTTGCAAGGTGTATGTTCATCGTAGAAAAAACTCATGGACAAAGGACAAAGGAAATTTGGGTCCCCCTTCAATCTTGGTGATTTCCCCCTCGAAATCATGAAACTTCCTCGGTGATGGTTCGATTTATGAAAGGCTTGCATCACGACATAAGGAAAACATTCTCCAATTTTTACCAGGGCACGGTGAGGCCATACCATGGCACCACGTCAGGCGTCATGTTTTCCAACCATGTATTTCATTTTTTGTATAGTTGTTAACCCAGTAAACGACGCGTTTATGGTTGACTATTGCCACACATTTCTTTGAAATATCTGCCCATTCCTTGTAAAAGGCATGAGAATGTACTAAATATCACAAGCATGATTTTCCAGACCGTTCTTGTGCACATTTTCATGCACCGATTGTTCGAATTTGAATTACGTGCATTAATGCCTAGAAAATGCAAATAATCCCTAAATATGGTAAATGAGCCTAGAAAAATGTCAAATTTGAACACATTGCATTTGAGGAGGTATGTTGATTGTTGGAAAAAACTGGATGACAAACTAGGACGGAAATTTGGATTCCCCTTCAATCTTGGTGATTTCCCTCACGAAAGCATGGAACTTCCTCGGTGATGGTTTGATTTATGAAGGGTGTGCATGACGACATAAGCCAAACCTTCTCAAATTTTACCAAGGAATGGTGAGTTCATACCATGGCACCATGCTAGGCGTCATGTTTTTCAAGCATTTATTTCATTTTATTCTAAAGTTGAAAACCCAATAAACAGACGTTTGTGGTTGACTATTGCCACACATTTCATCGAAATATCTATCCATTCCTTGTAAAAGGCATGAGAATTTACTAAATGCCACGAGCATGATTTTCCAGACCGTTCTTGTGCACCCTTTCATGCATCGATTGTCTGAACTTGAATTATGTCCATTAATGCCTAGGAAATGCACATAATCCCCTAAATATGGTAAATGAGCCGGGAAAAGTGCCAAATTTGAACACGGTGATCTGCAAGGTGTATGTTCATTGTAGAAAAAACTCATGGACAAAGGACAAAGGAAATTTGGAGCCCCCTTCAATCTTGGTGATTACCCCCTCGAAACCATGAAACTTCCGCGGTGATGGTTCGATTTATGAAAGGCGTGCATGATGACATAAGGAAAGCATTCTCAAATTTTTACCAGGGCACGGTGAGGCCATACCATGGCACCACACCAGGCGTCATGTATTTCATCTTTGTATAGTTGTTAACCCAGTAAATGACGCGTTTATAATTGACTATTGCCACACATTTCATTGAAATATCTTCCCATTCCTTATAAAAGGCATGAGAATGTACTAAATAGCACGAGCATGGTTTTCCAGATCGTTCTTGTGCACCTTTTCATGCACCGATTGTTCGAATTTGAATTATGTGCATTAATGCCTAGAAAATGCAAATAATCCCTAAATATGGTAAATGAGCCCAGAAAAATGTCAAATTTGAAAACGCTGTAAGGTATGTTGATCGTTGGAAAAAACTGGATGACAAATGAGGACGAAAATTTGGATTCCCCTTCAATCTTGGGGATTTCCCTCTCGAGAGCATGGAACTTCCTCGGTGATGGTTTGATTTATGAAGGGCGTGCATGACGACATAAGCCAAACCTTCTCAAATTTTACCAGGGCATGGTGAGTTCATACCATGGCACCATACTAGGCGTCATGTTTTTCAAGCATTTATTTCATTTTTTCTATAGTTGAAAACCCAATAAACAGACGTTTGTGGTTGACTATTGCCACACATTTCATCGAAATATCTATCCATTCCTTGAAAAAGGCATGAGAATTTACTAAATGCCACGAGCATGGTTTTCCAGGCCGTTCTTGTGCACCCTTTCATGCATCGATTGTCTGAACTTTAATTATGTCCATTAATGCCTAGGAAATGCGCATAATCCCCTAAATATGGTAAATGAGCCCGGAAATGTGCCAAATTTGAACACGGTGATTTGCAAGGTGTATGTTCATCGTAGAAAAAATTCATGGACAAAGGACAAAGGAAATTTGGATCCCCCTTCAATCTTGGTGATTTCCCCCTCGAAACCATGAAACTTCCTCGGTGATGGTTCGATTTATGAAAGGCGTGCATGATTACATAAGGAAAGCATTCTCAAATTTTTACCAGGGCACGATGAGGCCATACCATGGCACCACACCAGGCGTCATGTATTTCATTTTTGTATAGTTGTTAACCCAGTAAATGACGCATTTATCGTTGACTATTGCCACACATTACCTTGAAATATCTTCCCATTCCTTGTAAAAGGCATGAGAATGTACTAAATAGCACGAGCATGGTTTTCCAGACCGTTCTTGTGCACCTTTTCATGCACCGATTGTTCGAATTTGAATTATGTGCATTAATGCCTAGAAAATGCAAATAATCCCTAAATATGGTAAATGAGCCCAGAAAAATGTCAAATTTGAACACGTTGCATTTCAGGAGGTATGATTATCGTGGAAAAAACTGGATGACAAACTAGGACAGAAATTTGGGTTCCCCTTCAATCTTGGTGATTTCCCTCTCGAAAGCATGGAACTTCCTAGGTGATGGTTTGATTTATGAAGGGTGTGCATGACGACATAAGCCAAACCTTCTCAAATTTTACCAGGGCATGGTGAGTTCATACCATGGCACCATGCTAGGCGTCATGCTTTTCAAGCATTTATTTCATTTTTTCTATAGTTGAAAACCCAATAAACAGACGTTTGTGGTTGACTTTTGCTACACATTGCATCGAAATATCTATCCATTCCTTGTAAAAGGCATGAGAATTCACAAAATGCCACGAGCATGGTTTTCCAGGCCGTTCTTGTGCACCCTTTCATGCATCGATTGTCTAAACTTGAATTATGTCCATTAATGCCTAGGAAATGCACATAATTCCCAAAAAATGGTAAATGAGCCCGGAAAAGTGCCAAATTTGAACACGGTGATTTGCAAGGTGTATGTTCATCGTAGAAAAAACTCATGGACAAAGGACAAAGGAAATTTGGGCCCCCCTTCAATCTTGGTGATTTCCCCCTCGAAACCATGAAACTTCCTCGGTGATGGTTCGATTTATGAAAGGCTATCATGATTACATAAGGAAAGCATTCTCAAATTTTTACCAGGGCATGGTGAGGCCATACCATGGCACCACACCAGGCGTCATGTTTTTCAAGCATGTATTTCATTTTTGTATAGTTGTTTACCCAGTAAATGATGCGTTTATCGTTGACTATTGCCACACATTTCCTTGAAATATCTTCCATTCCTTGTAAAAGGCATGAGAATGTACTAAATAGCACGAGCATGGTTTTCCAGACTGTTCTTGTGCACATTTCCATGCATCGATTGTTCGAATTTGAATTATGTGCATTAATGCCTAGAAAATGCAAATAATCCCTAAATATGGTAAATGAGCCCAGCAAAATGTCAAATTTGAACATGTTGCATTTGAGGAGGTATGTTGATCGTTGGAAAAAATTGGATGACAAACTAGGACGGAAATTTGGATTCCCCTTCAATCTTGGTGATTTCCCTCTCGAAAGCATGGAACTTCCTCGGTGATGGTTTGATTTATGAAGGGCGTGCATGACGACATAAGCCAAACCTTCTCAAATTTTACTAGGGCATGGTGAGGCCATACCATGGCACCATGCTAGGCGGCATGTTTTTCAAGCATTTATTTCATTTTTCTATAGTTGAAAACCCAATAAACAGACGTTTGTGGTTGACTATTGCCACATATTTCATCAAAATACTATCCATTCCTTGTAAAAGGCATGAGAATTTACTAAATGGCACGAGCATGGTTTTTCAGGCCGTTCTTGTGCACCCTTTCATGCATCGATTGTCTAAACTTGAATTATGTCCATTAATGCCTAGGAAATGCACATAATCCCCTAAATATGGTAAATGAGCCCGGAAATGTGCCAAATTTGAACACGGTGATTTTCAAGGTGTATGTTCATCGTAGAAAAAACTCATGGACAAAGGACAAAGGAAATTTGGATGCCCCTTCAATCTTGGTGATTTCCCCCTCGAAACCATGAAAATCCTATGTGATGGTTCAATTTATGAAAGGCATGCATGATGACATAAGGAAAACATTCTCAAATTTTTACCAGGGCACGGTGAGGCCATACCATGGCACCACACCAGGCGTCATGTTTTTCAACCATGTATTTCATTTTTGTATAGTTGTTAACCCAGTAAACGACGCGTTTATGGTTGACTATTGCCACACATTTCCTTGAAATATCTTCCCATTCCTTGTAAAAGGCATGAGAATGTACTAAATAGCACTAGCATGGTTTTCTAGACTGTTCTTGTGCACCTTTTCATGCACCGATTGTTCGAATTTGAATTATGTGCATCATTAATGCCTAGAAAATGCACATAATCCCCTAAATATGGTAAATGAGCCCAGAAAATGTCAAATTTGAACACGTTGCATTTGAGGCGGTATGTTGATCGTTGGAAAAAACTGAATGACAAACTAGGACGGAAATTTGGATTCCCCTTCAATCTTTGTGATTTCCCCCTCGAAAGCATGGAACTTCCTTGGTGATGATTCGATTTCGAAGGGCGTGCATGACGACATAAATCAAACCTTCTCAACTTTTAAGCAGGGCATGGTGATGCCATACCATGGCACCATGCCAGGCGTCATGCTTTTCAAGAACGTATTTCATTTTTCTATAGTTGATAACCCAGTAAATGACGCGTTTGTGGTTGACTATTGCCACGCATTCTATTGAAATCTTTGCCCATTCCTTGTAAAAGGCTTGAGAATTTACTAAATACCATGAGTATGGTTTTTCCAGACTATTCTTGTGCACCTTTTCAAGCACCAATTGTTTGAATTTGAATTATGTGCATTAATGCCTACAAAATGCACATAATCCCCTAAATACTGTAAATGAACCCGGAAAGTGCCAAAATTGAACACGGTGATTAGCAGGGTTTATGTTCACCGTAGAAATAACTCATGGATGAAGGACAAAGGAAATTTGGATTCGCATTCAATCTCGGTGATTTACTATCGCACACGATTCATCTCCGTCGCCTCTACGAGCCGCGTGTGTTCACTCACACATGCAAAAGGAAAAGAAAACCCTCACCAACTTCGGCACCCACTTGCCGCGGACTCCTCCGCAACTCTGCACCTCATCAAATTTTATCGCGGCTGTCACCCTAAACTCGACGACTGTTGTCGGTGGGCGAAGGTCGCGCTCCCAATGGCATGGGATTTCGCCCCTACCACTTTTCACCGCCTATCTGCACCGACATTCTAGACTCTGGTCGACTGGGGTTTTCTGCGGGATTGGGCCAGGGATTTTTCTCATGGAGAAGGTAATCAACTTAGAGAAATATTCACTCATCTCTTATCGCAGTCCGTTCGTCGCTGTTAATCAACCGGCGGAAATCGCCGTGGAATCATTTTTGCTCTAGCTGATTCGTGTGTGTTCATTCATGTGTCCACAGTGCGAGCACAAATCAGGCAAGTGTGGTCGCGGCCAATCAGAAATGAAGTTCTATCTCACCATTCCAGATGACTTTAGGGAGCGCTCG
The DNA here is from genome assembly GCA_021605205.1 of Aegilops longissima. Classification (NCBI taxonomy): domain Eukaryota; kingdom Viridiplantae; phylum Streptophyta; class Magnoliopsida; order Poales; family Poaceae; genus Aegilops; species Aegilops longissima. The sequence goes on from CM038678.1 coordinate 282,937,927, forward strand.
GTATGTTCAATCTCAACCTACCACGGTCGGCATGGCCTAAATTTGTGAACATATACCGTCTGTTGCTACATGATCTATATATTTGCATCAAATCTTTGTTACATTATCTTTTTTTAATTATGTATTTTTGTACTTTGCTTTCATCTATTTATTGATCTGTTCTATCAGTTACTCCCATATTTGCATCTTGCTCTGTTATTTCAATATATCTAATTTACGATCTTAATTTTCATATCAAGCAGTACATCCCTTGCTTTGCAAGAACATGAGTAGAAGGAAATCTTGGGCTTTACTTTGTTGATGACTCCTAGGATGTCCTATTGACAACGCTGCATGGATTTACAATGACAGTTAGCATAAAACTTGATAAAGATGGTCACTCCTATTTTAACGCAGACCTTTGGAGAAAAATGTCTAAGTGTTATGAACTGAAAGCTGGCAATAAAATTCTAGTGCATGCACCACAGCCCTGTCTAATTAACATGGATGTTTACTTCCCCAACGTCATCAGCCGATCAAAGTCTGATCGAGGTTAATGTCGTTTTAACTTTCTCCATGTTGTCATATTACTTAGCAAAATCGGGGTATTTTTTCTGACTAATTGATCATTATTTAAGCAACGAACAGTGATTTCATTTTCTGACTCTGTTCCTAGGCAGTAACAAATTCTATTTACCAATTCATGTGCATTATATATTCTTCTGCCGTGTTCTGAATAAATAATACATTTCCACCTTTTAAGCAGGATATGTTGGATGCATAGTGAATGATCTGTACGTTACTAAGCGTACCAAATTTCAATGGAAGGACTTGAAGCATGTCATAAACTTTGTTCATAATCTGACAGAGATAGCACAGCGTATGAATGCTAAATTTTGGATGGAATTAATTATACCTATGGTGCACACATTGAACAAGACGAATTGTGTGCACAAAACGCTCATAAAAAGTCTTATTTTAATGTTGATATGTTACAATTGGTTTTTATTCTACATGTCAACAGAAATTGACCACTGTAGCAGTTCCTGGATCGATTTCCCGGCATGGTCGAATTACCCTTGTGTCGGTGGAAACAACACCTATGGGATCACTAGAATCCATTCTATGGTTGGCGGGCGCGGGGTCGTGAGAACAGCAGGTCTAACAGGAAGCACACGGATCATTTACCCAGGTTCGGGCCGCGAGGATGCGTAATACCCTAGTCCTGCTTTGGTGGATGTATTGAGTGTTCTTATGTTCTTGAGCTAGCTACGGGGTGTAACTTGCCCAACAGAGCCGATTCCCCCTCCAGTATGCCATGGGCCTCCTTTTATAGTCGAAAGGGGCTGCCACAGTGGCACACAGGAGGTGGAAAGGTCTACAGTGCTGCGAGCTTATCGCCCGTATTACAGGACAAGATGCATTTAATGCATCGCTTAGGTGTCCCTTAGCTTTATCAGGGACGGAGACGAGGCCCGTCCCGTCCGTTGCCGCTCGCCTTGCTTCGACACGTGCCCAGCCAGCGATGCATGCGACACCATGTAGGCAGGCAGGTGATACGTCTCCAACGTATCTATAATTTTTGATTTCTCCATGCTATATTATCTACTGTTTTGGACTATATTGGGCTTTATTTTCCACTTTTATATTACTTTTGGGACTAACCTATTAACCGGAGGCCCAGCCCAGAATTGTTGTTTTTTGCCTATTTTAGTGTTTCGAAGAAACGGAATATCAAATGGAGTCCAAACGGAATGAAACCATCTTGAACGTGATTTTCTCAACAAATATGATCCAGGAGACTCCTCCGTCAAGAAAGGAGGGAGGCGTCACGAGGGCGGAGGGCGCCCCCCCTAGGGCGCGCCCCCTGCCTCGTGGGCCCCCCTTTGCTCCACCGACGTACTCCTTCCTCCTATATATACCTAGGTACCCCCAAACGATCAGATACGGAGCCAAAAACCTAATTCCACCGCCGCAACCTTCTGTACCCATGAGATCCCATCTTGGGGCCTGTTCCGGAGCTCCGCCGGAAGGGGAATCCACCACGGAGGGCTTCTACATCAACACCATAGCCCCTCCGATGAAGTGTGAGTAGTTTACCTCAGACCTTCGGGTCCATAGTTAGTAGCTAGATGGCTTCTTCTCTCTTTTTGGATCTCAATACAATGTTCTCCCCCTCTCTCGTGGAGATCTATTCGATGTAATCTTCTTTTTGCGGTGTGTTTGTTGAGACCGATGAATTGTGGGTTTATTATCAAGATTATCTATGAACAATATTTGAATCTTCTCTGAATTCTTTTATGTATGATTGGTTATCTTTGCACTCTTCGAATTATCAGTTTGGTTTGGCCTACTAGATTGGTTTTTTCTTGCAATGGGAGAAGTGCTTAGCTTTGGGTTCAATCTTGCGGTGTCCTTTCCCAGTGACAGTAGGGGCAGCAACGCACGTATTGTATTGTTTCCATCGATGATAGCAAGATGGGGTTTTTATCATATTGCATGAATTTATCCCTCTACATCATGTCATCTTGCTTAAGGCGTTACTCTGTTTTCTTGAACTTAATACTCTAGATGCATGCTGGATAGCGGTCGATGAGTGGAGTAATAGTAGTAGACGCAGGCAGGAGTCGGTCTACTTGTCTCGGACGTGATGCCTATATACATGATCATACCTAGATATTCTCATAACTATGCTCAATTCTGTCAATTGCTCAACAGTAATTTGTTCACCCACCGTAGAATACTTATGCTCTTAGGAGAAGCCACTAGTGAAATCTATGGCCCCCGGGTCTATTCTCATCATATCAATATTTCATCACTTTATTATTGCTTTGCTTTTTTACCTTGCTCTTTTATTCTACTTTGCATCTTTATACCAAAAATACCAAAAATATTATCTATCATCTCTATCAGATCTCACTCTCGTAAGTGACCGTGAAGGGATTGACAACCCCTAATCGCGTTGGTTGCGTTGAGCTATTTGTTTTGTGTAGGTACGAGGGACTCGCGCGTAGCCTCCTACTGGATTGATACCTTGATTCTCAAAAACTGAGGGAAATACTTACTCTACTCTGCTGCATCACCCTTTCCTCTTCAAGGAAATCGAACGCAGTGCTCAAGAGGTAGAAGGAAGATTTCTGGCGCCGTTGCCGGGGATTCTACGCAAAAGTGAACATACCAAGTACCCATCACAATCCCTTATCTCTCGCATTACATTATTTTCCATTTGCCTCTCGTTTTCCTCTCCTCCACTTCACCCTTGCCGTTTTATTCGCCCTCTCTTTTCCGTTCGCCTAGATGTCTTTCTTGGCTCGTTTTCTCGCATGGTTGAAATAGTTGAGTATTTATTCCTAAACAGAGAAGCTAATATCTATGGATCCTCATCCGCTTGCCAATCTTTTTAAGAGATCCAATTATGATGAACCAATTCCTAGTGATTTGGATGCACTAGATTATCTTTATAAGCTTTTGCCTGAAATCCGTAGATCTGAAAATTGTGATGAAGTGCTTTATGAAGTGATTCACGGTAGATCTTTGAGTAAAAAGCATGATTGCAATGATTTTATTATAAATTCTATTGATGTAAATTATGCTAATAATATGCAAAACCCTAAGCTTGGGGGTGCTAGTTTTGTTATGTCCAATAGTCATGATTAGGGAGATTCTTCTTATGATCTTGAAAATTTATTTAAGCCCCATGATGAATATAAGATTGATAATAGTGTTTGCAATAATATTGAAAGTGGGTTTGGAAGAGTGTCAACTTTAGATCCCACATATTTGGATAACATTCAATCTTATGAATTTTTTTATTAAAGTGGGCTTGGAGAAATCATGACTTTAGTTAATGATAATCCCACTATTTTGGAAGAGTGTCAACTTCGCATGCATGTGGATCGTGTTGAGAATATGTTATGTTATAGCTATATCGTTGAATTTTCTTATGATCGTACATGTAATTATTATGAGAGAGGAAAATATGGTTATAGAAATTTTCATGTTACTAAATTACCTCTCTTTATGTTGAGATTGCTATTGTTCCTTTCCGCTTCCTTGCATATGCTAGTTTTTGCTTGCTACGATAATTTGTTTGCCTATAATATGCCTATGCATAGGAAGTATGTTAGACTTAAGTGTGTTTGTCACATGTTTTATGATGCTCTCTTTGTGCCTCAATTCTTGTCTTTCTTGTGAGCATCATTGAAATCTCAATGCCTAGCTAAAAAGGCTTTAAAGAAAAGTGCTTGTTGGGAGACAACCCAATATTTTTCCTTGCTGCTTAGTAATAAATAATCCATATACCTTCTGTTTATATGTGGTTTTATGTTTTAATTAGTATTTGTGCCAAGTTAAACCTATAGGATCTTCTTGGATGATAGTTATTTGATCTTGCTGTAATTTCCAGAAACTATGCGCTTAGTGCCAGAATTATGACAAATCACCAGAACGTGATAAAATACTGATTCCAATTTCTGATGATCAATAAACAAATTTCCTAGGACTTCATATTTTTTCTGATTTTTTTGAGTTCTAGAAGTTTGCGTTAGTTACAGATTACTACAGACTGTTCAGTTTTTGACAGATTCTGTTTTTCGTGTGTTGTTTGCATATTTTGATGAATCTATGGCTAGTAAAATAGTTTATAAACCATAGAGAAGTTGGAATACAGTAGGTTTAATACCAATATAAATAAATAATGAGTTCATTACAGTACCTTGAAGTGGTCTTTTGTTTTCTTTCGCTAACGGAACTCACGAGATTTCTGTTGAGTTTTGTGTTGTGAAGTTTTCAAGTTTTGGGTGAAATATTTTGATGGATTATGGAACAAGGAGCGGCAAGAGCCTAAGCTTGGGGATTCCCATGGCACCCCCAAGATAATCCAAGGACACCAAAATGTCAAAGCTTGGGGATGCCCCGGAAGGCATCCCCTCTTTCGTCTACTTCCATCGGTAACTTTACTTGGAGCTATATTTTTATTCACCACATGATATGTGTTTTGCTTGGAGAGTCTTGTACGATTTGAGTTTTTGTTTTATAGTTTACCACAATCATCCTTGCTGCACACACCTTTTTAGAGAGCCATACATGAATTGGAATTTGATAGAATACTCTATGTGCTTCACTTATATCTTTTGAGCTATATAGTTTTGCTCTAGTGCTTCACTTATATATTTTAGAGCACGGTGGTGGATTTGTTTTATAGAAACTATTGATCTCTCATGCTTCACTTAGATTATTTTGAGAGTCTTAAATAGCATGGTAATTTTCTTAATAATAATAATAAGCTTGGTATTCAAGATTTGTAAAACTTTCTTCTGAGTGCGTTGAATACTAAGAAAAGTTTGATGCTTGATAATTGTTTTGAGATATGAACATGGTGATACTAGAGTCATGCTAGTGGAGTAGTTGTGAATTTGAGAAATACTTGTGTTAAAGTTTGTGATTCCCGTAGCATGCATGTATGGTGAAGCGTTATGTGATGAAGTCAGAGCATGATTTATTTATTGATTGTCTTCCTTATGAGTGGCGGTCGGGGACGAGCGATGGTCTTTTCCTACCAATCTATCCCCCTAGGAGCATGCGCGTAATACTTTGCTTTGATAACTTCTAGATTTTTGCAATAAGTATATGAGTTCTTTATGACTAATGTTGAGTCCATGGATTATACGCACTTTTCCAATCCTTCCACCATTGCTAGCCTCTTTAATACCGCACACTTTTTCGCCGGTATCATACACCCACCATATACCTTCGTCAAAACAGCCACCATACCTACCTATCATGGCATTTCCATAGCCAATTCCGAGAAATATTGCCATCCAACTTTCCACCGTTCCGTTTATTATGACATGCTCCATCATTGTCATATTGCTAGCATGATCATGTAGTTGACATCGTGTTTGTGGCAAAGCCACCATTCATAATACTTTCATACATGTCACTCTTGATTCATTGCATATCCCGGTACACCGCCGGAGGCATTCACATAGAGTCATATTTTATTCTAAGTATCGAGTTGTAATTGTTGAGTTGTAAGAAAAATAAAAGTGTGATGATCATCATTTTTAGAGCATTGTCCCAAGTGAGGAAAGGATGATGGATACTATGATTCCCCCACAAGTCGGGATGAGACTCCGGACGAAAAATAAAAAAATAAAAAAAGAGGCCATAAAAAAAGAGAAAAGGCCCAAATAAAAAAATGAGAGAAAAAGAGAGAAGGGACAATGTTACTATCCTTTTACCACACTTGTGCTTCAAAATAGCACCATGATCTTCATGATAAAGAGTATCTCATTTTGTCACTTTCATATACTAGTGGGAATTTTTCATTATAGAACTTGGCTTCTATATTCCAATGATGGGCTTCCTCATAGTGCCCTAGGTCTTCGTGAGCAAGCGAGTTGGATGCACACCCACTTAGTTTCTTTTTTTGAGCTTTCATATACTTATAGCTCTAGTGCATCCGTTGCATGGCAATCCCTACTCACTCACATTGATATCTATTGATGGACATCTCCTTAGCCCGTTGATACGCCTAGTTGATGTGAGACTATCTTCCCCTCTTTTTTTGTCTTCCCCACAACCACCATTCTATTCCACATATAGTGCTATATCCATGGCTCACGCTCATGTATTGCGTGAAGATTGAAAAAGTTTTGAGAATGTCAAAAGTATGAAACAATTGCTTGGCTTGTCATCGGGGTTGTGCATGATGTAAATACTTTGTGTGGTGAAGATAGAGCATAGCCAGACTATATGATTTTGTAGGGATAACTTTCTTTGGCCATGTTATTTTGAGAAGACATAATTGCTTTGTTAGTATGCTTGAAGTATTATTATTTTTATGTCAGTATGAACTTTTGTCTTGAACCTTTCGGATCTGAATATTCATACCACAATTAAGAAGAATTACATTGAAATTATGCCAAGTAGCACTCCGCATAAAAAATTCTCTTTTTATCATTTACCTACTCGAGGACAAGCAGGAATTAAGCTTAGGGATGCCTGATACGTCTCCAACATATCTATAATTTTTGATTGCTCCATGCTATATTATCTATTGTTTTGGACTATATCGGGCTTTATTTTCCACTTTTATATTACTTTTGGGACTAACCTTTTAACCAGAGGCCCAACCCAGAATTGCTGTTTTTTTGCCTATTTCATTGTTTCGAAGAAACGGAATATCAAACGGAGTCCAAACGGAATGAATCCTTCGGGAACGTGATTTTCTCAACAAATATGATCCAGTAGACTTGGACCCTCCGTCAAGAAAGGAGGGAGGCGATCACGAGGGTGGAGGGCGCCCCCACTAGGGCACGCCCCCCTGCCTCGTGAGCCCCCCTTTGCTCCATCGACGTACTCCTTCCTCCTATATATACCTACGTACCCCCAAACGATCAGATACGGAGCCAAATACCTAATTCCATCGCCGCAACCTTCTGTACCCACGAGATCCCATCTTGGGGCCTGCTCCGGAGCTCCGACGGAAGGGGAATCCACCACGGAGGGCTTCTACATCAACACCATAGCCCCCCCGATGAAGTGTGAGTAGTTTACCTCAGACCTTCGGGTCCATAGTTAGTAGCTTGATGGCTTCTTCTCTCCCTCTCTCGTGGAGATCTATTCGATGTAATCTTCTTTTTGCGGTGTGTTTGTTGAGACCGATGAATTGTGGGTTTATGATCAAGATTATCTATGAACAATATTTGAATCTTCTCTGAATTATTTTATGTATGATTGGTTATCTTTGCAAGTCTCTTTGAATTATCAGTTTGGTTTGGCCTACTAGATTGGTTTTTCTTGCAATGGGAGAAGTGCTTAGCTTTGGGTTCAATCTTGCGGTGTCCTTTCCCAGTGACAGTAGGGGCAGCAAGGCACGTATTGTATTGTTGCCATCGAGGATAAAAAGATGGGGTTTTATCATATTGCATGAATTTATCCCTCTACATCATGTCATCTTGCTTAAGGCGTTACTCTGTTTTCTTGAACTTAATACTCTAGATGCATGCTGGATAGCGGTTGATGAGTGGAGTAATAGTAGTAGACGCAGGCAGGAGTCGGTCTACTTGTCTCGGACGTGATGCCTATATACATGATCATACCTAGATATTCTCATAACTATGGACGCGGAGGAATTGATCCCGGGCACCAGTGATCCCGGATGAACAGTAAAATACGAAAAAATAGTAAACAAATTCAAAAAAATCTGAACTTTTTTGTCAAGAAACTTTGATGTTTTTTCTACATGCGCGTCAATTTTCGTGATGAAATGACATTTGTGGAGGTGTCGGAAAAAAAACAAAATCATGCTCCAAAAAAACTGTTTTTGGAAGCATTTTGGAGCATCGATTTTGTTTTTTTTTTGCTGATACCTGCATGAATATCATTTTGTCATGAAAATTTGTATGCATGTGAAAAATATATCAGTGTTTGTTACCAAAAAAATTCAGATTTTTTTGAACTTTTTAAATATATTTTTCGTTTGTACTGTAGCAAAGGGTGCCTGTGAGGTCGAGCTCACAATAGCACTTCCGCATAACTATGCTCAATTCTGTCAATTGCTCAACAGTAATTTGTTCACCCACCGTAGAATACTTATGCTCTTGAGAGAAGCCACTAGTGAAATCTATGGCCCCCGGGTCTATTCTCATCATATCAATCTTTCATCACTTTATTATTTCTTTGCTTTTTTACTTTGCATCTTTATACCAAAAATACCAAAAATATTATCTATCATCTCTATCAGATCTCACTCTCGTAAGTGATCGTGAAGGGATTGACAACCCCTAATCGCGTTGGTTGCGTTGAGCTATTTGTTTTGTGTAGGTACGAGGGACTCGCGCGTAGCCTCCTACTCGATTGATACCTTGGTTCTCAAAAACTGAGGGAAATACTTACTCTACTCTGCTGCATCACCCTTTCCTCTTCAAGGAAATCCAGCGCAGTGCTCAAGAGGTAGCAGTAGGCAGCTGAGGTGGCACGGTGGTAGGGTCTTCACGAAGATTTGCATGCCACCACGCAGGTTCTTGCTGAGTTGGTGTAGAGGCCGCCCGTCGCCATGCAGGTGTCTGCCCAGCTGGTTGAGCTAGCAGCTGCTTGGGGACAGTGGTGGAGTCTTGGTCGGCGCGGGCCTGGCTGTGGCCCCGCTGACTCCCTCGGCAAGGGCCTTGCCGGGGGCCCGGCAAGGGTCTTGTTGTGGCGTTGCAGTCGTCCCCGGCAAGGCGCTTGCCGGGGGTCTTGTGGATTCCCTCGGCTAGGATCCCGCCGAGGGTCGTCATCTTCTGGTCCTCATCTGATCTCACATGTTTATGATCTTGACGAAGATCTGCATGCCACCACGGAGGCGCCTCCCGAGCCCTGATCCCAGTGTAGTTGGTCGGGTTGGGACCCGGGGGCTCAAGGGTGGCTCGCTCTGCTGGCGTTGGGCGTGCCGTCCCGGCAAGGCTCTTGCCGGGGCTGCTGAGGCTGCCCCGGCAAGGCTCTTGCCGGGGGAGCCTGCTTCGCCCCTCTGCCCTTCGTGCTCTTGGTCTTGGCGTTGTCTTGGGATTCGGCTTCTCTCCAGCTCCCCTCCTCTGTCTTGCTTAGTGTGGCTGTGACGCGCGGCTCCGACTGTCCCTGCACAAGTAAAGGGGTACAAAAGGAGTGCCCCTACTTTTGTACACCGACAGGAGCCCCCGGGCCTGGGCCACACATAAGCGCGACGCGTTGTTGGGCCAGGCCCAAAATGGTGCGCGGGCAAGTGGGGCGGATTTTTTTACCGCAGTAACTCTTCGTCCGTGGCGCTTCCCCACGACCCGCATTGAACGCGCGACGTGGGGGGTCATGCGTGAGATGGGGGTCATGCGCGGTGCGGTCTCTGCATGCATGCGTCACGTCAAAGTTAATGGGAAAGGAGGCGGCCCGCGCCTTCCCCGTAAAAAGGGATAACTGCGGGCGCGCTGCTCACTTTACCCCCCTTCCTGCGTCTTCTCCAATCTCAGAGCCGCCGCCTCCCCCCTTCGTCCTCTTTCCCGAGCTTTCCGCCTTTGCTCGCTGCCATTGCATCTTCTCTGTCCTCCGCCCTTGCTTCTTGCAGCCGCCATGGCTCCCAAATCTACCAAGGGCAAGGGAGTGGCCAAAGATCCCGGGGCGACGGAGCCGCCGGAGAGTGAGAAGGCGGCGCGACGGACGTAGCTCGCCTACTTCCCCTTGACGGTCGACGTGTTCGAACTCCGGGACTGCTTCAAGCACCTATGAGGGTGCAAGATGGGGGGAGACGACGGGGCATCCAGCTACGCGTGTCATCCTTGCCAATTGCGCCGAGGCCGCCCCAAATCGGTATCCATTCTTCATCGATTACTTCTCTTGCGGCCTCTGCCCCCCTTCTCTAATTTCTTCAATGACATCATGCACACCTACGGCTTCCACCTTCTAGATTTTACTCCAAATGTCGTGGTTTGCATGGCACTCTTTGCGCACCTCTGCGAGGGTTTTGCCGGGGTGCATCCCAACACGGCGCTCTTCCGCCACTACTTCTTCCATCGGATCCAACCGGGGGGCACCATTTCCGATTGTGTTGCCTGGATCCCACAGTCCAAGGGGGCATACCCGGAGGGCGCTCAGAAGGAGAGGTGGGAAGAATGGCGGGGCCAGTGGTGCTGGATTGAGGAGCATGATCCACAAGATTTCTGCTGGGTTCGCCAGGCGCCGCCGGTTCGGCGGAGCGACTGGAGCGATGTTGACGCCGACGATGCGAAGCTCATGGTCGCCACCACCAGGATTCTTTGCCTCACCGAGGCCGGGCTCACCTCGAGATGATCGGGGCGGATTTCATCCGCCGCCGAATCGCTCTGCTGCACAACAAGGGGAGGCCGACCTGGCTTTTCACAAACGCCACTGACACCATGAGGCTTCACACTGGCCTCGACCACAACTTCACGGTGATGGGGCATGCCCACTTCTGCCAGCGGCTCTTTCAACTCGACGTGAACCGTGATGGTGAGGTCGAGCGGTCCGGCAAGGCCGCGAGGGCCGCCGTGAAGGCCGGCAAGGTCGCCAAGGGGCCCTTGTTTAAGTTGCCGGCGGGAGTGGTCCCGCTGAGCAACAACTCTCGCTGGACCGACATCATCGCCATGATGCCGGACTTCAACGCGCATGGTCTTGACCCGAGCTGGGTCAAGCGGGAGGAAATTAAAGTGCAGGAGTTCTTCGACACCTTGCATGAGGGGTATGTCACCGCCGAGCCGTGGCTTGTCCAGGACACCACCCAGGCGGAGCTGGACTACATCGCCGCCAGGGCGGTGGAGGCTGAGCTCGCCAAGGAGGCCGGCAGCGCCAGCGGCGTGGAGGACAAGGCCGCGGCAGAAGCGGAGGAGAAGGAGCTCGCCCAGTGGGCGGAGGCTGCTGGGGAGGCCAGCAGCGCCGGCACCGGGGCCCCTCTTGTCGAAGATGTGGTCGACGAGTCGTCGTCGGAGGAGGCCGAGGCTGTCGATCCTCCGGCCACGGGGAGAGGGTGAGTCCTGCGGCGGGCCACCTCTGGGAGCCGGTTCGGCCCGGCAGGGTCGGGCAGCCCCGGCAAGCCCAGGAGGTGTCCGCGCGCTAGACGAGGGCCGCGGCGGCGAAGAAGGTGGTGAAGGCCATGGTGGCGAAGAAGAAGGCGACTGCCTCTTCTTCGCCCAAGCGCGTCCAGACTCCGCCTCCCTCCCCTCTCCCGGCAGACGTCGATGCGGCCGTCGATGCGGAGGTCACCTTTGACTTTTGGTCCCTCAGCCCAAGGAGGAAGAGGAAAGCAGCAAAGGAGGAGGTGGAGGACGAGTAAGTATCTTGTCCCTTTCTGTCCTCCCCGTCTCCTCAATCTCTGCCACTTGTCTTGACTTGCTCCTCTTCTTCCCAGGGATGCGGAGACACTAGCTCAGAGGGTGAAGAGGGCCAGGGCTTCGGCGAGCGGCCATCCCCCGGCAGGCACTTCCGGCACACCACTGGTGGTGTTGAGCAGCCCGGACAGCAGCCCCCGGCACTTCCCCCAGTGTAAGTTCATCAGTCACCCCTCATCAGCGTGTGTTGGGGGTGCGATCTCTTGGTGCTGACCTTGTCGTGGTTGCAGGAGGAGGATAGCAGCAGGAGGAGCCACAGAGGGGTACCCCCAACACGCCGCCCCCATCGACCACGCCGCCCCGAGGGGCGTCCTCGACAAGGGCGCCAACCACCGAGCCCATGCACATGAAGGAGGAGGAGGAGAACTTGGGCGCCGGTGGCTTCGCCTCGGCGCCAAATGTTGGCGGGGAGGGGACCTTCTGACTCTTGGTCTTGGCTCCGCCTCATCCCACTCCTTGGTATCCAGATCCCCCGTCGGCGGACCAGGAGGACATAGACACCGTTATCGAGGATGTCGCCAAGGACTCCAAGGCGAAGGCCGAGAAGATCGCCGCCGAGGTGGTTGATGACCAGCCTTCCTTCTCCACTGCCTCTGGCTCCGGTAGGTATCTGAGGGTGACCGACGATCTTTTCATCCACCTCCCATGGTCGTCGAGCTCCAGGGCGCCCGTCGAGGGAGAGGTGTTCGACGAGGAGGTGCTTACCGCCGCCGGGCTCGAGGTAGTTGACGAGCCGAGCATCGGTGGTGACGGTTCTCAGGAGGAGTGGATTCTCCAGGCCATGGGCGCCAACTTCCGGAAGCTCCAGGCGCTCCACCGCGCCCGCCTGGACAAGGCCAAGTCCAGGATGGCAACGGTGGACAAGGCGGAGGCGGACCTCAAGATGCACGTCGCCGAGACGTAGACTTGGTTCTGCCAGGCTTGTGAGGAGCTGAAGGCCGCCCAGGGCGAGCTGGCCAAGCGTGATGTGGAGCTCACCATGAAGCAGGCCGACATCAAGAAGGCGCAGGAGATGGCGAAGAACTTATCCGCCGCAGCCGAGGCCGCTCGAACCCAGCACCAGGCCGCGCTGCACTCCCAGGAGGAGGACCTTGCCGCGCGTGAGGAGAAGCTTGCCGCAACGCTCCGCGGCAAGGATGAGGAGGTGGAGAAGCTCGTCGTGCAGCGGACCCAAGGGCTGGAGCAGAGGCACAGGGAGACGCTCGATGCCCAGTCTGTGGTTCACGCCGGCATGGTGAAGGAGCTAGAGGTGGAGCGGGATGAGCTGAAGGAGTAGGTCCTAAAGCTGTCCAAGGAGAAGGACACGCTTAACGGCGCCCTGACGAAGGCACAGGGTGCGACCGTCAGCAGGGCCGGGGAGCTCTCCGAGGCCAACAACTCTATCAAAGACCTGAAGCTGAAGTTGGAGGTCCTTGAGGAGATGCTCTCAAAGGACAAGGATCGGGAGGGGACCCTGGCCAAGGATCTGGAGGCCGAAAAGCTGCAGCGGAAGAACGAAGCCGCCAGCCACAAGGATTTTGTGGAGGGCGGGAATCGCTGGATCAGCCGCCTTGAGGACGTCGCTGGCAGGATCACCACACAGCTGGCTACCATGGGGATGCCAAATGTGAGGTATGCCCCAGAGCGCAGCGGGTGTCCCAACGCCAAGCTGACCCTATTCTTTGAGGGCGTCCTCGGGGCCCTGGAGCAGCTTCACTCCAATCGGGAGGCCTCCCTGGTCGATGAGTCCCGGAGGCTTTGCCGGGGTGCCATGACCAAGGTCCTCGCCAAGGTGGTGCACTGGAATCCTGACCTCGACTTCGAAGCTGCGCTAGAGAGCTTGCCGGAGGATGCAGACATCGCGGGGCTCAAGGAGCGTATCAAGCCCATCATCAGACGCATCGACGGAATCCAGAGGGTGGAGGGCCAGCGCGGGGATTAGGCACCCTGTTTCTTTTAGTTGCTGTAGGTTCACAACCAACAAGATTTTAATCTTTAGTTAGAACTGCGGCAACAAGTGATGTAATATAACTCTGCAGTACTCTTGATACAATGCATGTTATTTTCCTGTTTGATTTTCCTTTGTATGTCCATCCTACGTTAACCGGGTAGGCATGCCAGCGCATAAACCCAGGGCGGCGTCTTGAGGACGGATGCCCAATGGCCTGCTGGGTGTGCTTGCTGCCGGGCGAACCACCTTAACGCGGCCGCTCGTACTGTCGAGCTTGACTCGAGTCAGAATCAAGAGCGTTGCCAATTGCGGAAGGCTACCCTGCCACTCTCGACGCGGCCGCTTGAGCTGTTGAGCGGACTCGAAACAGAACAAAGGTGTTGCCAATTGCGGGAGGGCCCCTTTGCGTGCAGGTTTTCCATACAAAGAACGAGATCTCCGAGGGGAATAACCTTATATAAAAAGGAAATATTTAAAGTTCGACATGACTTAGCTTTCCTGTCGCTGCACTGGTGCCCTTCGCGCTTGCAGGCAGCGCCGCTCTCTTGGCTGTCTTCTTCTCCGGCGGTCGTGGCCACGAGAAACTGCTAGGCCGGCTGCTAAACCAGATTCTCACAGTTGCGCCCCCTACCTGGCGCGCCAAAGATGTCGGTGGAAACGACACTTATGGGATCACTGGAATCCCTTCTACGCTTGGTGGGCGCGGGGTCGTAAGAAGAGCAGGTCTAACAGGAAGCACACGGATCATTTACCCAGGTTCGGGCCGCGAGGATGCGTAATACCCTAGTCCTGCTTTGGTGGATGTATTGAGTGTTTTTGTGTTCTTGAGCTAGCTACGGGTGTAACTTTCCCAAAGGCGAATCCCCTCCAAAGATGCCATGGGCCTCCTTTTATAGTCGAAAGGGCTGCCACAAAGGCACAGGGAGGTGGAAAGGTCTCTGATCTGTGAGCTTATCACCCGTATTACAGGACAAGACGCATTTAATGCGTCGCTTAGGTGTCCCTTAGCTTTATCGAGGACGGGGACGAGGCTCGTCCCGTCCGTCGCCGCCTCACCTTGCTTCGACACGTGCCCAGGCCAGCGATGCATGTGGCGCCATGTAGGCAGGCAGGAAGCTGAGGTGGCGCGGTGGTAGGGTCTTCACGAAGATCTGCATGCCACCACGCAGGTGCTTGATGAGTTGGCGTAGAGGCTGCCCGTGGCCACGCAGGTGCCTCCCCAGCTGGTTGAGCTAGCAGTTGCTTGGGGACGACGGTGGTGTCTTGGTCGACGCGGGCCTGGTTGTGGCCCCGCTGACGCCCTCGGCAAGGGCCTTGCCGGGGGGCCGACAAGGGTCTTGTTGTGGCGTTGCAGTCGTCCCCGGCAAGGCGCTTGCCGGGGGTCTTGTGGATTCCCTCGACTGGGATCCCGCCAAGAGTCGCCGTCTTCTGGTCCTCATCTGATCTCACATGTGTATGATCTTGACAAAGATCTGCATGCCACCATGGAGGCGCCTCCCGAGCCCTGGTCCCAGTGTAGTTGGTTGGGTTGTGACCTGTGGGCTCAAGGGTGGCTCGCTCTGCTGGCGTTGGGCGTGCCGCCCCGGCAAGGCTCTTGACGGGACTGCCCCGACAAGGGTCTTGCCTGGGGAGCCTGCTTCGCCCTTTTGCCCTTCGTGCTCTTGGTCTTGGCGTTGTCTTGGGCTTCGGCTTCTCTCCGGCTCCCCTCCTCTGCCCTGCTTAGTGTGGGCGCGGCGCGCGGCTCCGACTGCCCGTGCACAAGTAAAGGAGTACAAAAGGAGTGCCCCTACTTTTGTACACCGACACCTTGTGCCTTCTAATAACGCCAAAGTGATTGCAAGGTACTGCATTTCCTGCAGAAATGGAACCATTCAAATTAACAAGTTCTCGCTTGTCATGGCAATGCATCCATATTGTAAAATTGGAGACACTATTCTACTCATCCTCTACCAAGGTACAGGAGGGCTCTTCCTTTTCATTGACAAGATGCCGAGTCGCCGTGATCAAGCTGCTTCCAGCGGATAGTTGTGGTTGTTGGCTCTCAACCTCTTAAAATGTGCTAGTTGTTACTATGTTAAGTATGTAGATATGGACCATATGGTTGTTGGCCCTTAGCCTCTTAAAATGTGATAGTTGTTACTATGTTAAGTATGTAGATATGGACCATATGGTTGTCAAAACCGTGTTACGAAGATCCTCCTTTTGGCGAATAGTGTAACCACTGTATATATGTTACGCAAATGTTGTTACCCAAGTTCTTAAATTTTCATGGAAAGTATTAGTATCATACACAGTTCATTGAGTTTAAGCGTGTGCCCGATGTCCAGAAGGCATTTGCATATTAACTGTCCATATTGCAAATTCACACACATGTTAACGTAAGGAAACGTATGTGTAACTTACTAATCATCACACACGAGTACTCGCAGACGCATCATGTGCGATACTCCTAGCCACCGCAAGCAACTAGTATGCATTTTTCAAAGTTTTTTGTACACACAGAATCGCACATGAACTAACTGTATTCACCGACTGTGTTGTAATTTCTCATCACAAACAGTTCATCCGAGTCGGTTGTTTTCCACATATCACACACATCTTGTTTACACGACTCGTTTGTGTTCTTTTGGCTCATCAAAAACATTTCATCCATGTGAACTGTATGCCGCATATCACACAAATCTTGTTAAGTTCAACCGTTTCTATTGTGTTCCCTAATGGAAAACAGTTCGTCTGAGTGAACCGTATGTCGTATATCGCACACACATTGATATGGCCACCCGTTTCTGTTGTTCTGCCTCATCGCAAACAGTTCGAATGGATTAACCGTGTGTCCTGCATCACAGACACAACTAAAATCAAAACCGTGTTTGATGGCTCCGCCATCGCAAACGTTTTGCCCCTTTTTTGACGGGTTTTTTGCACCACCATTTGCGATTAATGCATCGCACATAGTTTCGTCAAAGGGTCTCTGATCGTAGTGTCGCGTTAGCAGTATCCTGCAGTAGTGGTATGTGTGGGGAAACAAGAGTTAGGGTTGGTTTCGGACCCCTCCTCCAAGGGCCACGAAATTTCCCCCTCTTCCTCCATATATATAGCCCTTAGGGCATCGTTTAGACTTTGGAATTTTTTTAATTAAAAGTTAGTCATTGCTACTTCGTGTACTTTGTTTGTGTCCAACGACCAGACCAAGATCGCTTTCGGACCCCCACCTTTATCAATACTTCATCTATATTCGCAATATTCAGATTGCATTATCATATTCTTGCTTGTTCTTTGATTGCGTGCAGGAATAGACCTTCTTGGTCAGGCTGATCATGCTTCCAACATCATCAATAACCTCAGGAGATTGGTTTAGCGATTGCTAAGGCGCAATGTCGTACACGCTTATAGTCGGATCATCAAAGTTGGCTCCACCAAATTGATAGTTATCATCTCATCGAAAGATCGGGACCCTCGCCTCTATCACAGGTCACACCATAATCCGTTAAACTTTGCCTCATCCATAGCAATTGTGCAAAAAAACTTGCGATGGTTACATACTCCGCCTCGATGGTTGAGAGAGATACACAATTCTGCTTCTTGGAAGACCAACTCACCAAACAGCGGTCAAGGAATTAGCACCCTATGGAAGTGGACTTCCTCTCCACATGGTCCCTTGCCCAATCCGAGTCTGAATATCCCATGAGATCAAAGTTGGCTCCTTTTGGGTACCATAAGCCAAAGTTTGGGGTATGAGCCAAATATCGAAAGATTCGCTTGACCGCCACATAGTGGCTTTCCTTTGGTGTGGCTTGAAACCGTGCACACATTCCCACACTCAACATGATATCTGGTCTAGATACATAAAGGTAAATCAAGGATCTAATCATGGATTAATAAAACACTTGACATAATAAAAGACTCAAAGTTAGAACTGATAGTAAAGTAAAAGACCCAAAATGATAAAAAAATACTAATAATAATGATGACAAAAATATCATCGTTGTTGACGTGATGGAGAGGTGGCAATTGCGACAGAGGTCATTGTAATCCCTCACCACTAGCATCATCATTGTCGTCGTCATCAGAGTTGTACTCTTCTTGCACCACCAAACCCATGTGAGGCACCTTCTTCGTGAAGTTGTTGCTCTTGCTTGGGAACGACTTGGCCTTGTCCTGGCAGATGAGCTTGCCACCATGGTCTTCTCTCTTCTCATAAGGACAATCCACGATAAAGTGACTCACATTGCCACAATTGTAGCAAGTCCTCGCATGTTGGCTCTTGCCCTTGGAGCCACTTGAGTTTTTCTTGGAGTAATTGGGCTTGGAGTCTCTCTTGTTGCCCCAAACTTTCCTTGACACAAGAGGCATGTGCTCATGGTAAGCATATTTGGTGTCTTCAGGGCAACACTCTTCTTCTTCCTCTTCTGGGGTCACCTTGGCCTTCGAAGCAAGGTTGTACTTCTTTGACCGTTGAACACGTGCAAGAGCATTGTCAGCGGTATTGTTCAAGATGTTCATTGCAAGGAACTCATCCAACACATCACTCCAGGACAAGGTGTGGAAACTCGGTCTTTGACAGATCATGGAGGACATTGCTCTTGTTGAATGGCATGATGGCCTTGCCTGATCCAATTTTCATCCACGTCCTTGCTCCCATGATCTCGGAGTGAGACCGAGAGAGTAGTCAATCTTCGGTATAGCCCATGAGGATCCTCATCTTCATTCATCACAAACTCATCGGCCTCATCAAGTATGACCTCAAAGTTGGAGCATTGAATGCCCGAGCTTCCTTTGTACCATGCATCCTTGGAGAAAAGTTGTTTGGACCATGCGAGTAGAAACCTTGTGCAATGATTCTCTAGAGTTGGGTTGAGTTGTGATTCAAATGAGACTTGATACGAAAAAGGCAATTAGGAAAATTATTCAAGTCAAGCTTAGGAGGAGGCCTATGAGAGTTGATATGAGGTGAAGGGACTGGTCCTCCATAGACCGGGGGAGGGGCAACCACGCCATGGGTGCCCGACCCATTCTTTCCTTGAGAAGATGAAGGCTTAATGCTATTAGCTGCCTCCTTGGCAGAGTCGGCATCAGTTTCCAAGAGAGTAGGATTAACTACTACTACCTTGGAAGCAGTGGAAGGATTCATGCCCTCAATGAATTGTTTTAATATGGACTTGACCTCTTCCGGTATTGATGTTTTAAGTGAGTCCATAGTCTCATTCAAGACATTTTGAGTGACCACGGTCATTTCCACGGCCGCGGGGATCTCCCCATACCTATCCTCGTCGTCAACCATACTATTTAGGTGGTTAAGCCCTTAAAAAGAGATTATGGCCCTGATACCAATTGAAGGGATCGATATGCTCGACTAGAGGGGGGGGGGGTGAATAGGCGACTACCAAGTTTTAGCTATGTTAAACAAATTAGGCTTGACAAAAGTAGGTTTCCTAGATATGCAACTATGTGTGAACAGCCTATACGACAAGCACAATAACAAGCACACAAGCAAGCACAAGATACAAACACAATATAAGCATGCATAAAGTTAAGGTTGGAAATAAGTTCCCACCCTTTAGGGGGAGGTATGTCTCCATTGGAAAGGTGTGGAGGCACAATGCTCCCCAAGACACCCTCGCACAATGCAAGATACCGTGATTACGCTAGTGGTACCTTGAAAGTGGTGACCAAACCTTTACAAACAAGGTTGGGTCTCGCTTCACAACTTAATTGGAGGCTCCCAACACCACCACGAAGCTTCACCACGACGGAATGTGGCTCTGAGGTGACATCTTCCATCTAGGGTGTCCAAACACCCAAGAGTAATAAGATCCACAAGGGATTCATGGGGGAAATCAAATTTCCCTTGGTGAAAGTGTAGATCGAGGCCCTCTCCTCCAAACCGTAGAAGATAAACAAGTTTTGATGGCTAGGGAGAGAGATTGGACGAAAATGAGCTTAGGGTCAACAATGGAGAGTCAAGGGGATAAGAGATGAGTCTTCTTGGGGAAGAAGATCCCCTTTATGTAGTGGGGCAAGATCCAACCATTATTATGCTCACAGCCCGCACACAAGCGGTAATATCACTCGATAGAGCGTTACTACCGCTTAGAGCGGAAGTTCCAGCTACAGCCCAAGAGTACATCAAGCACTGGAGTGATTGTGCTGCCGGAGTAGTACTACCATCCATTAGCATTGTACTACTGCAACTGGTCTCGGAATAGGGGAACACTGGTGTTAGACTGGTGCCAGGGCAAAAGTACTGCAGGAAGCAGTACTATCATTTAACATCCGATTAACAAGCGTTTAAAGTGAAAGGGCAACAGCAGCCCCAAAATAAGCGGCAGTAGAACACGGAAGTACCGCGCAAGCGGTACTACCGCTCTACTACCGTGGTACTTCCATTAATTATGGGTACGCCAACAAAAGGCCAATCCCAAGAGGTAGTGGGTGCAGACTTGGTCTATGGAAGTACCGCTAAGCGGTACTACGATCGACCAGGGTGATACGACCGCTTGGGTGCTGAAAACTTGCCCAAGCATAAACACTGGATTCCTCCATGTTGCGGAAATGGTTAGTGAGTGCATATGAGTTTATGTACGTGTTGATTTCACGCAAACCTTTCTAGCACAGACCCCCTCTTATAGTACGAATTTCCTATGACTCAAGTCAACCAAAAAGAAATGCTGGAAACCTGTCTTCGCTCTTTGTTTCACCGAGGGGAATAAAACCATCTTCGGTCTTTGTTTCACCGAGGGGAATAAAACCGTCTAGTGCCATATGTAAGAATATCTGAAATGCTCAACACACAATTAGTCTGAAAAACGCATTGTCATCAATTACCAAAATCATTAGAGAGAACTATGCCCTAACACCTATGCGCATCGATCCACGAGGATGAAGAGAGTTATGGGATCCTATCACCTATGGCGGAAGTTCTCATGGTAGAAAGACCGACCAAAAGACCGCCTGGCTTTGGCGAACTGACTGCCGCTCGAGACAGTGATGGTTGAAACAGCAAGATCCCATAGATGAAACGGTTGATGGTCGTATTAGCGGCAGGGTCAAGTGGATGGTGGAGCCATCCCTTCTACTCGCGAGCAAATTGCAGAGCTCCACAAACTGGCCGAGCAGACGTTGTGGATCCCAATTGCAATAGACACACCAGAAGGAGCTATGCTAGAAGCTGCTCACTTGGTCACTCTGGCTGAAAGATCACATCTGGAATAGAGGGATAGGGCTCTCAAGCGAAGGGCTCGTGAGATTGCTAGCACCAGTTGGGCAAGGAGTCTACTTTGCTGACTAAAAACACGCAAAATGTCAAGCCTTGCGCACTTCGGTGCAAAATTTCATCGTGGCCACATGGGTCACAAATGCACTTCAGCTGTGTCGATCAGCAGCAGAAGGTATTTGGCACGTCCAAGCCATGTTGAAGGCGGAAATGGAACAAAACCCCGCAGTTACACAATCTCACAATCGGGTTCATAATGAATTCGTTCAAGTAGAAACCACCCAATTAGCTTACAGTCCAGATGGCATGAAGGCCAAGAGCATCTTTACCCCCGTGGGGAATGGCTCCTCCTCGCCGACCAACCTTTTCTCTTGGAAGTGATGACCGGTATCGTGGCCGAGTGAGTACCATGATGTCTTCCATACTCGCCCCGGCAGTATGATGATCAATTTCTACCTAGTGATGATAGGAGGCGCAATCCTCTACGCCGACGAAATGGGCATTATCCTCATGGGCATAGAGATTTACCGTATGGATACAACAACAACTAGTAGAAAAACCCTTATAGTCTCCATGAAAACCCGACGTCGTGGTAATTTCTGAAAATACATGCGACGTCAGTAATATTGCCAGTGCCACTATTAGGAGTTATTGTCTGGCCTTGGAGTATATCCAATACCACTGCTATTCAGCAAAATATCGTTGGCATCACGTATTCCGCGAACGCCATAGAAACCTTATATTATCGGCATTGTCACTCGGCACACGCCTATATACTCCCGATGTAGCGGCGAAGCTCTTTCGGTCAATGCCACCAATGTTTGTTGACATAATACATGTTACAAAGTGCTTATGTGGTTTCTCGACTCCCCTGTTTCATGCTCATCAAACTTGGTAAAAAATTCATTGTTCTTAAATATATCACTGTTAATTTGAATCTTGACACATGCACACGTACGTAAAATATAGTTAAAACTTAGTTGCCCATACATATATAAAACTTAGTTCATTACATATGATTAGCTGGAAAGATATATTATGTGCGCCAAAGACATATATCCACTTCCTGATCTAGATCGTAGCTTCAAAATGTACGTCGATGTAGCTAAATATAGCTACATTACTACACTATCGCTATAGGTGCACTAGACCACAAGGGGACCACATCAATTGCTCGCCGAGCTCGCGCCACTCCTCGATCGTTGTCTCCTTCCTTGAAGAAGTTTGGTTCGACTCGAAGAAGTTTGAGAACCACTAGGGAGCATTTCAACCGACGTATCAACACAGCCGGTTGTTGAACCCGGAAGAGTGGAAATGATACCGGAACCATGAAAGTCGAAAAGATTGCGCAGATTGTGTGATGTATTATTGATGGAAAGTGATGAGTTAGCTATGTATGTGGAAGCGATGTTGAGCCCGGATTCTGAGGAATGGCTGGAAGCCGTGAGACCCGAGATAAAGTCCATGGATCACAATCAAGTTTGGGACTTGATTGATCAACCACCCAGTGTCACGGCCATTGGGTGCAAATGGGTCTTTAATAAGAAAACTGATGTGGATGGAAATGTTGAGATCCACAAACCTCAGCTTGTTGCGAAGCAGTACCAACAAGCTTAAGGAATTGACTACGAGGCCTTCTCGTAGGTAGGAATGCTAAAGTCGGTTAGGGTCATACTAGCTATAGTTGCATACTTTGATTATGAGATATGGCAGATGGATGTCAAGATGGCTTTCCTTCATGGAAATTCAACCGAGGAAGTATACACGATGTAGGCTGAGCGTTTTGTCAATCTGACTGGTGCTAGTAAGGTATGCAAGCTAAAGAGATCCATTTATTGGTTGAGGCACGCATCTTGAAGCTGGAATATTCGTTTTGATGAGGTCATCACTGATCTTGGTTTCATCAAGAACAAGAGGATGCTTGTTTATACAAGACGTTGAGTGGGAGCTCGGTAGTGTTTTTGGTCCTATATGTGGATGAGATACTGTTAATCGGAAACGATGTTACAATGTCGAACTCGGGCAAGGAATCATTGAATGGCAAAAAAATTATGTAAGACATTGGTGAAGCAATTTACATATTAGGATCAAGATCTATAGAGATAGACCGAAAAGGCTGCTTGCGTTAAGCCAAAGAATGTACATAAATAAAGTGTTGAAATAGATCAACATTAGTGAGGAAAAGAAAGGGGTTATTGCAGTCTCGCATGGTATAAGGCTAAGCCAGGCTCAGAGTCGTTCCACTTTTGATGAGCGAAGTCGGATGAGTCGGGTCCTGTATGCTTCGGCAATCGGTCCATCAAGTATGTCATGCAATGTACTTGGTCTAATGTTTCCTATGCAATAAGCTTAACAAGAAGATACCAGGTTGAACCTGGTGAGAGTCGTTGGACAGCGTGTGAAGAATATTCTAAAGTATCTGAAAATAACTAAGGAAATGTTTCTAGTATAGTTTATGGAGGTGAGAAGGAGCTCTGCATAAAGGGTTATGTCAACGCTAGTTTCCAAACCGACTAGGGTGATTATCGATCGCAAATTGGATTCGTGTATGTCATGAATGGAGGAGCATTGAGTTGGATCAGTTCCAAGCAAGACACGGTGGCTGATTCCACAACAAAGGTCGAATACATTGCGGCTTGCAAAGCCACTAAGAAAGGTGTTTGGATTTGTAAGTTCCTGGAAGATCTTGGTATTTGTCCGGGAAGGGCAAAATCGTTGGACCTTTATTGCGATAATTCTGGTGCCATTGCACATGCCAAGGACCCAAAACAACACCACAAGACCAAGCACATAGACCAAAAATGTCATCTGATACGAAAGACCATAAACAATGGTGATGTTAATTTATGTAAAATTCACAAAGGTGTGAATGTTGCAGATCCATTGACTAAGCCGCTTCCAGAACCCAAGCATGAGGGGCACATTTGAGATATGGGCATTCGATGCATGTTTCATCGACTCTAGTGCTAATGGGAGACTTTTGGAGATGTGCCCTAAAGGCAATCATGTATGATGTATTTCTCGATGTGTTTATGAATCAATATAGTCCTTGAACGATATCAATGACACATGTCAGACAAGTATGTTTGCTTATGAGATCTGGCAATGCATGATACGTTCTAAATGGCCCCTCGTCAGATAGTGACGTGTGGACTCACATCTAACTGGACTAGTATGCAACTGTCGGAACAGGGGCTCCGGGGACCCAATAAAGGTTCGAACTCTGGGGTGTGCTCACAAAACTTCTCTATGCTTGGCTCGCTGCTCACTGCCTCACAGTGATGCTCCGACGTGCTCGAGCGAGAGGGAAGAAGGACCGAGACACTGCAGTTTACCTAGGTTCGGGCCACCTTGCAGTGTAAGACCCTACTGCATTTTGTGGATTACCTCATGAGCGAGGATGAACATGCGAGTACAAGTGTGGGTTGCCTATGGAGGCCTCGGGACTCGATGGATGGATCTCCTCATAAGGTGGCGCTCTACCTATACTTATACTGGCCTAGGTCCTCTTCCCCCCAAAACTCTAGGCGAGAAGGGTTGCCACAACGGCCAAATTCGAAGGGGGACAGGAGTACAACTTATCTTGGCAAAAAGCAGTCTCCGTCTACTAAGGCTTCTCGGCATGACGCATCGGTGGGCTCGGTGGTAACCTCCCTCTTGGCGAGCCCGCGGTCCTAGTCTTCTAGAACCGGAGTGGAAACCTTAAGAGATTGATTTTAGAACCAATGAGCTGCCCTGATCCTTTAGCACGTAAGAGGAAAGCTCCACCATCCGCGCCTGCTGGCACGGCTCTGGCACCGCTCTTCGTGGCTCGCGACACCCACGTGCATCGCGAGGCGGGACTTGGTGCCCTCGGAGTATCTGCCAGCGAGAGGGCCTCGAGGCAACTTGGGGATGCTGCCAAGCATGAGGCCTCAGGAGCTCCTAGGTAGCTCGTCGTTGGGTGCCTCACGAGGCAGGGGTCCTCGCGAGGGTCTTGCTCTTTAAATCTTGAAGATGGGCCGTACTGGACTCGCATTGAGCGTCGTGCCTTGGGCTGCAGGTAGACGGGCTTGGGGACCCTAGTCCCATGGGCCCGATAACAGCCCCCGGACAAGGAACGCGCGCGACCCCGCCCGTTGAAGAAGGGGCCGAAACGGCTTGGGCCCTAACCACCTGCGGGCCAGGCATCACGCGTGGCGCACGACGGGGCACTGGACGCCCCCACTTCCCTACGACGCCTCAAGCAACCGCAAGGGCTGACATAAAGCCTGACGGGGTGTAACGCCCTCGATGCGGCTATATCTCCCACGTGTCGAAGCACGACTTAGAGGCATAACCGCATTGAAAGCAATGTCGCAAGTGAGGTAATCTTCACACAACCCATGTAATACATAAGGGAAAGATATACATAGTTGGCTTACAGTCGCCACTTCACACAGTACATAAATAAACATCCTTCAGATTACACTCAAGGTCCGACTACGGAACCAAATAAAAGAAGATACCACAAATGCTACACAGATCCCCGATCGTCCCAACTGGGCTCCACTACTGATCATCAGGAAAAGACACATAGTAACAACCACGTTCCTCGTCGAAATCCCACTTGAGCTCGGTTGCGTCACCTGCACTGGCATCGTCGGCACCTGCAACTGTTTTGGTAGAATCTGTGAGTCACGGGGACTCAGCGATCTCACACCCGCGAGATCAAGACTATTTAAGCTTATAGGAAGGACAAAGTTGTAAGGTGGAGCTGCTGCAAGCGACTAGCATATATGGTGGCTACATTCGCAAAAGAGAGCGAGAAGAGAAGCAAAGCACGGTCATGAAGCTAGCAGCGATCAAGAAGTGATCCTGAACTACTTACGTCAGACACAACTCCAACACCGTGTTCACTTCCCGGACTCCGCCGAGAAGAGACCATCACGGTTACACACGCGGTTGATGTGTATTTTAATTTAAGGTCGACTTCGGGTTTTCTACAACCGGACATTAACAAATTCCCATCTGCCTCATAACCGCGGGCACGGCTTTTGCAAGATAACCCTGCAGGGGTGTCCCAACTTAGCCCATTATAAGCTCCCACGGTCAACGAAGGATATTCCTTCTACCGGGAAGACCCGATCAATCTCGGAATCCCGGACTACAAGACATTTCGACAGCAATAAAACAAGACCAGCAAAGCCGGCCGATTGTGCCGACAAATCCCGATAGGAGCTGCACATATCTCGTTCTCAGGGCACATCCGGATGAGACATCCTCTGAGTAAAACCAAGCCTCGAGTTTCCCGTGGTGGCCCCATGATCTACTCGTTTGGGCCAGCACTTTCGAAGGAGCACTGGTCGGGGGGTTAAAATAAAGATGACCCTCGGGCTCGCGAAAACCGGGGAAAAAGGCTTAGGTGGCAAATGGTAAAACCAAAGTTGGGCCTTCTTTGGAGGAGTCTTATTCAAAGCGAACTGTCAAGGGGTCCCATAAATCACCCAACCGTGTAAGGAGCGAAATCAAGGAACATAACACGGTATGGCGGAAACTAGGGTGGCAAGAGTGGAACAAAACACGGGCATAAGGCCGAGCCTTCCACCCTTTACCAAGTATATAGATGCATTAAATATAGCAGATATATATTGTGATATCCCCAACAAGTAAACATGTTCCAACAAGGAACAACATCTCCATGTTCCAATAAGGAACAAACTTCAACTTCACTGCAACTAGCAACGCTATAAGAGGGCTGAGCAAAGCGGTAACATAGCCAATCAACGGTTTGCTAGGAAAGGATGGTTAGGGGCTGACATGGCAATATGGGTGGCATGATAAGCAAGTGATAGGCATCATATCATAGGCATAGCAAAAGAGCGAGCATCTAGCATAGCAAAGATAGAAGTGATTTCGAGGGTATGGTCATCTTGCCTGCAAAGTTCTCAGAGTTATCGAAAGCTTGATCCTCGAAAGCGTACTCAACAGGTTCCTCGTTCACGTACTCATCTCCCGGCTCTACCCAAGCAAGAACACAAACAAAGGAACCACAATAAATCACGGTGCAATGCACAAGCAACATGATGCAATATAAGACATGATATGCGAGATGTGATATGCAATGCGTATGCGCGCTCCGGAAGGAAAATGATGAACCAGGCATCACCTTGGCAAACCAAGTATGCCGCTGGAAAGATGAGATGATTTCGGTTGAAATCGATATAAAGATCACCGGAATCGGATGCACGGTTTGCAAATGACAAGCAAAACAAGAATGGCACAAAACTGCCATTAACAGCATGATGCCACTTAGCAAGCAACAAGAAATTAAGCTACTGCACCCAAACGTACCAACAAAGTATATGGCAGTGATATACTCAAGATGCTTGACAAAAGATGAACACTGAGCTACGGCTAAATCACACCATAACAGGTTCAAACAAGCATGGCAAAAGTGCAAAACATATCAGCTTCACAGACTTAGTGAAATTACTGAACATGGCAAAAACAGCATCAGGAAGCAATGTTCAGAGCAAGAAAACAACATGCTATAGGAACTTATAATAGAAAAACAAGGCATGGCATGAATCTACTCAAAGCATAGAACAAAAGTCCCTTACTGACCATAAGCCAAAAATGAACAGAAAATATAGTAACACCCATGTCAATATCGCAAGTTTCGTTAACAGATTCAGCAAAAGGGCATGTCAAAAACAGATAACAAGTAGGCATGTTTAAGAGCTCAAAGCACTCACTACAGAGCTTTTCATGATAAAATAAGCATACATACATCAGGAAGACATGGCATAGAAGGCATACATGGCAAGAACAATATCATAGCATTCACGGATCAACCACAACAACCTTGGCAAAATTGAATAACATGTAAACAATCTGCCAGGAAACATTTTGTAGCAAAAGTAGAGCTCGATTGACTCAAGCTATGGCACTCCATAATTGCAAACAAAGGCATGGATGGATAGAGCATAACCATATGTTCAAAACATCCTTACTGAAGTATCTCAAAATATGCATAGATCTCTCGGTAGCATCAAGTTAACATGGCATCAAAATATCAGCAAAACAGGGCTGAAAACAACAACATCAGGAATCCTACATTGCATGCTTGTGCTAGTCACCACATAGAACACAAAAATACATGGCATACACCCCTGGAAAGATGGCATGGCATATTACAAAACACCTGTAGGACTCAAGATCATAGGGTGCAGACATCAATCATGGCAAAAATGACAAAAGTGCATGTTCTCTTAAGAAACAGAAACTGACATCACATAGCCCTCTTCTAACAGCATTTCGGGCATCAAGATGAGCTCAAATGAAAATGATGCAATGAGATGAAATGATCTACTCTTCGATACGAACATTTTGACATATTACACGCATGAAACGGAGCTACGGGTGCAAAGTTATGATGCATTGAAAATGCAACGAAATACCACAGGATTAAGGCCTTGGATGAAAACGGGGGGAGAGAAAAAGTCAACCGTGGGATCTCGATCCAGATCCGGCCCGATCGGATCGGGCGAGGTGGCGGCGCGACTCGCCGGAGTGCGGTGGCTGGCCGTGAGGGCGGCGCCGAGGAGAGGAGAGAGGCGGCCTGGCGGGCGGGGCGGCGGAGGCCGAGGCGGCGGTCGGCGAGGGGCGGCCGGCGAGGCCGGTGGCCGGGCGGCGGGGACCGTGGCGGCCTGGGCGGCGCCGGGCGGCGCGCGGGCGCGGCGCGGCGGCGGCGATCGCGGGGCCGGCGGCCGGGCGGGAGGGGCTGCATGGGCTCAGCGGGCAGGCGGCGCATGGTGGCAGGTGCCGATGTCGCGCCCTGGTTCACCGGGCGGCAGCGGCGCGGGCGGGGCGGACGTGTCCGTACGTCGGGAATTCTGTCTGGTGGCGCGGGGATGAAGATGGCTAGGGTTTGGACCCGGATTTGGAATAGGGGGGTGTTTAAATAGGCATAGAGGGAGCTAGGAGAGTCCAAATGAGGTGTAGTTTTCGCCCACACGATCGTGATCGAACGACGGAGAGCATGGAAGTGACTTAGATGGGTTATTGGACTATTTTGAAGGGGTGTTGGGCTGCAACTTAAAAGAGGCCTTTGCGAGAGTGCGGTTAACCATTGGAGTACCAAGCGAGCTCCAAATGACCGAAACTTGACGGTGGTCTACGGTGGTATACCAAGGCCACTTGACAAACCTCGGTCCATTCGAGAAAGTTTAGTACCGCTCACGGAAAAAGCGTAAAAGGGGCGCCGGGGACATAGGAGTGCGGATTGCAAAAGCGGACAACGGAAAAATGCTCGGAATCATGAGGCGAACATGTATGCAAATGAGATGCACATGATGACATGATATAAAATGCATGACATGGACAAAATGCAAAAGAAGAAAACCCAACCACGGAGGAATATCATATCACAATGCGAAAATGGCAAGAGTTGGAGTTACAAATATGGAAAGTTACATCCGGGTGTTACAACACTCCACCACTACAAGAGGATCTCGTCCGAGATCTAGGACTGAAAGAACTCCGGATATTCGAGCGGAGGTGATCCTCGTGCTCCCGGTGGCTTCTCGGTCGGAATGGTGTGACCACTTCACTTTCAGGAATTTGATTGACTTGTTGCGAGTCTTGCGCTCGGTTTCTTCAAGAATAGCAGCGGGTGCTCATGATAAGAGATCTTCTTGAAGGTCAATTTCTTGAAGTTGATAGTGCGTTCAGAGTCTTGAAGCACTTGCGAAGCTGTGACACGTGAAACACATCGTGCACATTTGCGAAGTTGGACGGAAGCTCAAGTTGATAGGCGAGATCGCCTCTTTTGCCAATGATCTTGAAAGGACCCACGTATCTAGGGGCAAGCTTCCTTTGATCTTTGAGCGGCGAGTGCCTTTCATTGGAGAGACATGGAGGTAGACATGGTCTCCGATTTCAAAAGCCACATCACGGTGCTTGTCATCATAATAGCTCTTACGGCGCGATTGCGCGCTTTGAGATTCTCATGAATGACTTTGCACATTTCTTGACTTCGTGATCAAGTCGTTGCCAAGAAGTTGGCGTTCACCGTCTCGGACCAATTGAGAGAAGTACGGCACTTTCGCCATAGAGAATTTCGAATGGGGCCTTGCCCAAACTCGCTTGGAAGCTGTTGTTGTAGGAGAACTTCGGCATATGGAAGACAATCTTCCCACTTCATACCAAAGGAAATGACACAAGCCACGAGCATATCTTCAAGGATTTGATTGACTCGCTCGAGTTGGCCACTTGTTTGAGGATGGAAAGCTGTCTTTGAAAGCGAATGTTGGTGCCCATGGCCTTCGAAAGAATCCCAAAACTTGGAGGTAAAGATGCTGCCACGGCGAAGAGATGACTTGTGGAATGCCGTGCAAGGAGACAATCCTGGAGGTGTATAGTTCTGCCAACTGAGCTGCTGTGATAGATTCTTTGATTGGAAGAAAATGAGCCACTTTAGTAAGCTTGTCAATGACAACGAAGATAGCATCATTTCCACGCTTGGACTTTGGAAATCCAGTCCGAAGTCCATTTCAATATGATCAAACTTCCATTCGGAATAGCAAGAGGTTGAAGGAGACCAGCTGGTCGTTGGTGTTCTGCTTTCACTCTTCTGCGGACATCACACTCATTCACGAATTGAGCAATTTCTCGCTTCATTCGAGTCCACCAATATGATCGCTTGAGGTCTGGTACATCTTCGTAGTTCAGGATGAATGGATAGAAGCGAATTTTGTGCCTCGTTCATAATGACTTTACGTAGATCACCCTTAGGAACCACAATTCGGTCCTCGAAGAAAAGAGTATCTTTGTCATCAACGTGGAAGCACTTGTACTTGAAATGCCCTTGTCGATACCACGTTTCACCTTTTTCACCATGGTATCCGAGGAGTTGAGCCTCACGAATCTGATCTTCCAAAGTAGGAGAGACTATGAGGTTGGCAAGAAAGCCTTGAGGAACAACTTGAAGATTCAGCTTGCGAAAGCTTCACAAAGATCCGGTTGGAAGGGCTTGAGAATTAAACTGCTTGCGATAAGCCTTCCTGCTCAAAGCATCTGCAATCACATTGGCCTTGCCCGAGTATATTCAATACTTGGGTTGTACTCTTGAATCATTTCGACCCATCGAGTTTGCTGAGGTTGAGGTTGGGTTGAGTGAAGATATACTTGAGACTCTTGTGATCGGTGAAAATGTCCACTTTCCTTCCCAACAAGAGATGTCTCCATGTTATCAATGCATGGACAACTGCCGCCAACTCAAGATCGTGAGTGGGGTAGTTCTTTTCGTTGGCCTTCAGCTGACGAGAGGTATAAGCCACAACTCTCTTCTCTTGCATTAACACAGCACGAGACCTTGAAGAGAAGCATCACGAGAAAACTTGAATGGCTTGGATTCATCGGAGGAGTCAAGGCAGGGAGCTGTGACGAGTTTCTCTTTGAGAGTATTGAAAGCAACGTCACATTCAGGAGACTAGACATACTTCACATGCTTCTGGAGGAGGTTGGAAAGAGGCTTTGCAATCTTGGAGAAGTTCTCAACGAATCTTGACAATAGCTTGCAAGACCAAGAAAATCTATGGAGCTGCTTGACATTCGAGGAGGTTCCCAATTCACAACTCGACACCTTCTCGGGATTAACAGCGATGCCCTTGGCGGAGATTATATGACCAAGATAAAGCACTTCATCAAGCCAAAATTCACATTTGGAAAACTTCAGATAGAATTGATACTCTCGAGCTTGTCTAGCACCAATCGCAAATGTTTGGCATGATCCTTCTTATTCTTGGAGAAGACCAAAATATCATCAAGATAGACCAAGACAGAATTCATTGGTGTAGGGGTTGAAGATGAAGTTCATCATCCGAGAGAATGTTGGAGGAGCATTGACGAGGCGAAAGACATGACAAGATATTCATAAGAACCAAAGCTTGTTCGAATGCTGTCTTGGGAATATCTTGTTCACGAATGCGAATCTGATGATAACCCATACGAAGGTCAAGCTTGGAGAACACTTTAGCACCTTTGAGTTGCTCGAAAAGCTCATTGATGTTGGGAAGTGGATACTTGTTCTTGATAGTCTTCTTATTCAATGGACGGTAATCGGCGCAAAGTCGGTCCGTGCCATCCTTCTTCCGGACAAAAGAACACCACAACCCCAAGGAGATGAACTCGGTCCGATCAAACCAGACGCTCGTGTTCATCGAGCTGCTTCTTCAATTCCTTCAGCTCATTAGGTCCAAGCTTGTATGGGCGCTTGCAAGCGGGTTGATGCGTGCTCAAGATCGATAACGAACTCAAGCGGCCGATGAGGAGGCATACCGGAAGCTCTTACGGAAAGACATCTTGGTACTCACAAGCAGTTGGAATCGAGAGATAGCATCAATTCGCCCTTCTCATTGAGAGAAAACAACCGAATGGTTTCATCACGAGCGGCATAGATGATCACATCATTAGAAGAGTGAGTCAATTGAATTTCCACGGCAGCACAATCAAGCTGAGCTTTGTGCTTTGAAAGCCGATCCATCCCGAGAATAAGATCAATATCCGAGTCACCCAGAACAATTGGTTTAGCCAGAAATCTATAGTCGCCCATCTTGATAGAGACATTGGGAGCAACCAAACTAGAAGTCATAAGCTTTCCTGGAGAAACAACTTGCATAACTTTGGACAAAATCTATGTGTCAACATTGTGCTTCGATGCAAAAGGATATGACATGAAAGAATGCGATGCACCATTATCAAATAAAACTTTAGCAGGAATATCATTAACTGAGAGATTACCCATTATCACATCAGTAGATTCCTCCGCTTGAGCTGCATTCATCATGTTCACCTTTGCAGACTTGGGATTATGCTTAACCACTGCATTGCTGGAAGATTTCACGGGAGGAGGAGGCGGAAGGCGCCTCTGGTTGAAGCACTTGTTCGCGTAGCGACCTTTCTGCTGACACTTGTTGCAAGTCACCTCTGAGAGCGGACGGTGATAAGGAGCATTTGACCTTGGAGCTTGAGAATTTGACTTGTTCTGATAGCCTGGGTTGGGCGGGTGGGAAGATCCACGACCACCTGAGTTCTTCTGCTGATAAGGCTGACGGAACGGAGGAGGAGGAAGGTAGAACTTCTACTGCTTAGCTGCCACTTGAGAGGAAGAAGAAGACTGAACTGCATCCCTGATTCTCTTCTTAGAAGCCTCACATTTGAGCTGGGCAGCTTCTTGCTTCAGTGCCATGTTGTAGAATTCATCATACTTTTCTGGCTCAAAAAGCACAAGAGCTAATTGCAGATCTTCTCCGAGACCACCTCTGAATTGATAGATCATACTCTTTTCATCAGGGACGTCTTGCTTAGCAAAGCGAGCGAGTTTTTGGAACTGGATATTGTATTGATACACAGACATGTTGCCTTGCTTGAGATTGCGGAACTCCTCACGCTTGCTCTCAACAACACTTTTCGGAATGTTGTGAGCTCCGAAATCTCGGCGGAACTCATCCCAGGTAATGACACGACCTCCTCTGGAATCTTTGTATTGCTCGTACCACTCAGCAGCTTGGTCCTTGAGTTGAAACGATGCAAACTTGACAAAGTCCTCAGGTCTAACATTGCTACATTCAAAATGTTTGCAGATGTCCACAAGCCAATCGTCGGCGTCTGTGGCCTCGACACAGAAACTGAAAGACTTCGGCTGATTAGCGAGGAACTGACTGAGAGTAGCAAAGTGCGGCTGGTTGTTGCCTTGACCTTGATTTCCTTGACTGCCTTGCCCTTGAGTACGCTCTTGCAAGAGCTGCAAAATCATCTGAGCATTGGCATTGGTGGCTGCCATGATAGCTTGCCAGGCCTCCGGAGGCGGAGGTGGAGGTGGAGGGTTCGACTGATTCCCATCATTTCGTTCCGGATTCTGACGCGTTGGCGGAGCCATCCTGAAGAGGGTGACATCCGTTAGCACTTGATAGACAGTTAGACAAGTAGAATCAACGGATAGAAATTGCAACATGTAGTCTTCACAATAAACATTCGAACAAGAATGAACAAATGAATTCCAAAGTTAACATCACACGTCCATTAAGGTGAGAAGCCACTTGATTAATGTTGATGAAAAAAAATACAAGGTACGACTGGAACAAATAAGTGGTAAGGATTACCCAATCACGAACCAAATATCTGCGGGAAGAAATGCTAGGAGCTACTTGAATCCCACCTATAAACTCCCAAACTTTACGGTTATGCAATCTGTGTTGGGGATACATGGGACACAAAATATATCACCCAAACTAACAATACCTAGATCCAGCTGTATCCATCCGTCAACACATAACCAAGAAACCTTCGGAAATCGTGTACCTCGACCTTCGAAAAACATCCGTTATACGAGTCATGGCAATATTCCCGAGCTTGCCCAAGTACTGGGTTATCGGGGTTATCTCACCAACAACTGCACAAAAGAGATTTCGATGTCGGCAAATCTCAGGTATTCCAGAACTGCAATGATAAAATTGTGACGACAACACCTCGGAGCTCAACTCCCCGGAACACTGCCACAACCCCTAAATGTCAGGAGGCACCAAGAACAATGCTCTCGTCACAAAACCATCGGAACGATTCCAAGATACACGCGTGATCCTAAAAAATTTTTAGTGAAATTTGAGGAGAGGAGAGTCAAAACTTCTCGTCGGAGACCTCACGAGAGCGATTTAAGGGACTGGGAGTAAAAGAATCCTACTCTCCGATATATATAATCCTAAGACTCAAAACATTTTCCGTTCTAGACTCAACAACGCCAAAAACAATCAAGTAGGGGCTCCTAAGTCGGGAAGGCTCGATTACCAACTTAGCGCCCTCGATGCGGCTATATCTCCCACGTGTCGAAGCACGACTTAGAGGCATAACCGCATTGAAAGCAATGTCATAAGTGAGGTAATCTTCACACAACCCATGTAATACATAAGGAAAGAGATACATAGTTGGCTTACAATCGCCACTTCACACAATACATAAATAAACATCCATCATTCAGATTACACTCAAGGTCCGACTACGGAACCAAATAAAAGAAGATACCCCAAATGCTACACAGATCCCGATCGTCCCAACTGGGCTCCACTCATGATCATCGGGAAAAGACACATAGTAACGACCACGTTCCTCGTCGAACTCCCACTTGAGCTCGGTTGCGTCACCTGCCGGCATCGTCGGCACTGCAACTGTTTTGGTAGAATCTGTGAGTCACGGGGACTCAGCAATCTCACACCCGAGATCAAGACTATTTAAGCTTATAGGAAGGACAGAGTTGTAAGGTGGAGCTGCTGCAAGCGACTAGCATATATGGTGGCTACATTCGCAAAAGAGAGCGAGAAGAGAAGCAAAGCACGGACGTGAAGCTAGTAGCGATCAAGAAGTGATCCTGAACTACTTACGTCAGACATAACTCCAACACCGTGTTCACTTCCGGACTCCGAGAAGAGACCATCACGGTTACACACGCGATTGATGTGTATTTTAATTTAAGGTCAACTTGGGTTTTCTACAACCGACATTAACAAATTCCCATCTGCCTCATAACCATGAGCACGGCTTTCAAAAGATAATACCCTGCGGGGGTGTCCCAACTTGCCCATTATAAGCTCTCACGGTCAACGAAGGATATTCCTTCTACCGGAAGACCCGATCAATCTCGAATCCCGGACTACAAGACATTTCGACAGCAATAAAACAAGACCAGCAAAGCCGCCCGATTGTGCCGACAAATCCCGATAGGAGCTGCACATATCTCGTTCTCGAGGCACATCCGGATGAGACATCCTCGAGTAAAACCAAGCCTCGAGTTTCCCGTGGTGGCCCATGATCTACTCGTTTGGGCCAGCACTCGAAGGAGCATGGTCCGGGGTTAAAACAAAGATGACCCTCGGGCTCGCGAAAACCGGGGAAAAAACTTAGGTGGCAAATGGTAAAACCAAAGTTGGGCCTTCTGGAGGAGTCTTATTCAAAGCGAACTATCAAGGGGTCCCATAAATCACCCAACCGTGTAGGAACGCGAAATCAAGGAACATAACACCGTATGACGGAAACTAGGGTGGCAAGAGTGGAACAAAACACTAGGCATAAGGCCGAGCCTTCCACCCTTTACCAAGTATATAGATGCATTAAATATAGCAGATATATATTGTGATATCCCCAACAAGTAAACATGTTCCAACAAGGAACAACATCTCCATGTTCCAACAAGGAACAAACTTCAACTTCACCTGCAACTAGCAACGCTATAAGAGGGGCTGAGCAAAGCGGTAACATAGCCAATCAACGGTTTGCTAGGAAAGGATGGTTAGGGGCTGACATGGCAATATGGGTGGCATGATAAGCAAGTGATAGGCATCGTAGCATAGGCATAGCAAAAGAGCGAGCATCTAGCATAGCAAAGATAGAAGTGATTTCGAGGGTATGGTCATCTTGCCTGCAAAGTTCTCAGAGTTGTCGAAAGCTTGATCCTCGAAAGCGTACTCAACAGGTTCCTCGTTCACGTACTTGTCTCCCGGCTCTACCCAAGCAAGAACACAAACAAATGAACCACAACAAATCACGGTGCAATGCACAAGCAACATGATGCAATATAAGACATGATATGCGAGATGCGATATGCAATGCGTATGCGCGCTCCGGAAGGAAAATGACGAACCAGGCATCAACTTGGCAAACCAAGTATGCCGCTGGAAAGATGAGATGATTTTGGTTGAAATCGATATAAAGATCACCGGAATCGGATGCACGGTTTGCAAATGACAAGCAAAACAAGAATGGCACAAATCGCCATTAACAAAGATGATGCCACTTAGCAAGCAACAAGAAATTAAGCTACTGCACCCAAACGTACCAACAAAGTATATGGCAGTGATCTACTCAAGATGCTTGACAAAAGATGAACACTGAGCTACGGCTAAATCACACCATAACAGGTTCAAACAAGCATGGCAAAAGTGCAAAACATATCAGCTTCACAGACTTAGTGAAATTACTGAACATGGCAAAAACAGCATCAGGAAGCAATGTTCAGTGCAAGAAAACAACATGCTACAGGAACTTATACTAGAAAAACAAGGCATGGCATGAATCTACTCAAAGCATAGAACAAAAGTCCCTTACTGACCATAAGCCAAAAAGGACCAGAAAATATAGTAACACCCATGTCAATATCGCAAGTTTCGTTAACAGATTCAGCAACAGGGCATGTCAAAAACAGATAACAAGTAGGCATGTTTAAGAGCTCAAAGCACTCACTACAGAGCTTTTCAAGATAAACTAAGCATACATACATCAAGAAGACATGGCATAGAAGGCATACATGGCAAGAACTAAATCATAGCATTCACGGATCAACCACAACAACCTTGGCAAAATTGAATAACATGTAAACAATCTGCCAGGAAACATTTTGTAGCAAAAGTAGAGCTCGATTGACTCAAGCTATGGCACTCCATAATTGCAAACAAAGGCATGGATGGATAGAGCATAACCATATGTTCAAAACATCCTTACTGAAGTATCTCAAAATATGCATAGATCTCTCGGTAGCGTCAAGTTAACATGGCATCAAAATATCAGCAAAACAGGGCTGAAAACAACAACATCAGGAATCCTACTTTGCATGCTTGTGCTAGTCACCACATAGAACACAAAAATACATGGCATACACCCCTGGAAAGATGGTATGGCATATTACAAAACACCTGTAGGACTCAAGATCATAGGGTGCACACATCAATCATGGCAAAAATGACAAAAGTGCATGTTCTGTTAAGAAACAGAAACTAACATCACATAGCCCTCTTCTAACAGCATTTCGGGCATCAAGATGAGCTCAAATGAAAATGATGCAATGAGATGAAATGATCTACTCTTCGATACGAACATTTTGACATATTACACGCATGAAACGGAGCTACGGGTGCAAAGTTATGATGCGTTGAAATTGCAACGAAATACCACAGGATTAAGGACTTGCATGAAAACGGGGGGAGAGAAAAAGTCAACCGCGGGATCTCGATCCAGATCCGGCCCGATCGGATCGGGTGAGGTGGCGGCGCGATTCACCGGAGTGCGGTGGCTGGCCGGAGCAGGGGCGCCGGCCGGAGGGAGAGGAGGCGGGCCGGGCGCGGCGGCGGCGGGAGGCCGAGGCGGGGTCGGCGACGGGCGGGCTGGCAGAGGCCCGGTGGCCGGGCGGCGGGGACCGGTGGCGGCGGGGCGCCGGGCGGCGGCATGGGCGCTGTGGCGCTTGCGGCGGCGATCATGGAGCGGGCGGCCGCCGGGCCGGAGGGGCCGGGGAGGCGCGGCGACGACGGGTCATGGGGGGGCGGCCATGCTCGGCGGGCAGGGGCAGCCTGTGGTGGCGGGTGCCACATGTCGCGCCCTGGTTCGCCAGCGGCGGCGGCGCTGGCGGGCGGACGTGTCCGTCGTCGGGAATTTTGTCCGTGGCGGGGATGAAGATGGCTAGGGTTTGGACCCGGTTTGGAATGGGGGTGTTTAAATAGGCATAGAGGGAGCTAGGAGAGTCCAAATGAGGTGTAGTTTTCGCCCACGATCGTGATCGAACGACGGAGAGCATGGAAGTGACTTAGATGGGTTATTGGACTTTTTGAAGGGTGTTGGGCTGCAACTTAAAAGAGGCCTTTGCGAGAGTGCGGTTAACCGTTGGAGTACCAAACGAGCTCCAAATGACCGAAACTTGACGGTGGTCTACGGTGGTATACCAAGGCCACTTGACAAACCTCGGTCCATTTCGAGAAAGCTTAGTACCGCTCACGGAAAAACGTAAAAGGGGCGCCGGGGGACATAGGAGTGCTTGGGATTGCAAAACGGACAACGGGAAAAATGCTCGGAATCATGAGACGAACATGTATGCAAATGAGATGCACATGATGACATGATATAAAATGCATGACATGGACAAAATGCAAAAAGAAGAAAACCCAACCACGGAGGGAATATCATATCACAATGCCGAAAATGGCAAGAGTTGGAGTTACAAATATGGAAAGTTACATCCGGGGTGTTACACGGGGGTCATGCGGGCCCATCATTGCTCTAAAGGCGAAAGGGCACAGACCGGCCACCTTCGAGTGCTATATAAGGGCAAGGGGTCGGACCACTTGGTCCATCACCGTCGCCTCCCCACTTTGTCTCCATCTGTCATTACCGCAGTTATGGCGCTCTTAGAGGACTTCGCCACTGAGAAAGGAAGGCGACACTAGAGGGGGCGGAGCCTCCGCTGCCAGCGAGGGGGGCGGCCGCCCTCGCAAGTCTGCCGCTCCACCCGGGGAGCCTCCCCGGGGACGCGGGCGTCCTCCATTGTCGACTTATGCCAGCTCGAGTAGCCGCGGAAAAAACTCATCCCACGAGCGCAACCACAAGGGATGGGGCGGCCGTGGCCGAGGGGTGAGGAGAGGCGCAGGCGCCCGGCCGCCCCGGTCGTGGAGTCATTCCGCTGATTTGGCCCGCGAGTTCATCATGAGGATGGGCGGAC
Organism: Aegilops longissima; assembly: GCA_021605205.1. NCBI lineage: Eukaryota > Viridiplantae > Streptophyta > Magnoliopsida > Poales > Poaceae > Aegilops > Aegilops longissima. The sequence continues at coordinate 282,977,397 of CM038678.1, forward strand.
AAACCCTGTCGGGGAAACGACACCTATGGGATCACGCGGATCCCTTCCACAGTTGGCAGGGAAGAGGGGTGCACAAAGAGCAGATCTAACGACCAAGGCGGGGGATTTTTACCGAGGTTCGGGCCGCAGAGAAGCATAAAACTCTAGTCCTGCTTTTAGTGTATATTCAGTGTTCTTGAGCTTCGGCTAGCTGCTGCACATGCAAACTGGGCCGGAAAGTCCAGAAGTCCCTTCCTGCATCGCCCTGGGCCTCCTTTTATACCAATGGGCTACCAAAGTGGCGTGTAGGCACACAGGAGGTGTAAAGTGCTACAGTGCACGTCCTTATCACTGACGTCTTACGACAAATGCATCAAATGTGCTACTTACGTGCCCTCTAACTTTATTAGGGACGGAAACAAAGCCCATCCCGTCCGTCTCCGCCTCACCCCGTCTTGACACGACACCAGGATGACGAGGCATGCAATACCAAGCTGACTGGCTAGCCACTGCGCTGGAGCAGTGGCAGGATCTTCACGAAGCTCTACATGCCGCCACAGAGGTTCTTGCCTGGTTGGCATGTTAGTTGATGTGCTGGAACGATGGCAGGGCGGCGGGAGCCTCGCCGTGGCCTCGCAATCGTCCACGGCAAGAATCTTGTCGTGGCCTCGCAAACGTCCCCGGCAAGAACCTTGCTGGGAACTTTACCTTCTGGTCTTCACAAAGATCTGCATGCCACCACTAATAACCCACAAGTATAGGGGATCGCAACAGTTTTCAATAAGTAAGAGTGTCGAACCCAACGAGGAGCTAAAGGTAGAACAAATATTCCCTCAAGTTCTATCGACCACCGATACAACTCTACGCATGCTTGATGTTCGCTTTACCATGGGGCTGTTTAGATAAAGACACAACTAAATTAGTTTTAGTAAAGAACTTGTTGTCACGAGAAAGTTATTTGTCCCTAGGCAATTGATAACTAGACCAGTAATCATTATTGCAATTTTATTTGAGGGAGAGGCATAAGCTAACATACTTTCGCTACTTGGATCATATGCACTTATGATTGGAACTCTAGCAAGCATCCGCAAATACTAAAGATTCATTAAGGTAAAACCCAACCATAGCATTAAAGTATCAAGTCCCCTTTATCCCAGACGTAAACAACCTACTTACCTGGGTTTGTGTTTCAGTCACTCACGCAACCCACTATAAGCAAATCATAAACATATTGCAAACCCTACAGAGGAGATCCCTCACGCTTGCGCGACACGGAGACCACCATAGGACAACACCAATAATAAAACATGCAACTCAAACCAATCTTGATCATCAAATAGCCATTAGGACAAAACAGATCTACTCAAACATCATAGGATAGCCATACATCATTGGGAAATAATATATAGCGTTGAGCACCATGTTTAAGTAGAGATTACAGCGGGTAAGAGAGAGGTTACACCGCTGCATAGAGGGGGGAAGAGTTGGTGATGATGTCGGTGAAGTTGTTGGTGAAGATTGCGGTGATGATGATGGCCACTACGGCGTTCCGGCGTCACCAGAAGAGAAGGGGAGAGGGGGCCCCTTCGTCTTCCTCTTCCTTGACCTCCTCCCTAGATGGGAGAAGGGTTTCCCCTCTGGTCCTTGGCCTCCATGGCGTGGGAGGGGCGAGAGCCCCTCCGAGATTGGATATATCTCTCTTTCTCTCTCTGTTTCTGTGTTCTCTGATTCTACCCCTTCATCGTTTCCTTTATATCTGGAGATCCGTAAATCCGGTTGGGGTGAATCTTTCGCCCAGATCTTTCCCATAAAATTAGCTTTCTTGCGGCAAAAGAAGAGCGTCAAACACCTTACGGGTGGCCCACGAGAGCCCAGGGCATGCCTGCCTCCCTGGGGCGCGGCCCCCTGTCTCGTGGCCACCCCGGACACCGTTTCGCGTTGATCTTACTTCCCAAAAAATCATAAATATTCCAAAAAAATCTCCGTCCGTTTTTATACCGTTTGGACTCCGTTTGATATTGGGTTTCTGCGAAATGAAAAACATGCAACAGACATGAACTGGCACTGGGCACTGGATCAATATGTTAGTCCCAAAAATAGTATAAAAAGTTGCCAAAAGTATATGAAAGTTGAAGAATATTGGCATGGAACAATAAAAAATTATAGATACGAAGGAGACCTATCAACCACGCTGGCGCCCCTGGGTCTTGGTCTTGACATTGTCGATGGTGTCAGAGCTCTCAATCTCAAGGGTGCTGGTCTTGTCAGTGCTTCGCAAGCCATCCCAGCAAAGATCTTCTCAGGGCTTCACGAGCCATCCCGGCAAGGATCTTGCTAAGGGTTCAGCTTGTCTTCTTCTCTCTGGTTACTGGCTTGGACGCGGTCTTGGGTGTCTCATATTTTGCCCCCAGCTGCCCCCGTCAAGCCTTGCCGCGGGTGCGGCTGCAACTGCCCGGGCACAAGGGGTACCAAAGGGCCCAAACTTTAGTACATCGACCTAGCTCCGACTCCCGGACTCCTTTGCGAAGGAGATGGCCAACCACGCTCCCCTTGGCCTATGGCTGCAGCCCGATGGCTGTTGCAACGGCGCCTCCTGGGTGGTGACCGAGTTTACCTCCTCGGGCTTCATGTTCCTGAAGCGGGGCTGCAAGTCGTTCGCCCATGCCCACGGCTTGAAGGGGGGCACACCGTGAGGGAGTCCTGGATTAAGGGGTCCTTGGACCGTCGACCCTCTGGATTTGGGTCAGACTGATGGGCCACTATAGGGCCAAGCTGGAGGGCGGATCCATGACCAGACAAGGAATCTTTGGAGCCGTGGTGTGTCCTCCAAGCCAATATTAGGCTGGATCTTCCTTTCTTTGCAACCGAACATGTGTAACCCTAACCCTACCGGTGCCTATATAAACCAGAGGGTTTTAGTCTTTAGGGCGAGAGCTACATTCATCACCCATCACCTTAGGGTTTAGCTCATCTAATCTCGAGGTAGATCTACTCTTAACCATACCATACATCAAATACAATCAAGCAGGACATAGGGCTTTATCTCTTCGAGAGGGCCTGAACCTGAGTACCCCATCGACCCTAGATCCACAGCTCAAGACCCCCTACCCGAGATCCGCCGGTTTTGACACCGACATTGGTGCTTTCATTGAGAGTTCCGATGCGGATTACCGAAGGATCGATGGCCCAGCTGTTCGTCGGAAACCCCTCCAGCACCGGAGAAATCTTCGTCCCTAGCCAGATCTTTATGTTCGTCAGCATCACTTTCCGTGCCGACCCCACCAGTCGCTTGAGCCCGGCTGAAAATCTCACCACCGATCACGCAGCCAGCCACCGGAACTAGGAGTCCGGTGCCGGCCCTCGGCAAAGCCCCGCTTCCAAAGAACACGCTGAGCCCGACGCCATGACCTTGGATTCGGTGGATGTAAAGGGAGCCGACTCAATCCTGGGCCTAGCCTTAAAGCCCGATCCCGTTGAAGTATCCAAAGAGCATCCCGCCGAACATCCAGGAGGCTCGACCCCAGTGAGGACCCCTTCAGTAGATAACCTGTCGGATCGATTTCGATCCATGGGAATCTCCGTTAGTAGGCCTGTGGCCTAAAACCAGATCGGGCTTAGACCTGATGACAGGGAGATCCACATCTCCCATCAATCAGATCGTCACTACCATCGAAGAGAGGACAGAGCACTACAAAAAATACACATCTGTGACATTTTGGGCCGAACGAAAAAAAATTATGTCATACTTATGACACTTCTATGACGATAATGTTGACAAAACCCGGTATCATCATAGATGTGGTGGGGTCCTACTTCTATGACAAAAAATCATGACAGAAAATGGGCTTTTCGTCCTGGGCGGGCCGGAGACGCAGCTGCATGACATTCTTTGGGCCATCCATGATGGAAAAAACCATGGTAGAAGCGAGGGCAAGGAAAATATCGGGGTGTTCCCGGTTACGGTGGGTGGTCGGGGCCGAGCGATGCGCGTTTCTCTCGTACACGCACGCCCGTGGGTGCGAGCGTTGGGCTCTAATCAACCCGGCGATTGCCTTTGAAGGCTCGCGTTACTCAACTGAGCGATCGATCGATGGCTGTTAAGCGAACCAGATCGGCGATTCGCCGCTCTGCTGCTAACTGAAGCCGATCGATGCTGCCTCTGGATGAACAGTGAGCGTTGTTGGGGGGTTTGGATGAACAGTTCCCGGTGGGGGTGGATGAACATGACCCTGTGGTGTTGCCTCTGGATGAACAGGACCCCGATTGATCGAGCTGGTTGGGGCTGGATGAACAGGACCCTATGGAGGGCTAGATGAACAGGACCACCCCGTGGAGGGCAGGATGAACAGTAGATGGTGGAGGGCTGGATGAACAGTAGCCCGTGGAGGGGTGGTTGAACTGGAGCCCGTGGAGAGGGCTGGTTGAACAGTAGCCGGTGGAGTAGCACGCGGTGGAGGCTGGATGAACATGAGCCCGTGGATGAACAGTCGCAGGTGGAGGCTGGAGGAGGTCGACGGTTGATGAGCGATAGCCGTGGAGGCCGGAGGGGTCGACGGTGGAGATGAACAGATTCTGTGGAATCCGTTTGGCGGTCGCCACACCCTCTCGATGAACAGGACCCCCGTTTCGACCGTAGCGCTCCAACACAAGTCCGTTTCCTCCATTTTGCGGTACGCCACACCCCTCCCGATCAACAGGACCCCCGTTTCGACCATAGGAGGTCCGTTTCCTCTGTTTTGCGGTACGCCAGACCCCTCACGATGAATAGGATCCCGTTTCGAACATGGCCGGTCGAACGCAAGGCCGTTTCCTCCGTTCTGCGGTACGCCAGGCCTCGTTTCCATCAGCTGTTCTGTCCAAGCCAGTTGGCTCCCACGTGTTCCGTTGCCTCCCGATGAACACGACGCATTCCGTTGCCTCCCCATGAACACGACGACGGCGTAGTTTCTCCGTTCCGACCCAGCCATGTACACAAGCCCTGGCCGTACGTACGCGCGAGTAGGCGTTCGAGACCCTGCCCGTATGTACACACGTGGCCGTATTTACTTTCTTGCACCCTGGCCGCTTTACGTACGTGTACATGCTACGTGCGTGCCTCTACTACGACTCGTGCGCGCCTCTACATCGACCAGTATGTACGTACACGTTCGCAACCAGAATGACAACGCTACTTACGCTTCGACCAGTGGGTCCCGACTGTCAGGCACTTCCTTGCGTGCGAAGATGTAGCTAGTGGGTCCCAGCAGTCAGGGGGGCGAATCGTTTTTTGCCGGACGCACTTCCTTGCGTGCGAAGATGTAGCTGGTGGGTCCTAGCAGTCAGGGGGAAACGATTTTTCTGCGAAATACGGTGGCCCGTCTGGTGGGTCCCCGCTGTCAGGTGGAGGATAATTATTTTGGGTGTAATAAGGTGGCACTGCCTTGTTGCGGCCGTGGACCCAGCTGTCAGCCTCTCCACATACAGTCCATGTCCGATGGAAGCCGTTCCTTGACCATGTTGACCACGCCGCGCCGAGAGCACCAGGGCGGTGGACGACGGCGAGGCCTAGGAAGGGGACGACGCAGAGACGGAGAAAACGCGGCAGTGGATGCCCACGCATAGAGGAGTATGAGGGTTCGTTGGTTCGCTGCGATGTGAGGCTGCCATCGCCGCAGAATAACACGGGGTGTGGGTGAGTAGAGGGATGGCCTGGCCAGTGGTGGGAGTAGTAGGGGGCGGTGAGGCCTCCGCCGCATCGTAGCCGACCATGGGAGGCAGGAGCACGAGGCACGACCGGCGCTGGTTTGGGCGGCTGGAGCAAGAAGACCAGAGGTCGAAGAAGCACTACGGTCATTGGATGGACATTGTACGGTCACTGGAGCTAGAATCGTGCATATTGACTAAGTTGACAAAGCCCTCCGTCCTGTCAACTTAGTAGGCCCTAAGTCAGCCTGCCACTATCTTTGGGTCCCAGCTAGTAGGGGAGTATTCATTTTTTGTGCGTAATAAGGAGGCACTTCCTTGCATGCGAAGATATAGCCGGTGGGTCCAAGCTGTCGTGGCGGTAGCGTTTTTCGTGAAATCTGAGGCCCTTTCGTTGGGTCCCAGATGTCGTGGAGGAATCATTATTTTGGCGTAATAAGGAGGCATTTCCTTGCGTGCGGCCGTGGACCCAGTGTCGGCCTCTCCACGTCTGATCCACTTCAGATGCATGTCGATCGTTGACCATGTTGACCAGGGCCTTGCCGAGAGCACCGGGCGATGGATGACGGCGAGGCCTAGGAAGGAAACGACACAGAGGCAGGAAGACTCGGCGGTTGTTCCCCACGCGGAGGGGATACGATTATCACGAGGGTTCTTGGTTAAATCTGCCGTCGTCGGAGATTAACAGCAGGTGTGGGTGAGTAGAGGATGTCTAGGCCAGCTATGGGAGTACAGGTGGGCGGTGAGGCTGTTGCTGTAGCACAACCGGCATGAGGAGGAGTGAGCGAGCAGTCCCTTGGCGCTTGTTTGAGCGGCCGGAGCAGAAGAAAGCAGAGATTGAAGAAGCACGACGGTCGTTGGATGGACATCCAACAGTCACTGCTTGTGCATCAACCTTTTTTTTAGGAAAGCCTCAAATCTGCGGAAAACATCATACAACCCATATGTCATTATTTCTAATATTTTACAGCCATTTGCTAATTCTTAAGGTTTTTTTTGGAGCCCATATTATTTTTGTTAGCATTACAGCCCATATTGTGGCCACGGTTAAAAAATAATACGGAATTTTTCATATTTCGGTGCAGTCCGAACTGTTTTTAATCCCGAAATTTTGAGTCACATTCAAACTGAATTTAAAAATAAATGTATATCAATATAAAATCCAACAAATTGTCCATGCATAAAAATCAACGCAATTTAAAATCTCGAAATGAAAAAAAGAAATTTGAAACTAATTGTCGGTTTGATGTGTTTTAAAAATGTACAACCCATTTCTCATTACTGATAGGCCATTTTCTCCGCCAGTCGAATGAAGCTCTCCTCGTCTTGAAAGATTTGCAGCCCAATAGGCCTGACAAAGCGACTTACTTGGCAAATCACAAAAAAAATGGGTTGTGGCCGTGGACCCAGCTGTCAGCCTCTCCATGTACAGTACTCTATCGATGGAAGTCGGTCGTTGACCACATTGACCACGCCGCGCCAAGAGCACCAAGGCAGTGGAAGAGGGCGAGGCCTAGGAAGGGGACGACGCAGAGCCAGGGAAGACGCGACAGTGGATGCCCACGCGGAGAGGAGTACGAGGGTTCACTGGTTCGGCTACGGTGTGAGGCTACCGTCGCCGCAGAATAACAAGGGGTGTGGGTGAGTGGAAGGATGGCCAGGCCAGCGGTGGGAGTAGTATGGGGGCGATGAGGCCTCCGCGGCAGCACAGCCGGCCACGGGAGGCAGGAGCAGGCTGCATGACCGGTACTGCTTTGGGCGGCTGGAGCAAGAAGACTAGAGGTTGAAGAAGCACTAAGGTCGTTGGATGGACAATGTACGGTCAATAGAGCTAGAATCGTTCATATTGACTAAGTTGAGAAAGCCCTCCATCCCCGTCAACTTAGTAGGCCCACAAGTCATCCTCACACAGTGGTGGGTCCTAGCTGGCAGGGGGTATTCATTTTTTTGTGCGCAATAAGGAGGCTCTTCCTTGCATGCGAAGATATAGTTGGTGGGTACGACCTGTCAGTGGACGGGATGTTTTTTTCGTGAAATACAGAGGCCCTTCCGGCGGGTCCCAGATGTCAGATGGAGGAATCATTATTTTGCGCGTAATAAGGAGGCATTTCCTTGTGTGCGGTCGTGGACCCAGCTGTCAGCATCTCCACGTATAGTCCACTTCCGATGGATGTCGTTGTTGACCACGTTGACCACACCGCGCCGAGAGCACCAGGGTGGTGGACGACGGCGAGGCCTACGAAGGGAACGATACGGAGCCGGGGAAGACACGCAAGTGGCTGCCCATGCGGTGGAGGTACGAGGGTTGACTGGTTCGGCTGCCGTCGCCGGAAAATAGCAGGAGGTTTGGGTGAGTAGAGGGATAGAAAGGCCAGGGATGCGAGTATATGATGGGGCCATGAGGCCTGCCCGGCAACACAGCCGGCCACGGGAGGCGGGAGCAGGCGGTTCCGACGGCGCTGGTTTGGGCGGCTGGGGCAAGAAGATCAGAGACTGAAGAAGCACAATTGTCATTAGATTGACATCTAACGGTCTGACGCTGGTAGAGTCGATTGTTGACTAAGTTTCTTTTTGATAAACCTTGTGTACACATGAACTTAGTGGGCCCACAAGTCAGCCTCCAAATCTGTGGCAGACAACATAGAGCCCATTTGCTATTTTTTAATAATTTGTAGCCCATTTGCTAATTCTTATAATTAATTTATTACAACCCATTTTCTGCCCAGGACCACGGTCAAAAAGTTCAACCTTATTTTGCATATTTCGGTGGAGTCTGAAATTTTGTAATCCCGAAATGATAAACATTTTTTAAGAACTTATTGATTTGCCAAAAAAATCGTTTTGCTTTTGCAAGCAAATAAGACGTGGGACAATTGAGTTGGTTTAAGGAAAACCAGTGGTAAAAAAATCAACGCTGGGAGGGAAAAAAAACAACAACAAAAATCAACGCTGGCCAATCCTTCTTCGACTTGCATGGGTTAATTCCAGTTATATGGTACTCAATGTATGATCAATCGACTATTTTAAGTGAATGATGAAAGATTTCGACAGATAAGTGGTACTCCAAATCTGAAGTCCAGAATACCGGAACACGCCGTCAGGATTCTTGTGTCACCTCACGGGCAGCATGTTGTCACGTCAATTCAATGTGTGGACATGATGAATAATTTGACCGACGTATACTAGTACTGCTACTGTACTACTTACTAGTCGTATTTAGTGTCACAATTTAAGCATAGGTTTAACTAACAAGTACGCACTTGAAGCCTAAGTGATATATATATATATATATATATATATATATATATATATATATATATATATATATATATATATATATATATATAGCATCTCCATCATCATTATCAGTACATCCTGCGCAGGTGAGTTAGGATGCACTTGATCCCAGAAAGGTATATATCCTTCAAACCAGAGGAGTGCTTCAAACTAACAATAGTACATAATATCCAACAAAAGAGGGTCATGCTACAGCAGCAGGATACATGGCTCAGTCTACATATTAGTACGAATCAAGTTGTGCATATTTGCTGTTGGCATGAACCACATCGCCGCATGTCGGGTTTGCAAAAGCCATCCATCGCATGGAAGCTTGATGCCTTTCACACGTTGAAGATTATCTGGCAACAAGTTGTGTCGACGAATCTATGGATATGGTGATTCATGAAACCCTTTGTAGATGTGTAAACACAGTCCCCCTGGCGTGGAAGTTGCATAGCACGGTAATCATCGCCGGTGATATGATCGATGATTGGTTGGATGATCGGATAATTGAGCCCGAGGAACATGGAGTGGTTGTCGAGGCTGTAAACCCGCCTCGAGTTGAATACGCCTGGCCCAACGGAGCTGGGATCTTTCTCGAACACGAAGCAGCCATAGCCATCAATGTCACGAACGCCCCAGGCATTGTACTGCATGTGGTTTGATGAAATGGTTTGGTCAATTTGGTACGTACAAATGAGCATCAAATGACCACCGTTAGCTAAACGAGCGATAAACCACCACCCATCAGCTGGTATGATTCCAGGTCCTGGAATCATGAAGGCCGGCGCATATGCGTCTGCTGCAAAAATTCAAATTGGAGACCAAAAGGACAAAAATAAACAATCATGTTCAGAGTATGTGTGGAATTAAGATTATTATAACAGTGACACGTATCATAGACAGAGAATTGCAGTGCCGTGGTCATACTCATACCCCAAGTTAAAAAAATAAGCCAATGGCTTTCATATTCTAGCAATATATCATGGTTCAAACATCATGTAACAATGAGAGGAAAACAGATATGACAGGGCCTACTCATATTCTATTATAGCACTTACTATAGTTATCATATCAACTCTAAGCAATAACATGTGTTGTTATAAAAATCCTGGAAATGAGAGTAACATATAGCAATCATGAGGTTATACTCATAATATCTATTCTAACAATCATTAGATACCAATTGTTCTCATATCAACTCTAACAATAACATGTGTGGTCATAAAAATCTAGGAAATGAGAGGAACATATAGCAATGATGTAGTTATAGACATACTATATATTCTAAATTTGTAACAATGAACAGGCAGTCGTATTATTAAGGTAAAGATGATATGAGATAGAACAGTTACACGAGGATAGATTCCACCAGTATAGGTAGCCAATCTGTGCGTCGACCGCAAAAATGATGCCATCATGCACTATAGCATCAGACAGAAGTGTTGAGTAAAGAGGATCGACGATGAGCCATAACCATGTATGGCGACTGGATTCCAGATAGACTAATCCCATGTTGAACACGGCAATGAGCTTGTAATCCATGTAGTCTTCTGATGGTGTGGGCACTTCGCAGATTACAACATTCAGCAAACAGAGGTCGAGCCAAAAGCTCGACGCGTCTCATGCGTAGTAGGCAGGAGTGTCCGGCGGGCCGCGAGGCTCGATGGCGGCGGTATCCAAAGATGGAAGGGTAATCTCTCGCTGGGTGTAGATATCCACGAGACGCCATGGACTACCGGATTGGTGGATGAGGATGATCCAGTTGGCCTTCATGCCCGCCCAGTAGTGGTCGCGCATGAAGGACAAGTGGACGGGTAGTGGTAGCATGTCGAGGGGCACCAAGGCAACCTCCGTAGGATTGTCAAGTCGGTGTCTGGGCCACCTGCGAGGATCGGGCATCAGCAAGCAGGGTGTCTTGAAAAGAGCCGGCCGGTTGCAGATGAGTAGACGGTACAAAGACACCGAGCATGCGGCCAGACGGACGGTGCTGAGTAGGTCCATACTATTACATATCTGCTCCAAGAGAACATCAGGGAGGGAATTCCAATCGCGGCTTTGCGTCTCAGTCGGTTCTGCCATTGGGGTTTTCGGCGCCCGCGAGCCAGCGGGGAAGTGGATTCGGGCGGGCGAGCGAAGAAGCTTCTCCTCGTGTGGCCGAGCAGTGAGCGGGGGGATATTGTACGTGTGAGCTACCAAGGAAGATAGCGCGGGCGGGCGAGCAGAGAGCGGGGGGAAATGGTGTGCGGCCGATGATGGGGAAGAGAGGAGGAAGAATAAGAGAGGAGGAAGAAGAGTGGGAGATGGGGAAGAAAGTGCATTAAATCTCAATTCTACTACTACTACCAGGATATACCGTCCTTCGGAGTGTAAATAGTTACACCGATGACATATGTGTCTACCATAAGAGGGCCCATATGTCAGTTAATGGAGGACAGAATCGTGCTCTACTGGCAAACATGATGGCAGTACTGGGTAAGGCTGATTTAGTAACACCAACACGTTGGTTCAGCTTATTAATTATGTGTCCCATCTGCTGCAGCGTGTAATGTCACTTCACTGCGAAGACTAGTTGAATAGTTCTCTCTGACCGAGATGGGGAATAATAGATCATGAAGAGTTCCTTTCTACATTATCCTATGCCTCTACGCTCACTTCACTCATTTTGCTCCGTACGTAGTCACTTGTTGAAATCTCTAGAAAGACAAATACTCCGTATTTGGGAACAGAGGGAGGATTTTACTCTGTATTTGGGAACAGAGGGAGGATTTTACTCCGTATTTGGGAACAGAGGGAGTATCACCATATGGAGGGAACAGAGGAAGCTTGAAATATGAACATGTCAATGGGAGGGAGTAAGCCCCATGCATGCATGCATGCATGCAACATGCAACACTCACACGTACGCATGGACGCATGCAACACTCACGCACCCATGCGGCACACAGCACACGACGCAACACACACGCTCACGCTCAAGTGCTCAACCTACTCCCTACGTCCGTGAAAGACTGTACATTTAGAGATTTACACATTGACCAGGGCATAATTAACATCCAAATGTAGCAGACTTATGTGTGCAAGCGACCATTGAGAGAAGAAGGTTAAATGAAGGTCGTTGCATGCTGTAATTAAGGATAGACATGTAGCCTATACCTAGAGCACAAGTTGGTGCATTAGTCAATCAATATCGATTTATATTAAAGGCTAAATGCATTGGAAGTGTAGATGTACTACACTCTTTGTTTTTAGCTGATTTGTTTGCTTTGCCAACTGACAGGTGGGACCCAGAAACCAGGTGACAATTCAACCAGTCAACAAAGTGCCACGTCGACTATGTGGCCAGTCAGTAGGGTGCAATACGATGCTCTACGATGAGCTAGTGATCGTATAATCACCGCAAAACTATATATAGTGACCGTAAAGAGCGTATTGTTACATACGTTGACCGCCAGTGTATTTTTATCGTTTCAAATTAAGCCATATTAACCGGAAAGGACGCAGCATGGACTAGTACTAGTACTGCTTTGATGTGTCCCGTCAACTCGTCGAACGAGGAGAAGCTTGCTTACTACGCCTCTCCCTCGCCCACGCGTGTGGTGGTTCGCAAGACGAGCAGAGGGTTTTGACTACAGTGCGCCCTCTCCCTCTCCCTCTCCCTCGCCCTCGCCCTCGCGGTGGACGTGCAGCAGTTCAATCGGTGTCAGATTGCCAGAAGCATAATGTGTACTGTAGTATAATCATTGTTGGACCTTTCGAAGAGGCGAAGAGTCAAGTGCAAGGTTCACACGAGTACGAACTGTTGAACCTCCCGAAGAGGCAAAGAGCCAAGCGCAAGGTTTTATAGGAGTTGTCATCCTAGTAGGAGCGTACTACAACTATAGTGAATGATGCCACTGTATGATGCCGCCACGTCACGTATATCCAAAGCTGTGCCACCTTTTTTTTCTCAAAGAGCGTGTTGGAGCTCGTGCAACAACCACACAAGTTGCACATACACATAACACATTTACTAGTAATAAATTCTAAAGGACAAATGCCAGTATGCCACACAAGTTCATCTCCAATTCGTGTGATAAATTTGTGCACGACTAGTCTACATATATTCACAGCGCTACCATTCACAATTTACCGTACTCCACTTACACGTTATAGATGGGCTACATGTCCTCCTCCAGGTTCCAGTCCCAGGTGTTCTTCATGGATGGCACGATCCATAGCGGTGGGCAACGGGAATCATTGTCGCAGCTTTCTAGTCCGGTTCCACACGATGGAGACTCATCCAAGCTAAAGCGGCATAAATCAGGGATAGTGTGTCCCAAAGATGTCGCTCATCCGGCGGTGCGCCTTGAAGACACAACCATGCTTCATGAACGGCAGGCCTTACGTGTCGTGCACGGAAGGTGGCATCCACTTCACAATGGGGTAGCTGTCCCCAATGAAAAGCGAGTACTCTCAAGAGTGTTCCTCGGCACCCACGTAGCATCACGGGGTCGAACTCGCGCCGCTCATCCGGTACATGCGGCATCTCAGATCTGGACACATGGTGACGTACATAGTCAAGGTCCATGCATAATAATGTTGTGCTCAAATATGGCGGTCGATATCTTGTGCAGCAAATAGTACTACTCCGGTATAGAGGAAGTAAAATAACCAGCTTATTATATATAGCCACTCTTGACTACATGGATGAGATAGTAAGATATGTAAAAACAAAAATGGTGGCAGCTAGTGGGTTCAAGTCTTCAAGGGCCTAGCTAGCTATACACGTCCTCCAAGGTAAAAAAGTACTCCTACTACTCCCTCCGTCCGGGTTTATTAGGCCTCTCAGCATCACAAGCATGTCCCCTTTTATAAGGCCCCACTTTGGAAAGGTGCATGCATGCAACCAAGTGCATGCATGCAACCATTTCATTGGTTGCATTGAAAGCCATTGTTGTTGATGCCATGGCTGGAAAATTAATACACTTCATGCATGCTTTTTCATTGGCTACATGCATGTGAGAGAGTGCACTGGGAGTGGAATGGAAAAATTAATGTGAGCAAATTACTATGTGTCTTGGTCTAAGAGAAGTTGTCTTTAGGACTAATAAACCCGGACGGAGGGAGTAGTACATAAGTAGAGTACTAGTACAACAATAAAAGAGAAGGCGACAGGGTTAAAAATGGAATACCTGGGTAGATGGTGACGGTCCGGTCGTGGTAGATTGTGTGACCATGTTGCACATCAGTGGTACCATGGGTAACGACTGCTAAGATAGTTGATCCCAATATGCCAAAGTCAGCTACAAGGTTCCAGGTTAGACCGAATCGCGGATGCAAATGCACATCTAGGATCGGTGATCTTATTTTGATCGCGGGATGACTGGTCCCTGCAAAATAACGGAGTACCGTTAGGGATGCAAATGATGGTTTGTGCATTCCGTTTGTAATCTCCCATACCGTAGGATGGCAACCAGATGAAACAAGTCCCCTGGCTTGTCACCGCAAAGATGCAGCCTAGATGGCGCACGACGTCTTTGAACGTGTAGGGGTACAAATCTGCCGCCGCCAACATGCGCCAGCCTCTGCTGTTACTGCCTCTTGCATTGATGGCAATCCTTATGTCGAACACCGCGATGAGATAGTAATCGTCGTAGCCGTGTCGCTTTGTCGGCGGGTCCACAATTGCTATCTTCTTCAATCTCACGTAGGCATCATCATACGTATTCAAGCCCAACCAGTCCAGAAGGTCGATCCCAATGGTGGAGAAGGGGTCTACCAGAACGGCCGCACTGCTGTGGATGTTGTGCAAAATGATGGTGGTATCCGGCCGGAGGTATGCAAGCTAATCTTCATTGGCACCGACCCAGACCTATATATAAGACAGTGGGCAGCGTAGAAATTACGGGATGTAAATGGAATAATTAAGTACTACATGATCAAACTTCATTACTGACCTGCTCATCGGACAAAATCCAACTACCTCTCAACGTTGGCAACTCTAGCGGAGTCAACGTGCAACCATGGCCAGGGAGTGGCGGACTGTTCGAAGGATTGTCCCATAGAAGAACCTTCTCCTCGAGGACGCATGGAAGACTAACAAGCCTGGCCTTTTCCCAAGCCATTTTAAGCATCGTCTTGAAATAGTTGGTGCAGGAAGCACATAGTCTTGCGGCGGTGAGGACGTTGGAGTGGCGTGCGATTTCTCCCAGAGGATCGTCGTCCAAGGTCTCCCAGCCCTGACGAGGAGGGGAACCACCTGGCGAATCCATGGGAGCAGCGACGAACTGCCTTCTCTTCGAGGGGAGGGAACTGGCGAGGAGGAGATAAGAGCATAGTAACCGCAGGGCCTCGTCCCTTCCAACTATAGATCGTTCCTTCCAACTGTAGCGAAGGGGTGAGGCTATTATTTACTACTAGTACTAGCATTATGGGACGTTATGGGATTGCATTATACTGTAAATAATTGCACTAGTAAGAAATTTTTGGCACTAGCTAGTAGTTTTTGGCGTGGATTAAGAAATTTTGGGTATGTTTTTGCTATTTTTTGTACACGCCAACTAGTGTCAAAAAAAATCTTACATTATGTGATTTGAGGAGTACGATTGCATCTTGTAGCAGTACTAGTACTACTTTCTCAACTAGTAGTGCAAGGGTACTACTAGTTCTATGTATTGTACTTCTAGTATAGTGCACTACTTTTGAACTCTTGAATCTCAGGGCTAAGGAGCTACAGTTGGAAGTGGAGGGTACTACTACTGTTCTCTAGAACCATCACTGTACTATCAATGCAGGGAAAGTACACCTGCCTAGTGGCCTAGTGGGTACTCTCGGTGCTCTATTCAGCCGCTCCTCTCACGTAGCTAGCCTACTCAGCCGCTCCTCTCACGCAGACACTAGCAGCCTGTTTATCAGCGACGGTTACTGCGGGGGCAGAACATTTGAGTTATTTGATACAGCGAGACTAGGCTTTTCTCTTCCATTTGTGGAGGTGTAATGGATCTCGTCGAACTTTGTTAGTAGTTCATTCTTTACGAATGAGATGAGGCAAAGCTTTTGCCTCCGTTTCAAAAAAACACGTCAAGAGGAATTTCTTTTATAGTAGAGCCGATAATGGATTGAAGTCCATGTGTGCAACGCCACAAGCTACAGAGTAGTAGTAGAGAACTTTACGTACAAAGCCATATTGCACAGTTCCCAATGCCCTGCCAGGCTTTTCTGGCTCCTCGGGCTTAATTGGGAGGCGCTAGTTTAAATATGCTACTAGTTGATGAGGAAGTTGTAAGCAAGGTGCGGCTAGGGAGAGCACGCGAGCCACGAGATGCTGGGAAGGAAAACCCGTTCATGTGGCTAAGCTATCCAGTGCACCCAGATTGTGGTGTCGCACGTCCGTTTGACTTCAAAACTCAAACTACCCGTGTAAAATATTGGCTCGCAGTGAAGTTACTATTTTAAAAAAGGGCCGTCGTGTGTTCGGCCGGGATCGAACCCACAAAACAAGGTATACACTCTCACGACCACTAGTAGAACTCGTTGGAGTACAACACAACCTAGAATCGCCTTTTGTCGCTAGTAGTACATTGTTCCTTACAAGAAACCCCTAATAATGCAAGAAACCACTAATAATGCCAAGAAACTACTACCACTTGCATACGTGGCAGACTTAAGATAAGACTACCTTATCAACCATTGTACATGCTCTTACCAACCAGCCCTACCAAGAAACGACTACTCTACAAAGTGTCATTATAGGCACGTTTCAACCCATGGCCCTGTTTGGATACATTTGTTGTCAATCTAACCCTGCCATCCAAACACCACTTCGGTTAGAGTTAGTTCAGGGTTAGAATCTAACCTTTGACTTAGAGTATCCAAACAGGGCCCATGTTGTCCATTAAGTCAACGCCTTCTATTCGACCGGGCGTTATGACTTGTGGGACCTACATGTCAGTCTGCACAAAAATCCCCGAGTGACCTCCTACCTCCGGCCCGTCCACCTAGTCATCCTTGGCCATGGGACGCAGCTACCGCCGTCGGCAGAAGGCGAGGTCAAAACCGCCGGCGGTGCGGAGCCCATCTTGCGGCAGCCCAGATACCAGCTCCGTCCGGCGCTCGCGGCCGCTAGCTAGCCAAGATAGCTCCGTCCAGCTGCTTGTCTGCAAGGTTTTGCTAGCTAGATTGGCACGGCGGCGCGCTTGTTTGTTTCACAAGGCCATCAGCTTAAGGCCAGCCATCTGGCTCGAGCGAAGGCCAGCGCGGCGGCTTGCTCGTTCGCGAGTCATGCTCGGGCCAGCCTGCCAATCCATGCTGAGGCCAGCGTGGCGTCCGACCCGTCCGGCGGAGCGGCGGGCAACTCGCTCATCACCGGCGCCATCGACGAACACGCATCAGTACTGTTTGAAGTAATGTTTAGGAAAAATAATGATTTGAGGGGGAATAACAGGATAGAAGGTCAGATGGGGGTCCCTCATGTCAACGGTCAAACAAAATGTGTGTGGTTTAAGCTGCCTCGTCAGCACGGACGTGTGGGCCAACCCTGTCATAAATGGGTTTAAACTAACCTAATTGGTAGGTAGTAGTTTTTGGCGTGGATTAAGAAATTTTGGGTATGTTTTTGCTATTTTTTGTATAATAGATTCTTCCTAGGGCTGGGTGAAAGTGGTAGTTTTTTGTTAAATACTCTACATATTGTAATTAGGAGTGAAAGTTAAGCTTTGGAACCCAATAAGAAGGCTAGTTACATAGTGCATATGTGTACATGATTGAAAGTAAATATCAACCATGAGTGACTAATATCTTGATGGAGAACTCGAAACTATGGAATACTAGGGAAAAAATTGCATGGTTTGAAATACTAGCAATGTTCATGTGTGCTGCAACAAATCATAATTAGAATAATATTTATTCACAAACTTGATACAAAACACTCTAATTTTGATATACATATATCACTAGAGATATATTATGTTTCAATTAGAATATATTCCTTGGGCTGTTTTGGTGAGGTCAGGGAGGGATGTGGTTGGTTTTAAGATACTAATTATGGGTTTTTCTGCAAATTGGTAGACAAGTAGGATGTTTGTGAGAAAAGGCAACAACTTAACTCACAGTCGTTAGATGTAGATCTAATGGTCACAAACGACGGATGGCAGACACACCATCATCACCCACTTAGTCTTCTGTAGGAGTACTAGCAAGATCCGTGCATTGCACGGAACATCAACATGCATTTTTTATAAAAAGACTCATTGTGATTGACCCATTGTGACGCCCGGATAATTAGGCTACAGTAATTCCATGTTAATGATGCCACGTCACCTCGGTAACTATTGTGAAACTCGCGTTAGTTCAATACCGGTTCAAATTCCAATTTAAAATAAAAGCAAACGTCAAATTTTTTCAAACATTAAAGTAAAATGTTCAGAGTGTGCCAATTAATGCCTAGATATTTATGGTGAAGGAACCACATTTTTATAGGAGGTCTAAATAATTTAAAATGAATTAAAACAGTAGAGAAAATAAAGAAAAAGGAAAGGAATAAAAACAGAAAACAAAACTACAAAAAGGAGAAGAAAAACAACCGCCCACTGGACCAGGCGGCCCAGCTCACCAGGCCAGCCCACCTGGCCCGACCGGCCCACCCCACTCTCCATATCCCCCTATCGGCCGAAACCCTAGCTACCACGATTCCACTCCCCCCCCCCCACTCGCTCGCTCCCCCACTCCCCCCTGTTTCTAGATCGGGCCAAACTGCCCGACCCCATCGTCCCCGACTCCGTCGCCCC
This sequence comes from Aegilops longissima, assembly GCA_021605205.1. Classification (NCBI taxonomy): domain Eukaryota; kingdom Viridiplantae; phylum Streptophyta; class Magnoliopsida; order Poales; family Poaceae; genus Aegilops; species Aegilops longissima. The sequence goes on from CM038678.1 coordinate 282,996,104, forward strand.
TTGCGGGCGTCGCTCGACGCCCTGACGCCCCGTCCTCGACCTCCTCCCGCCCGATCTGGATCGGGCTCAACCCCGATCGCGCCCCGCCGACGTCGCTGTTGTCGCCCATGGATCCCGCGGCCCGCTGCCGAGCTTCGTCGCTGGATCCGCCGCCTCCTCGTCTCCTTATCACGCCACCGGACCTCACCGCCGCCGCTTCGCTTTGACCTCGCTGAGCCGCCTCGCGACCTCTCCGCGGACTGCTTCCTCTCCGTCCCTGTCGTCTCCATCTCCTCCCCGCGCACCGCTGCCTAGTCCCTACGGCCCCGCGGTGAGGAACCCCGACCGTCCTCCCTGCTCGACCCCTTGATCACACGCACGGTCGTGCCTCCGCCGCCACGCAGCTCGCCTCCCACTGACACGCTGGGGCAGCTGAAGCCCCAGCACGCTGCATGTGCGCGCTCACCCGTGCCCCGTGGCCGCGCCTTGGCCATCATGGTCGTTCGTCCGCGTAGTGCCCCTGACCTCCTCCCCGTGCTCGCACCGCTGTTGTGCGCCCTCGCGCACGCGGCCGCCTCCGGCCATCGGCCTCCCCCCACTCCCCATCGGCCTTCCCCCCACTCCGGCATCGTTTTGGCACGCCGCCGAGTCGGTGCACCTCGCCAGCCACACCTACGGCCGCTCATTCGGGCTGCGCCCAGCGCCCACTAGCGCCCGACCCGCATCGGCCTCAGGGGCCTATGACAGCTGGGCCCGGCCCCCCTTTGACAATGACTGGAGGGCCAAGCCCCAGAATGTTTTAAAATAAAAAAATAAAAATGAATTAACTAATTAATTAATTAATTAGTGAATTAATTAAGTTAATTAATCCTATTTAATTAATCTGATCAACTTATTAGCTTAATTAAACAGTAATTAGATTAGCTAAATCCGGATTAACCTAAATAGTGTATGACATACGGGACCCACACGTCAGTTGACCAGACAACACCTCTGTTGACTGCTGACGTCATGATGATGTCAGCAATCACTGTTCTGGATAATGTTGTTTTAAAATAATTAAATAAATCCTAAAAAATGATTTAAAAACTTTAAAAATTAATATAAAATAAACCGTAGCTCGGATGGAAAAACTTTGTACATGAAAGTTGCTCAGAACGACGAGACGAATCCGGTTACGCAGCCCGTTCATCCGCCACACATCCCTAACCTATCGAACTCGCAACTTCCCCCCTCCGGTTCATTTGTCCGAAAACGCGGAACACCGGGAATACTTTCCCGGATGTTCCCCCCTTCACTGGTACAACCTCCCACCGCGTTAGGGCACACCTAGCACCGTGCTTTGTCATGTCATGCATCGTCACGCACTTGCTTGCTATGCATTTACTGTTTTTCCCCCTTCTTCTCTCGCTAGACACCGAGACCGACGCCGCTGCTACCCAGTACGACTACGGAGTTGACGACCCCCTCTCTCTTGCTAGAGCAACCAGGCAAGCCCCCCCCTTGATTACCAGATATCGCCTATTCTTCTCTATACTACTTGCATTAGAGTAGTGTAGCATGTTAATGCTTTCAGTTAATCCTATACTGCTGCATAGCCTGTCCTTGCTACTACTGTTGTTACTTTTACCTGTTATCCTACTGCTTAGTATAGGATGCTAGTGTTCCATCAGTGGCCCTACACTCTTGTCCGTCTGCCATGCTATACTACTGGGCCGTGATCACTTCGGGAGGTGATCACGGGCATATACTATATACTTTACACTGTTACATTACTTGTGATACTGTTCGGAGATGGCGGCTGAAGGGGCAGCTGGCTCCATCCCGGTAGAGGTGGGCGTGGGTTCCCGACGGCCCCCAACTGTTACTTTGTGGCGGAGAGGCAGGGCAGGTTGAGACCACCTAGGAGAGAGGTGGGCCTGGCCCTGTTCGGCGTTCGCGGATACTTAACACGCTTAACGAGATCTTGGCATTTGATCTGAGTCAGCTCATCGCCTATGCCCACTAACCAACTACGCGAACAGCTTATGGGCACTCGGCGTCGTGGTATCACCGGCATTTCGTGACGCGTGGCGAACGAGCGCGCGCTACCGGATTGGACTGGAACGCCTGCTAGGCTAGGTCTGCTTTCGGCCGCCCACGCAACATGCAGGTGAGCTAAGGGCGATGGGCCCAGACCCCTGTGCGCTTAGGTTTAGACCGGCGTGCTGACCTCTCTGTTATGCCTAGGTGGGTCTGCGACGTGTTGATCTTCCGCGGCCGGGCATGACCCAGAAAAGTGTGTCCGGCCAAATGGGATCAAGCGTGTTGGGTTATGTGGTGCACCCCTAGAGGGAAGTTAATCTATTCGAATAGCAGTGATCTTCGGTAACAGGGCGACTTGGGGTTGTACCTTGACCTTATGACAACTAGAACTGGATACTTAATAAAACACACCCTTCCAAGTGCCAGATACAACCCGGTGGTCGCCCTCTAACAGGGCTACGAGGAGAGGATCGCTGGGTAGGATTATGCTATGCGATGCTACTTGGAGGACTTCAGTCTACTCTCTTCTACATGCTGCAAGACGGAGGCTGCCAGAAGCGTACTTCGACAGGATTAGCTATCCCCCTCTTATTATGGCATTCTGCAGTTCAGTCCACCGATATGGCCCTTTACACATATACCCACGCATATGTAGTGTAGCCCCTTGCTTGCGAGTACTTTGGATGAGTACTCACGGTTGCTTTTCTCCCCCTTTTCCCGTTTCCCTTCTACCTGGTTGCCGCAACCAGATGCTGGAGTCCAGAGCGACGCCATCGTCGATTTATTTACTCCTACTACGCCGGAGGTGCCTACTACTACGCAGCAGCCCGCCGACGATTTACGACCGTGAGTAGTTAGGAGGATCCTGGCAGAGGCATGCGCCTCTTTCGATTGTATCCCAGTTTATGCTAGCCTTCTTAAGGCATACTTGATTAACTTATGTCTGTACTCAGATATTGTTGCTTCCGCTGACTCGTCTATGATCAAGCACTTGTATTCGAGCCCTCGAGGCCCCTGGCTTGTATTATGATGCTTGTATGACTTATTTATGTTTTAGAGTTGTGTTGTGATATCTTCCCGTGAGTCCCTGATTTTGATCGTACACATTTGCGTGCATGATTAGTGTACGATTGAATCGGGGGCGTCACAAGTTGGTATCAGAGCCGACTGCCTGTAGGAATCCCCCTTCCACACTCCTTGGACGAAGTCGAGTCTAGACATTGCTAAAACTTTTACTAATATGGCTGTGTGCCTTACGGGCCCACGTCGCTATTGGGTGGTATTAGGATCTTTTACTCCTTGTCTATACTCTGGGACTCTGATCTCTCTTCTATTCGGGTCAAATGAATTTCGCTAAATCTAACATTTGGGTCTCGTTATCACTTTGACCCGGAGAGCCCCTTATTACTGATGATCGTCTGCTGCACATGAAGACCCTGAAGATACTCTCCGCTGTTAACCCGAGAACTTGTGTTCATCGCGTTTGCAATTCCCCTTCCACCATCAACCCTTATGGATAACTACTTGCAGTTGTTATTCTTACATTAATCCCCGCTGGTCTTGTTATTACAAGATACCCGAAATACTAAATCGTTGTTTCGATAATCCTTTGAGCTTCTTCGCCTTGCTGTTCTTTGTCACCTGAATACCCCTAAGGATAATTCTCGCACTTATCAAGTATCCGCTCATCCCCCAGTTGTTCATGTGTTTCACAATGGTCTTCTAAATACTATTCGATCCTCCAAAAATCCTTAGTAGATTATTGCTCTACAATACTTGTCCACTTGCATGATGGATGCTTTCCATATGTCTGGCAATATTCGTTAGTATCCTTGGGCACCGTCATTTTGATCCTTTTGATTCAACATGAGTGCGAATGCACGCAATCATCAGTTGATCCTTTTAAATTATCTTTTCGGCTCAGAAGTCATTTCAAACATGAGCTGGTTCTTGACCAATCAATGCCTTGATCGGTTGTGCTTCTAAGTCTATTGAACTTATTCATTTTTCAATCAAAACGATTTCTTCTGATCCCTTGATTTGGAAATCATAAAATTTCTTTGCATTAAGCTTTAATTAGTTAGTTGTTTCTAGAATCGAATGCCTTTGCATTGTTTCTTCCTCTGTTTGAGTACCGATGCTTACATCAGATCCCTTGAGAACCATCGGATACTTTGTTGGATTTTATCCGACAACGTCCCTCATATTCAATCACTTTGGAAGTTCTTTCCCTGATGCATAATGTCGTTGGTAAATCCTATTCTCTGATTTGGCCAACCATGCTCTGCTTTCGAGCTGGTGATATTTACTATTGAAGCTTGTGGTATATGTTTCCACGATGCCCCGAGGGGTTGAACATATGCCTTCCTTAATCTGTGTGAACCCGAAATTTATCACGGGACATACTCCTCTGGTGATTCACTAGGTAGGTTTCACACTCAACTCATTTTTAGAGAAGTGAATGAATGGTCATGCATTGGAGAAGTGGGAGTCGACCTTGAACTTTGTGTTCATGCCCATGGACACGATGCTAATCTTATCATGGATGCTCCTCTTAAACCCTCTTTGGTATAAGTTCTTATATCTGGGATTCGGCCTTTTGCAATCGTGGTTCCGGCCATGTTCTCCTTTTAAATACCATTTCTTGGAAAAGTTGAAGTACTAGTCTTCTGCAAATCATTGCACCTGTCCAACCTTTACTTTGCTCTACCGTTGAGTATTAAACTCTGGTATCTCAATGTCACGCCCAATATGCGACCCTATCCAAAAGGAACTCGAAGGTCCCACCAAGGATAGACCCGCATATTGAAACGCTTTTGCAAGGTGGATATCATTACATCAACATTACATAATAGTGGGGATACATACATAAGGCACAAATGCCACAATAATACATCAACATCATATAAAAGATCAACATCCGACTACGGATGAAACATAAACAGAAACTCAAACGACATCCACCCTGCTAGCCCAGGCTGCCGACCTGGAACCTATCCCCTGATCGAAGTAGAAGCAGAAGAGGAACTCCAACACAAGCAAACATCGCTCTCACGTCATGATCATCGCAAACCTGTACCTGCAACTGGTGGTGTAGTAATCTGTGAGCCACGAGGACTCAGCAATCCCATTACCATGGGTATCAAGACTAGCCAGCTTAAAGGGAAAGGAAGGGGGGTAAGGTGGTGAGGTTGCAGCAGCGACTAAGCATGATATGGTGGCTAACATACGCAAATGAGAGCGAGAAGAGAAACAAAGGAACGGTCTTCAACTAGTAATGATCAAGAAGTGATCCTGAACTCCTACTTACGCCGACATAACCCGAAAACCGTGTTCTCCTCTCGATCAACCCCAAAAGAGACACTCACGCAGCACGCACACGGTTGGTGTATTTTAGAAGAGTTTTCTTCAAGTTTACTACAACCGGATATCAACAAATTCCCATCTGCCACATAACCGCTGGCACGGCTCTCGAAAGTTTATACCCTGCAGGGTGTCCCAACTTAGCCCATGATAATCTCTCGCGATCAACGAAGGATATTCCTTCTCCCCGGGAAGACCCGATCAGTCTCGGAATCCCGGCTACAAGACATTTCGACAGCAATAAAACAAGACCAGCAAAGCCGCCCGGATGTGCCGACAAATCCTGATAGGAGCTGCACATATCTCGGTCTCAGGGCACACCGGATCAGCAAGACGTCGGGTTGGCATAGACCCTGATTGCCCAGGGGGCGCCGGACATTGCTCGGTTTGGGCCAGCACTTGGAGCACTGGTCCGGGGGGATAAAATAAAGATGACCCTTGAGAGCGTGACTCCCAAGGGAAAAAGGGCTAGGTGAGGCAAATGTAAAACCAAGGTTGGGCCTTGCTGGAGGAGTCTTATTCAAAGCGAACTGTCAAGGGGGTCCCATAAATCACCCGACCGCGTTAGGGACGCAAAATCCGGGAACATAATACCGATACGACGGAAACTAGGGTGGCAAGAGTGGAACAAAACACCAGGCATAAGGCCGAGCCTTCCACCCTTACCAAGTATATAGATGCATTAATTAAAAAAGATATATTGTGATATCCCAACAAGTAAACATGTTCCAACAAGGAACAACATCTCCATGTTCCAACAAGGAACAAACTTCATCTTCACTTGCAACTAACAATGCTATAAGAGGGGTTGAGCAAAGCGGTAACATAGCCAAACAACGGTTTGCTAGGAAGGGTGCAAAAGGTTAGAGGCTGACATGGCAATTTGGGATGGCTTGATAAACAGGTAATAGGTAGCGCATCATAGCGATAGAATGAAGCAACTAGCATAGCAATGATAGTAGTGTGATCCAGGGTAGCGGTCATCTTACCTGAAATCCCGCTAGGAAGAAGAACGAGTCCATGAAGAAGATGAATCCACGAAGACGAAACAAGCGTAGACGAACGAATCCTCACGATCGCAACGAAACGGGAACTATCGAGAAGAAGCACACAACATGGTAAACACACCACACATGAACAAGGCATGATGCACAACAAGCATGATGCATGACAAATCTAGATGAGGCTAATCATGGCAAGAGATGATGCAAACAAGAGCAACACATCAAAGCAAGTTTAAATGAGGCCGGAAGCAACATATAACAATTCCGGTAAGTCCTCATATGCAAATTTCGAAATTGGTCCAGATCTGAATAACTTTATGTTCAAGTTGTTAAACAGCAATTTAAGATGCACCACGATGATCTACACGAAATTCTAGTCAAGTTACATATAAAGTTCATTTGATACGGAGCTACGTCCTAAAAGATATGAGCAAAACAAGTTAAACATGGCATTGATGCAAAATGCATACAAACATCAAGCAAACACCTCAAAACATGGATGCAACATGATAATATGAAGCTACATGCAAAATCAAGCAAGTTTCATATAGAGCATACTCAAAACGGAGCAACGGTTCAACACATACACTCCATACCAGTTTAAAGGACAAGCTGTCCAAAACAGCAACCAGGCATATTGCAAGCATCAAAACAACATGCTACAGAATCCCAACGTGAAAACAAAAGGCATGGGCATGATGTACAGGTAAAGCATTACAAAACATGAACACTGAGCTATCTCCAGAAATCACCAGAACATGCTTAAAATGACATGGCAAGATTGCAAATAATAACAGTTTCAGACATATTAGGAGATAACATCGGGTTGCAATGTTTAGAGCTATCAAACAGCATGGTACATGATCTTATCATGGCAAAAAAAGGCATGGCATGACCTACTAAATGCATAAAACAGAAGTCCTTTACTGACCATGAGCCAAAAAGGATCATAAGATATGATGGCACCCATGTAAACATGGCAAGTTATATGACAGACTCATACATGGCAGGAACAACAATAAGTAGGCATGTTGGTGAGCTTGAACCACTCACCACAGAGCAATACATGGCATAACAAAGCAACAAACAGTAGGAAGACATGGCATAGAAGCTATACATGGCAAGAACAACATCATAGCATACACGGATCAACTACAACAACCTTGGCAAAATTGAATAACATGTAAACAACCTGCCAGGAAACATTTATAGCAAAAGTAGAGCTCGATTGACTCAAGCTATGGCACTCCATAATTGCAAACAAGGGCCTGGATGGATAGAGCATAACCATATGTGCAAAACATCCTTACTGAAGTATCTCAAAATAAGCATGGATCTCTCGGTAGCATCAAGTTTACATGGCATAAAAATATCAGCAGAACAGGGCTGAAATCAGCAACATCATGAAGCCTAGTTCGCATGCTTGTGCTAGTCACCACAGAGATCACAAAAATACATGGCATACACCCTGTAAATATGGCATGGCATATTACAAAACACATGTAGGACTCAAGTTCATAGGATGCACACATCAATCATGGAAAAATGACAAAGTGCATGTTCGATAAGAATCAGAAACTAACATCACATAGCCCTCTTCCAACAGCATTTCGGGCATCAAGATGAGCTCAAATGTAAGTGGTGCAATGGGATGAAATGATGTACTCGTTGAGCCGAACAATTTGACATATTACACGCGCAAAACGGAGCTACGGATGCAGAGATATGATGCGATGAAAATGCATGAAAATATTAGCAGATCGGGGACTTAGTGGATTTGGAGGGCGGAAAGTCAACCTCATGGCACAGAAATTGAAGCGGCGGCGGATCTCGCCGGATCCGCGGCGCCGGTGGCCGGAGTTGTCGAGGACGGGCGCGGACGGGCGCGGAGGAGCTGGGGCGAGGCGGCGGCGGCGAGGGGCCGGGCCGCCCGGGCAGCGAGCGCCAGGGCCTTGAGGGGGAGCTCGGCGCGCGAGGAGCTGCTCCGGCGAGCTCCATGGCGGCGCTGCCATGGTCGGGAGGCGCCGGACCGGAGGGGTGCGGGGCGACGGGCGAGAGGCGGCGACGGCCGCTCCGCGGCGGCGGCGGGAGGCCGGGCAACGGCGGATGCGGCGGCGGCGAGGGCAGCGCGCCGAGGGACATGGCGGCGGCCGGCGGCAGCCTTGGCCGGCGGCGGGCGACGCTGGGAGGTGGGCGAGGCGCCGGGCGGCGGCGCGAGGCGCGCCTTGGCCGGGACCCGGCGGGCAGGCGGTGGGCTGGCGGGCCCGTGAGGCGGACGGCGGGAGGCCACGTGGCGGGCTGCCATTGGCGTGGGGCGGCGGCACAGACGTCCCGGCGGGCGCCGACATGTCCGGGGCGGCGAGGGAGATTTTAGGGTTTGGGGATTGGACTGCGATTTTTGGAGGGAGGTGTTTATATAGGTAGAGGGAGCTAGGAGAGTCCAAATGAGGTGCGGTTTTCGGCCACGCGATCGTGATCGAACGACCGAGAGCATGGAGGGGAGTTAGGTGGGTTTTGGGCCACTTTGGAAGGGTGTTGGGCTGCAAAGAGAAGGGGGCTTTTACGGTTACCCGGTTAACCGTTGGAGTATCAAACGACCTCCAAATGGCACGAAACTTGACAGGCGGTCTACCGGTGCTATACCAAGGCCGCTTGGCAAGACTCGGACCATTCCGAGACCATTTAACACCCGCACACGAAAAGAGGTAAAAGGGGGCGCCGGGAGACATAGGAGTGCCGGATTGCAAAACGGACAACGGGGAAAATGCTCGGATGCATGAGACGAACACGTATGCAAAATGAAATGCACATGATGACATGATATGAAATGCATATGATGACATGGCAAAGAGAGACACGCAAGCACATGACATGGCAACGACGGCGAATAACTGGCGGACACCTGGCACATCGGATGCGGGGCGTTACAACACTCCTCCACTAACAAGAGATCTCGTCCCGAGATCTTAGGACCGAGACGGAAGAGAAAAGGGATGAGGTGAAATAAGAACAAAAGAGAGGATGACCAAAGTCGAGAGCACTCGAGAAGAAGAGAGGAATGGCGAGAATGACGAGAATCAAAAGCTCACGGAATCAGATAGACTATGAAACAAATCGTTCTAACCGGAGTGGTTAGAATGAGAAAAGAAACGAATAAGACTGAAACGATTTATGCAGCACTCCGGCTGAACATGAAAGGAATAGAATCTGAACTTGAGAAGATGGAATGACACCTGATGAAGACATGACACAAAACCTCCGGAAAGAATTAAAAGAGTGGAATGAAATGAGCTTAGAAGGAAGGGTTGAACGAAGTTGTTGAGAGAATCAACAACGAAAAGAATAAGCTTGTTGTGGTCTTATGGACAACATCTCAGAAATTATGAGGTGATAACCGGCCACAAACGGAAATGATTGGGTAGCTGAGAGGAACGAAGAAATGCAAAACTCCACTTCAAAAGAATACGGAGAATTAATTACACTTCGAGATACGAGAAGAAAAGATACTTGAACTCCACCAACAAGAATCTTGATGAACTCTTGAAGAATGAATTAAATCATGAAGAACCACTATGAAGAACTCCGGTAACAAAAGGTGATGAGATATAATGAAGGAAGAAAGAATAAGATGAGCCTGCGATGAATTAGATGGAGGATTCCGACGAGATGGCCGAGAAAATTTGAACTCCGGAAAAGAAAAGATGAAAAACACTTGGAAATAGAATTTATTCCTCAAGAACAAACTCCGAAGAAAAAGATTAATCAGCTTGGATGAAATAAGAATAAGATTTATTGTATGCTTATCCTTCATCAAATTAAATTGATGACAAGCAGTGGATTTTCCATACTACTTATTCTTCTTGAAAAGGATTGAGGGGGGTATAGCACAAAACTTGAGAAAGTCTTCAAGAACCACTGGTAGGATTGAAAGAAGGAATGGATTAATATGATAATCAAAGAAAAAGAATCTTGAACGAAACACCTTTAGAAATGAAAATGAACGAAGAAAAGAGAAAGAATCGCCGAAAAGAATTAGAAGAACCAATATGCTAGAGGGGATTTGGATTCAAAAGAACAAAGAGATCATGAGCTGATTAAAGAACACTTGAACGAATCACCGGGATAATTGGATAACGGTAGCTGAAATGTGAGGACAAAGAATTCTTCTGGAATGATGGCCTCCGGTGAAAAGAAATGGAAAAAGAACTCCTGACATACTCCGGATGGGTAAGAAAGAATATCTGACAAACGGAATAATTTGAGAGGATAGCATGAAGCTAGAACCACGAATCTTCGGGAGAGCGGACAAGATTTAAGAGAAACTCTACTTCGGTCTTCAAATGACAACGAGAAACTCCACCAAAATTGTTAAGGCACTCCGGGGGAACGAAAAGCGAAGAGGTTGAGCCAAAAATGAAAATGATTTGAAATCGATCTTGACAAGGCATGTGACTGATGGAATCCATTCTTACGTCACACTTGAAAAGAATTGAGAATAGCTCCGGGGAAATTAAAAGAGTCAGGTAAGATCCTGGGAAAAGACCTGTGGGTTAGGGCCCACTGAAGAGAAAAACACTGTTGAAAAGGGATGTTGAACAGATAGATGATGCACCGGAAGAACTGAAATATTTGACTGAGGTGACAACCTCGAATTAATTGGAACACAGATGAATCTCCTGAGATGTCTTGAACTCCGGAATGATTGAATTGCGAGAGGCAAACAAGCAAGGAAAACACTTCGAAGGAAAAGAATATGATTAACCCGAAAAACTTGAATTGAGTGCACCGGAAAAAGAAAGGGATGAAGAATGACGAACAAGACGAGAATTCACCGGTTGAAATAATTGAGGGAAGACTGAAGAGACTCCGTACAAATGAAATTGATGGTCGAAAAAGACTCAAACTCCGGGAAGAAAAAGGTTGGGAGGGCGGGAAAAACAAAGGCAACTTGGAAGGGGAAACGACGAATATCTTGAAGAGGAAAACACCGATTGAAATCATTGAGGAGAGAGAGCAAAAACTTCACACAAGTAGAATGGATACTCGATTACGGACTCCGGTTCCGAGAAGAAGAAGGGTGGGCGGGTTGGAAAAAAAACAACTGAGGATTGAACTTGCAAAGATGAAGAGGGTCGAATCGCCTTGACGAGAAAATGCACCAGATGAAAAGGGATGAGAACCAACGATCGGAAAACCAACTGCGTGATCCTAACGAAAAATTTTGAAAAGGGAAGAGGAGTAGTTTCAAAACACCTACGTCAAGATTCCTTACTAGAGCGACGAAGGGGCTGGGGATTAAAAAGAATTCCTACTCTCCGATATAACTAGACTTCGAAAATAGTTTTCTTCTAGACTCAACAACGGCCAAACTACACGATCAATCAACGGGGCTCCTAAGGTCGGTCGAGGCTCTGATACCAACTTGTCACGCCTAATATGCGACCCTATCCAAAAGGAACTCAAGGTCCCACCAAGGATAGACCCGATATTGAAACGCTTTTGCAAGGTGGATATCATTACATCAACATTACATAATAGTGGGGATACATACATAAGGCACAAATGCCACAATAATACATCAACATCATATACAAGATCAACATCCGACTACGGATGAAACATAAACAGAAACTCAAACGACATCCACCTGCTAGCCCAGGCTGCCGACCGAACCTATCCCCGATCAAGAAGAAGCGTAAGAAGAACTCCAACACAAGCAAACATCGCCTCACGCCATGATCATCGCAAACCTGTACCGCAACTGGTGGTGTAGTAATCAGAGCCACGAGGACTCAAAGAATCCCATTACCATGGGTATCAAGACTAGCAAAGCTTAAAGGAAATGAAGGGGGTAAGGTGGTGAGGTTGCAGCAGCGACTAAGCATGATATGGTGGATAACATACGCAAATGAGAGCGAGAAGAGAAACAAAGGAACGGTCGTCAACTAGTAATGATCAAGAAGTGATCCTGAACTCCTACTTACGCCGACATAACCCGAAACCGTGTTCTCCTCTCGATCAACCCCAAAAGAGACACTCACGGTTACGCACACGGTTGGTGTATTTTAGAAGAGTTTGCTTCAAGTTTACTACAACCGGATATCAACAAATTCCCATCTGCCACATAACCGCTGCACGGCTCTCGAAAGTTTATACCCGCAGGGTGTCCCAACTTAGCCCATGATAAGCTCTCGCGATCAACGAAGGATATTCCTTCTCCCGGGAAGACCCGATCAGTCTCGAATCCGGCTACAAGACATTTCGACAGCAATAAAACAAGACCAGCAAAGCCGCCGATGTGCCACAAATCGATAGGAGCTGCACATATCTCGCCTCGGGCACACCGGATGAGCAAGACGTCGGGTTGGCATAGACCCTGATTGCCAGGGCGCCGGACATCGCTGGTTTGGGCCAGCACTTGGAGAAGCACCGTCCGGGGTAAAATAAAGATTTCCCTTGACAAAGGTCGACTCCCAAGGGAAAAAGGGCTAGGTGAGGCAAATGTAAAACCAAGGTTGGGCCTTCTTTGGAGGAGTCTTATTCAAAGCGAACTGTCAAGGGGTCCCATAAATCACCCGACCGCGTTAGGGACGCAAAATCCGGGAACATAATACCGATATGACGAAAACTAGGCGGCAAGAGTGGAACAAAACACCAGGCATAAGGCCGAGCCTTCCACCCTTTACCAAGTATATAGATGCATTAATTAAAAAAGATATATTGTGATATCCCAACAAGTAAACATGTTCCAACAAGGAACAACATCTCCATGTTCCAACAAGGAACAAACTTCATCTTCACCTGCAACTAACAACGCTATAAGAGGGGCTGAGCAAAGCGGTAACATAGCCAAACAACGGTTTGCTAGGAAGGGTGCAAAAGGTTAGAGGCTGACATGGCAATTTGGGATGGCTTGATAAACAGGTAATAGGTAGCGCAGCATAGCGATAGAACGAAGCAACTAGCATAACAATGATAGTAGTGAGATCCAGGGTAGCGGTCATGTTGCCTGTAATCCCGCTAGGAAGAAGAACGAGTCCATGAAGAAGATGAAGCCACGAAGACGAACCAAGCGTAGACGAACGAATCCTCACGATCGCAACGAAACGGGAACTATCGAGAAGAAGCACACAACATGGTAAACACACCACACATGAACAAGGCATGATGCACAACAAGCATGATGCATGACAAATCTAGATGGGGCTACTCATGGCAAGAGATGATGCAAACAAGAGCAACACATCAAAGCAAGTTTAAATGAGGCCGGAAGCAACATATAACAATTCTGGTAAGTCCTCATATGCAAATTTCGAAATTGGTCCAGATCTGAATAACTTTATGTTCAAGTTGTTAAACAGAAATTTAAGATGCACCACGATGATCTACACGAAATTCTAGTCAAGTTACATATAAAGTTCATTAGATACGGAGCTATGGCCTAAAAGATATGAGCAAAACAAGTTAAACATGGCATTGATGCAAAATGCATACAAACATCAAGCAAACACCTCAAAACATGGATGCAACATGATAATATGAAGCTACATGCAAAATCAAGCAAGTTTCATATAGAGCACACTCAAAACGGAGCAACGGTTCAACACATACACTCCATACCAGTTTAAAGGACAAGCTGTCCAAAACAGCAACTAGGCATATTGCAAGCATCAAAACAACATGCTACAGAATCCCAACGTGAAAACAAGAGGCATGGGCATGATGTACAAGTAAAGCATTACAAAACATGAACACTGAGCTATCTCCAGAAATCACTAGAACATGCTCAAAATGACATGGCAAGATTGCAAATAACAACAGTTTCAGACTTATCAGGAAATAACATCAGGTTGCAATGTTTAGAGCTATCAAACAGCATGGTACAGGATCTTATCATGGCAAAAAAAGGCATGGCATGACCTACTAAATGCATAAAACAGAAGTCCTTTACTGACCATGAGCCAAAAAGGATCATAAGATATGATGGCACCCATGTAAACATGGCAAGTTATATGACAGACTCATACATGGCAGGAACAACAATAAGTAGGCATGTTGGTGAGCTTGAACCACTCACCACAGAGCAATACATGGCATAACAAAGCAACAAACAGTAGAAAGACATGGCATAGAAGCTATACATGGCAAGAACAACATCATAGCATACACGGATCAACTACAACAACCTTGGCAAAATTGAATAACATGTAAACAACCTGCCAGGAAACATTTATAGCAAAAGTAGAGCTCGATTGACTCAAGCTATGGCACTCCATAATTGCAAACAAGGGCCTGGATGGATCGAGCATAACCATATGTTCAAAACATCCTTACTGAAGTATCTCAAAATAAGCATGGATCTCTCGGTAGCATCAAGTTTACATGGCATAAAAATATCAGCAGAACAGGGCTGAAATCAGCAACATCATGAAGCCTAGTTCGCATGCTTGTGCTAGTCACCACAGAGATCACAAAAATACATGGCATACACCCCTGTAAATATGGCATGGCATATTACAAAACACATGTAGGACTATAGTTCATAGGATGCACACATCAATCATGGAAAAAATGACAAAAGTGCTTGTTCTGATAAGAATCAGAAACTAACATCACATAGCCCTCTTCCAACAGCATTTCGGGCATCAAGATGAGCTCAAATGTAAATGATGCAATGGGATGAAATGATGTACTCGTTGAGACGAACAATTTGACATATTACACGCGCAAAACGGAGCTACGGATGCAGCGATATGATGCGATGAAAATGCATGAAAATATTAGCAGATCGGGGACTTAGTGAATTTGGAGGGGGGAAAGTCAACCTCATGGCACGGAAATCGAAGCGGCGGCGGATCTCGCCGGATCCGCGGCGCCGGTGGCCGGAGTTGTCGGGGACGGGCGCGGGGACGGGCGCGGAGGAGCTGGGGCGGCGGCGGCGGCGGCGTCGGGGCCGAGGCCGCCCACCGGGCGGCGAGGGCCGGGCGGGGAGCTTCGGCGCGGGAGTTGTTCGGCGAAGCCCCATGGCGGCGCTGCCGCGGCGGGAGGCGCTGGACCGAGGGGCGCGGGCGACGGGCGAGAGGCGGCCCGCCGCTCCGGCGAAAAAGCGGCGGGAGGCCGGGCTACAGCGGATGCCGCGGCGGCGGAGGGCGGCGGCGCTGGGCGACATGGCGGCGGCCGAGCGGGCGCCGGCGCGGCGACGCCGGGCGAGGCGCTGGCGGCGGCGCGAGGCGCTGCCCGGCCGGGACCTGGGCGGGCAGCGATGGGCATGGCGGGCCTGTCGGCGGCGGACGGCGGCGGAGGCCACGTGGCGGGCTGCCATTGGCGCTGGGCGGCGGCGCAGACGCGTCTGCGCGCGCGGACATGTCCAGAGGCGGCGAGGGGAGATTTTTAGGGTTTCGGGGGGGATTGGACTGCGATTTTTGGAGGGGGAGGTGTTTATATAGGTAGAGGGAGCTAGGAGAGTCCAAATGAGGTGCGGTTTTCGGCCACGCGATCGTGATCGAACGACCGAGAGCATGGAGGGGAGTTAGGTGGGTTTTGGGCCACTTTGGAAGGGTGTTGGGCTCCAAAGAGAAGGGGGCTTTTACGGTTACGCGGTTAACCGTTGGAGTATCAAACGACCTCCAATTGGCACGAAACTTAACAGGCGGTCTACTGGTGCTATACAAAGGCCGCTTGGCAAGACTCGGACCATTCCGAGACCATTTAACACCCGCACACGAAAAGAGGTAAAAGGGGGCGCCGGGAGACATAGGAGTGCCGGATTGCAAAACGGACAACGTGGAAAATGCTCGGATGCATGAGACGAACACGTATGCAAAATGAAATGCACATGATGACATGATATGAAATGCATATGATGACATGGCAAAGAGAGACACGCAAGCACATGACATGGAAACGACGGCGAATAACTGGCGGACACCTGGCGCATCGGATCCGGGGCGTTACACTCAAGAATATCATGGAACTGCATAACTTATTATGAGTTCTTCAAGTATTATTTCTCACTGATTCCAATTTTCCCCGGGTTCTGAGTTGTTAGAACTCAAGGACATTGATAAGTGAATCAACTCCGCACTCCGATTCAATAAAGTAATCTCCGTTGCTTATGAGTTTAATAATCCTTCAAGTCATTCCTAGCCTGATCGGCTATATCAATACCATGTTAAATTTTAACTGTGCTACCCGGTCCTTCTTCCCGTAGCACAATTATTTGACGATGAGCTAAGATTACGTTGATCTTCCTCATCATATCATTTCGCCTTGGACAACAAGCTTGGTTTCGAGTTTGTGTCGTACCCTTGGTTCCAATAACCTTTTGCTTCATCATTCATTTCACTTGATGTCATCGCCGATCGATTACATCTTGAAATCTCTCGACAAAGTGTGTCGTGATCATCATCAACCTTATGAGCTCTTCCAGGATATCAAATGAGTTCATGATGAGAAATACCATCCTTGCCCTCGATGATCTGCGTTATCATCGACCAGTTTATTGCCTTCCCACCAACACAAGCTTGTTCGTGTTTGGTGTTATACCTTGAGTTCCTTGCTATCCAATATTTGTTCTTCTTTACCTTGGAGTATTACCATCTTTTATGTCAAGAATGTCGTGAGAATTTTACCACTTCTTAAGAATTCTTGATACAAGTGATACTTCTTGCCATCTCTGTTCATTTCTTGGACCGCGTGTTGTTTCTAACCGGGATACCAACAAATGGTCTATGATGTGTAAATTCTAAACTTCTAGCAACCCTGTTGCTTTGAAGTTAATGGTCGGCCTTCCGTCTTAGACTATTGATTATTGAATCACCATTCCAATGTTGGTCGTGCAACCCAGCCCATATTTCGGGTGCACTTTTCAACCATTGTTAAATTGTGTATGTTTTTCTCGAGCATACCACATTATATCATTTGATCTGACAAATGTTATCTCCTTGTTCACATAAGTGTGGAAATCCATCTTTTGAAAATCTCAATGAATTGTTGCTGAGTTCATCAGCCACTCCTCGTCTTTTCCTTGGTTAAATGATGAACTCTTGTTTCGAAACTTGCTTCCATAGTTCAATTCCCGAGAATCTTACAATGTCATCTCGACAATTTGTGTTACACCTTTTCTTCTCAGGCATCCTGAGTCTGAGGTATCGTAACACCAATCAGATCTGAATCTCGGTCAGATATGATGGTTGGAACATTTTCCAAGAGTCATAGCATTGGTCTTTCTATAACCCAATAAGGTGATGTCATGCCTATCACACCTGGTTGGAGGACCTATTGCAAGACTTATTCTATGAGTTGTTCCTGAAGGATCCTTTGTGTATCCAAAGTTTGACCTTTGCTTGTAGAACATGTCAGTGCTATCTTGAAGCATGTCTGTGGTACTCCGACTTTCAATAAGAACATTTGAAGCACCATGCTAAATGTTCTTGTTGAAATTACCCAAACATCGTTGTATGGGTAATGTCATGAAATTTCTTTCCTCTTATCAAAAGTGTTTTCTACTTTCTATCCTGTCTTGGATATCATGCTCTGTTTGTCCTGGGGAAGGATATATCGCTGAAACATGTGTTTAACCACATTTTCCTTTCCATTGTTCAGTTTAATCTGATAATCATATTTTCCTTTCATTGGTTGGTTTAACCTTTTTTGTGATCTATATGATCTAAGTAGTGATATTCTCCTGCTTATGTAAACACCTCAGTGTACAATTCTGTCAAGAAGACCTCATTATTATTGTTGATGACATTCCGGTAGCCACCGATGGACGAGAACTTTGCCTATTGGTCCGCCTCGTTCAACGAGCAGGAAAATGGTTCTCTTCGTACCTCGCCCTTGGTACCGACGTTGTTGCCGACTTAACTGATATGCTACTCTCTGATATGCCTTGCCCTCATGACCGTGCAAGATGTCACCGCTCCTATTTTTAACCCACATGGTGGGCCCATAACCCGCAAGTTACTCAGGATCGAAACCTGACTCTCCGATACACCCTCGGTTTCCAAAGTTAATTCCTCGCACTTGGCCTAGTATGTGATTCACGAGCCACCTTCCCAGAGATCATCAATTCTGGTATCAGACGCAATACTTATTCTTGTTGCTCTAGACCCGTTTCACACTTTGTTTCAGGCAACGAACGATTGCCTATCCACTCGGAACTTCTTATTGCACCATCTTACTTGCTCTTGATGTTTTCTTAAGTTTCAATTCGAGAGTTACTTTCCGCCACCTTTCATGTTGTTATCTACCAGATAAGTTACATTGTAGCGGTCCATTCTTCCAAAGTTACCCCTTGTCCTTTGCATGTACGATGAAGACTCTGAAGAAAAGATGATGACTTCATCATGATGACCTGAAGCAGAGAAATGAAGACATCAACGTAATGGATAGACCTCTTCGAGAAGAGCAACCAAGGTCGAGATACTCGTTAGAATTTCGTAACCCAATCTTTCCCCCTTACCCTACCACTTAAATCTCGGGATGAGATTTCTTGTAGTAGAGGAGAATTGTGACGCCCGGATAATTAGGCTATAGTAATTCCACGTTAATGATGCCACGTCACCTCGATTACTATTGTGAAACTCGCATTAGTTCAATACCGGTTCAAATTCCAATTTAAAATAAAAGCAAACATCAAATTTTTTCAAACATTAAAGTAAAATGTTCGGAGTGTGCCAATTAATGCCTAGATATTTAGGGTGAAGGAACCAAATTTTTATAGGAGGTCTAAATAATTTAAAATGAACTAAAGCAGTAGAGAAAATAAAGAAAAAGGAAAGGAATAAAAACAGAAAACAAAACTACAAAAAGGAGAAGAAAAACAACCGCCCACTGGACCAGGCGGCCCAGCTCACCAGGCCGGCCCACCTGGCCTGACCGGCCCACCCCACTCTCCATATCCCCCTATCGGCCGAAACCCTAGCTACCACAATTCCACTCCCCCCCACTCGCTCGCTCCCCCACTTCCCCCTATTTCTGGATCGGGGCAAACTGCCCCGACCACATCGTCCCCGACTCCGCCGCCCCTTGCCGGCGTCGCTCGACGCCCTGACGCCCCGTCCTCGACCTCCTCCCGCCCGATCTGGATCGGGGCTCAACCCCGATCGCGCCCCGCCGACGTCGCTGTTGTCGCCCGTGGATCCCGCGGCCCGCTGCCGAAGCCGCCGCTGGATCCGCCGCCTCGCGTCTTTCTCACGCCATCGACCTCACCGCCGCCCTTTGACTCGCCGAGCCGCCTCACGGACCTCTCTGCGGACTGCTTCTCTCCGCCCCTGTTGCTCCATCTCCTCCCACAAGACCACCGCTTAGTCCCTACGGCCCCGCGGTGAGGAACCCCGACCGTCCTCCCCCGCTCTGACCCCGCACTGCTACGCACGGTCGTGCCTCCGCTCACATGCAGCTCGCCCCTCCCCTGCACAATGCTCGGGGCCGCGCCGAGCGCCCCCTGCACGCGCATGTGCGCGCTCACCCGCGCCCCGTGGACGCGCCTTGGCCATCGTAGTCGTTCGTCCGCGTAGCGCCCCTGACCTCCTCCTCGTGCTCGCACCGCTGCTGTGCGCCCTCGCGCACGCGGCCGCCTCAGGCCATCGGCCTCCCCCCACTCCCCATCGGCCTTCCCCCCACTCCGGCGCCATGTCGTGGCCGCCGGCGCCGAGTCGGTGCGCCCACTAATCACACCCAAGAGTCAGCTCATTCGGTTGGCGCCAATACCACAAGCGCCGACTAAGATCGGCCTCGGGGTTTATGACACTGGGCCCCGCCTTTGACAATGACTGGTGGGCCAAGCCCCAGAACGTTTTAAAATAAGAAAATGAATTAATAAATTAATAATTAATTAATTACTTAATTAGTGAATTAATTAAGTTAATTAATCCTATTTAATTAATCTCATCAACTTATTAGCTTAATTAAATAGTAATTAGATTAGCTAAATCCGGATTGACCTAAACAGTGTATGACATACGGGACCCACACGTTAGTTGACCGCATAACACCTCATTGATCGCACGACGTTATGATGATGTCAAGAACACTGCTCTGGATAATGTTGTTTTAAAATAATTAAATAAATCCTAAAAAATGATTTAAAAACTTTAAAAATTAATATAAAATAAACCGTAGCTCGGATGGAAAAACTTTGTACATGAAAGTTGCTTAGAACGACGAGACGAATCCGGTTACGCAGCCCGTTCGTCCGCCACACATCCCTAACCTATCAAACTCGCAACTTCCCCCCTCCGGTTCATCTGTCCGAAAACGTGGAACACCGGGAATACTTTCCCGGATGTTCCCCCCTTCACTGGTACAACCTCCCACCGTGTTAGGGCACACCTAGCACCGCGCTTTGTCATGTCATGCATCGTCACACACTTGCGTGCTATGCATTTATTGTTTTTCCCCCTTCTTCTCTCGCTACACACAGAGACCGACGCCGCTGCTACCCAGTACGACTACGGAGTTGACGACCCCTCTCTCTTGCCAGAGAAACCAGGCAAGCCCCCCCCCCCCTTGATCAGCAGATGTCGCCTATTCTTCTCTATAATGCTTGCATTAGAGTAGTGTAGCATGTTAATGCTTTCAGTTAATCCTATACTGCTGCATAGCCTCTCCTTGCTACTACAGTTGTTACCTTTACCTGTTATCCAACTGCTTAGTATAGGATGCTAGTGTTCCATCAGTGGCCCTACACTCTTGTCCGTCTGCCATGCTATACTACTGGGCCGTGATCACTTCAGGAGGTGATCACGGGCATATACTATATACTTTACACGGTTGCATTACTTGTGATACTGTTCGGAGATGGGGGCTGAAGGGGTAGGTGGCTCCATCCCGGTAGAGGTGGGCCTGGGTTCCCGACGGCCCCCGACTGTTACTTTGTGGCGGTCCGGCAAGGCAGGTTGAGACCACCTAGGAGAGGTGGGCCTGGCCCTGTTCGGCGTTCGCGGATACTTAACATGCTTAACGAGATCTTGGTATTTGATCTGAGTCAGCTCTTGGCCTATACACACTAACCAACCAGCGGGAGCAGTTATGGGCACTCGGTGTGTGGTATCAGCCAAAGCATTTAGTGACGTCGGCGGCGGCGGCCTTGCCGCCGGATTGGACAGGAATGCACTGCTAGGCTAGGTCACTTCGGCCGCATAGCGTCTTGGTGTGCTAAGGGTGATGGGCCCAGACCCACAATGCAAGTTTGAACCGGCGTGCTAACCTCTCGTTATGCCTAGGTGGGGCTGCGGCGTGTTGATCTTCAGCGGCGGGCATGACCCGAGAAGTGTGTCCGGCCAAATGGGATCAAGCATGTTGGGTTATGTGGTGCACCTGCAGTGATTAATCTATTGAATAGTGATCTTGATATGGAGACGACTTGGAGTTGTACCTTGACCTTATGACAACTAGAATTGGATACTTAATAAAACACACCCTTCCAAGTGTTAGATACATCCGGTGGTCGCTCTCTAATAGGACTACGAGGAGAGATCGCGGGTAGGATATGCTATCTTGATGCTACTTGGAGGACTTGACTACTCTCTTCTACATGCTTGCAAGACGGAGGCTGCCCGAAGCGTAGTCTTGACAGATTAGCTATCCCCTCTTATTATGGCATTACATAGTTCAGTCCACCGATATGGCCCTTTAGACATATACCCATGCATATGTAGTGTAGCTCCTTGCTTGCGAGTACTTTGGATGAGTACTCACGGTTGCTTTTCTCCCCTTTCCCTTTCCCTTCTACCTGGTTGCCGCAACAGATCTTTGGAATCCAGGCAGGCGCCACCGTCGACGACGACTCCTACTCTGTTGGAGGTGCCTACTACTACATGCAGCCCGCGCGATGACCAGGAGTAGTTAGGAGGATCGAGGCGGAGGCATCGCCTCTTTGATTGTATCCAGGTTTATGCTAGCCTTCTTAAGGCATACTTGTTTAACTTATATACGTACTCAGATATTGTTGCTTCATTGACTTCGTCTATGATCGAGCACTTGTATTCGATCCCTCAAAGCCCCTAGCACTTGTATGACTTATTTATGTTTTAGAGTTGTGTTGTGATATCTTCCGTGAGTCCACGATCTAGATCGTACACATTGCGTGCATGATTAGTGTGCGATTAAATCCGTCACATGGGATTACTCCGCATGGGTGTGACGCCTCCGATTCAATCATACACTAATCATGCACGCAAATGTGTACGATCAAGATCGTGGACTCACGGAAGATATCACAACACAACTCTACAAATAAAATAAGTCATACAAGCATCATAATACAAGCCAGGGCCTCGAGGGCTCGAATACAAGTGCTCGATCATAGACGAAGTCAGCGGAAGCAACAATATCTGAGTACGTACATAAGTTAAACAAGGTTCCATAAGATGGCTAGCACAAACCGGGATATAGATCGAAGAGGCGCAGCCTCCCGCCTCGATCCTCCTAGCTACTCCCGGTCGCCGCGCTGGCTGCATGTAGTTGTAGGCACCTCCAGGTGTAGTAGTCGCCATCGACGGTGGCGCTCGCCCGGGCTCCATCGTCTGTTGCAGCAATCGAGTAGAGGTAGGGGAAAAAGGGGAACAAGGCAACCGTGAGTACTCATCCAAAGTACTGCAAGCAAGGAGCTACACTACATATGCATGGATATATGTGTAAAGGGCCATATCGATGGACTGAATCGCAGAATGCCGTAATAAGAGGGGATAGTTAGTCTTATCAAGACTACGCTTCGTCACCGTCTTGCAACAGGTAGGAGGGGTAGGTTGAAGTCCTCCAAGTAACATCACATAGCAATAATCCTACCCGCGATCCTCCTCGTATCCCCGAGAGAGCGACCACCGGTTGTATCCGCACTTGGAAAGATGTGTTTTATCAAGTATCCGGTTCTAGTTGTCATAAGGTCAAGGTACAACTCAAGTCATCCTGTTATCAAGATCACGGCTATTCAATAGATTAACTTCCCTGTAGGGTTGCACCAACTTACCCAACACGCTTGATCCCATTTGGCCGTACACACTTTCCGGGTC
The DNA here is from genome assembly GCA_021605205.1 of Aegilops longissima. Taxonomy (NCBI): domain Eukaryota; kingdom Viridiplantae; phylum Streptophyta; class Magnoliopsida; order Poales; family Poaceae; genus Aegilops; species Aegilops longissima. The sequence continues at coordinate 283,019,490 of CM038678.1, forward strand.
ATGCCCGCCGCTGAAAATCAACACGCCGCAGCCCCACCTAGGCACAACAGAGAGGCCAGACGCCGGTCTAAACCTAAGCGCCAGGGTCTGGGCCCATCGCCTCGAGCACACTCAAGACGTTGCGTGGGCGGCCGGAAGCGCACCTAGCCTAGTGGCGCTCAGCCCAATCCGGCGCAAGGCCGCCGTCACGACGTCTCAAGTGCTTCGCCGATACCACGACACCGAAAGTGCCCATATCTTTCCCACGAGTTGGTTAGTGCGATAAGCTCAGAGCCAACTCAGATCAAATACCAAGATCTCGTTAAGCGTGTTAAGTATCCGCGAACGCCGAACAGGCCAGGCCCACCTCTCTCCTAGGCGGTCTCAACCTCGCCTGTCGCTCGCCTCAAAGATCCACTCATGGTGCTCCACCAGCCGACCGACTTTAGTCTCCACATGTATCATGTATAAAGTATATAGTATATACCCGTGATCACCTCCCGAGTCGTACTGGGCAGCAGCAGCGTCGGTCTCGGTGTCTAGCGGAAGAAGAGGGGGAAGAAACAATGAATACTTAAGCAAACAGATGCATGTCGTTGCATGAAAAAGCAAAGCGTGATGCTAGGCGTGCCCTAACGCGGTATGTGGTGATACCGGTGAAGGGGGGAAACATGCAGGAAAGTATTCCCGGTGTTTCGCGTTTTCGGGCAGAGGAGCCGGAGGGGGAAAGTTGCGAGTTCAATAGGTTAGGGGGGTGTGGCGGACGAACGGGTTGCATATCCGGAATCGTCTCGTCGTTCTGAGCAACTTTCATGTAGAAAGTATTTTCATCTGAGTTACGGTTTAATTTATATTGATTTTTAAAGTTTTAAATCATTTTCTAAATTATTAATTATTAATTAAATTAACATTATCCAGAATAGTGTTTGCTGACATCAGCATGACGTCAGCATCGCGTCAGCAGTCAGCATTGACCATTGACCTGGTCAACCTGACAGGTGGGTCCCACCGTCAGTGACTGTTATATATAAACATGTTTAATTAATCTGGTTAATTAGCTAGGGGCCCACTTGTCATTCCTTGTTAGCTTAATTAAATTAGTTAGTTACTTTAATTAATTAAGTGGGCCCTTAGGTCAGTGTCACCAGGGTGAATTAGGGAGGTTAGCTTAGGGCTAACCACCGTGGTTAGCGCCGGGACCCATAGGGAGTGGCCCAGCCGGCAAAATCGCGCACGCGCCGGCGATGAGGCCCGATGCGCTGGTGGTGGCCGGAATGAGGCCTTCGGCGACCATTTGGACGGTGGAGCGGCTCGCTCGAACCGGAGGAGCAGCACCGCGCAACGGCGCATCGCCCGGCGGGTGGGCTACAACGGCGACGGCGTGCAGCGGTGGTCAGAGCTGGCGGGCACGGCGAGACGTGCGTTCGAAGGCCGCGGCCAGGGGGTGCAGGGTAGGTGCGTGCGATGCGCACACGGACGGAGTGGCGCGCGGCCTGGGCGCGGCCCGAACGCGGGGAGCGCGCGGGTGCGAGTAGAGGAGGTCGGAGCGTCGCTAACAGCGCCGGCGACAGAGGGAAAGGGGGGGAGAGGAGGGGGGTCCTCACGGCGGTTCGTAGGGTCAGGGGCAGCGGGGCGTGAGGAGGAAGACGGGGACGGCGTCGGCGGAGAGGACGGCGAGGAGGCGACGAGGTCGCCGAGGCGGAGTCGTTCCGGGCGGCGACGGCGGGGCCTTCGGGCGGGCGACGCGCGAGGGAGAAGGAGGGTGAGGAGGAGGTCTGTGTGACGGGCGGGCGGCATCGGGACGGGCGTCGGCGCCATGGCGCGAGGCGCAGCTGCCGGGAGGCGCAAGGCGTGGTCGTCGGGTGATCTCTCTCTCGATCCCGATCCAATCGGGGAGAGAGGGGGAGATATTTCGGGGAGTGGGTGGGCGGGTTATCAGGGGGACCGGTGGGCGGCCTGACGGGTGGTTGGCTGGCTGGGCCGTTTGGCCCAGCTAGGCTAGGGGTCTCCTCATTTATTTATTTTTGTTTGTTTTGTTTTTCTTTTCTTTTATTTATTCTTTTAGTTCCTATTTGTTTTATTTTAGTTTCCAAAATACAAAAGTGGCACCTAAAATATTGTTACAACTTATGCCATCGCCACAAACCGCTTAGCACTAAAATAAAATAGTTTTAAATTGTTTATTATTTTAAAGCATTGGAATAACTGTTTTGTCACTATTTATTTATTATAGTGCATTTAAACACATTATAAAAGTGTGGTTTCTCCACCATTATTACATAGGATTCATCTGGCTCACCCCGAACATTTTAGTTTTAATAATTGAAAACTTTTATTGTTTGCGTGATTTTAAATTTGAATCGGTTTCGAACTAACTCGAGATTAGCAACAGTAATCGAGGTGATGTGGCAAGATTAGCGTGGGATTACTGTAGCAAGATTATCCGGGCGTCACAATTCTCCTCCACTACAAGAAATCTCGTCCCGAGATTTAAGAGGGGGGTCTAAGGGGGAAGGTCTGGTTACGAAATCCTAACGAATCTTCTCAGTCTTGGTTGCTCTTCTTGAAGAGGTCGATCCATTACATTGACATCTTCATTTCTCTGCTTCAGGTCATCATGGTGATGTCGTCCTTTGCTTCCTTTGCTTCAGGAACTCCAACGTACTTACGAATAGGTAAGGGGCAGCTTGACTACGACAGAATGCTTGTGAGGGATACAATCTGGGGTTAACCCATGAATGAGCATAAGATTATCTCTCGAGTTGAACATATAAAATACATCGAGAGTAAGGTACGAAGGTACAATAAGAGGTTCCAAGCGGATAGATAGTTGCTCGAAGTCTGAACCAAAGTGAGAAAGGGGTTCAGAGCAGCGAGAGTAAGTATTGCGTCTGATACCAGAATAGAGCACTAGGAATATGGCCCGTGAATTAAATACGAAGCCAAGCGCAAGGAATAACTTTGGAAATAGGGGGTATAGGAGAGTCAGGTTTCGATCCTGGGACCTGTGGGTTATGGGCCCACCATGTGGATAAAAGTAGGAAGGGCGTTGACATCTTGCACGGTCATGATAGCAAGGCATGTCAGAGAGTACCATGTCAGTTATGTCGGCAACAACGTTGGTACCAAGGGCGAGGGACGAAGAGAACCATTTTCCTGCTTTCGTTGAACGAGGCGACCATTAGGCAAAGTTCTCGCCCATCGGTGGTTACCAAATGTCAACAACAAAGTAACAGGTCTCACCGCAGAGTTGTATACCGAGGTGTTTACATAAGAAGTAAATTATTACTGCTTAGGTTATATAGATCACAAAAAAAAAGTCAAACAAACCAATGGAAAGGAAAATGTGATCATCAGGTTAAACAGAACAATGGAAAGGAAAATGTGTTTAAACACATATGTCAGGGGTATATCCTTCCCAAGGATAAGCAAAGCATGATATCCATGACAGGATATAATGTAGAAAACTCCTTAGGTAGGGGAGAGAATTTTCATGACATTACCCATAAATCGGTGTTTGGATAATTAAGCAAGAACATTTAGCATTGGGCTTCAAATGTTCTTGTTGAAAATCGGAGTACCACAGACATGCTTCGAGATAGCATTGACATGGTGTTTCAATCAAGGGCCAGACTTTGGATATAGGAAGGATCCATTAGGAACAACTTGTAGGATAAGTCTTACAATTTCCTCATGGATGAATGGATAACCTTGCTGAATAGGAATCTATAATGATAGGTCCTCCACCGGGGTGCTAGGCATGCCATCATGTTACCGGGTCATCAAAGGATCAACATCATAACTCTTGGAAAGTTGTCCCAGCCATCATATCGACCGAGATTCATATCCAATTGGTGTCATGATACCTCGCACTCGGGGTCCGAGAGGAAAAGGTGCAACACAAGCTCCATTTAAATGACATTGCAAGATTCTCGGGAAATGAACTATGGGAGCGGGTTCCTGAAGCAATAGTTCATCATTTAATCAAGAAGAGGATGAGGAGGTGACTGATGGACTCAGCGATAACTCATCGAGGTATCCGAAAGATGGATCTCCACAATTATGTGGATAAGGAGATAACATTTGTCATATCAAATGATATAAGGAAGTAAGCTCGAGGAAGACATACACAATTAAACATTGGTTGAAAGGTGCGCCCGAAATATGGGTTGGGTTGCACGACCAATGTCAGAATGGTGATTCAATAATCGATAGCCTAAGAATGAACCTTCGACCATTAACTTCAAAAAAATAGGGTTGCTAGACGGAAAGAATCCAAACAACAACGTTCACTTGTCGGAATTAACACGGGGACCAAGAAGGAATGGTGATGGTGAGAAGTATTTCTATGTCAAGAATTCTCAAGAGGTGGAACAAATCTTAGAACATTCTTGACATAAAGGATGGTAATACTCCAAGGTAAAGAAGAACAATTGCTGGGTAGCAAGGAACTCAAGGTATAACACCAAACATGAACAAGCTTGTGTTGGTGGGAAGGCAATAAAGTGGTCGATGATAATACAATTCATCGAGGGCAAGGATGGTATTTCTCATCATGAATTCAATTGATATCCTGGATGAGCTCAGAATGTTGACGATCACGACACCTTTGTCGCGAGAGTTCATGAAGATGTAATCGATCGGCGACGACATCAAGTCAAAGTAATGATGAAGTGAAAGGTTATTGGAACCAAGGGTACGACACAAACTCGAAACCAAGCTTGTTGTTCAAGGCGAAATGATATGACGATGAGGATCGATGTAAGGTTAGTTCATCGTCGAAAATTGTGCTCCGAGAAGAAGGACCGGGTAGCACAGTTAAAATCATCACGACAATGATATAGCCAAACAGGCTAGGAATGGCGTGGTCGGGTACAAACTCGTACTTATAGAAGCTATCAAGAGTTGTTGAACCGTAGTGCGGACTCGGTTCAGATTATCGGTGTCTTTGAGTGTTTAATAACTCGAGCCCGTGAAAAATTGGAATCGATGGGAAGGTAGCACTTGATGAAGAACTCATAAGAAGTTATGCAGTTCCATGATAATCTCGAGATACCGGGGTAATACTGATGACATATCAAAGTAGAGGTTGGACGGGGTATTGCTCTCTGTAAGACAAGTGCTAAAACTTGCACGAGAAATGGTATTTAAAAGAGAACATGGTCGGAACCACGATTGCAAAGGCGGATCCCTGATATAAGATGAACTTATACCAAATGAATAATTAATTTAAGAGAAGCTTTAATGATAAGATCTACATCATGTCCATGGGCATGAACACAAGTTCAAGGTCGACTCCCACTTCTCCAATGCATAACCTTTCATTCACTTCTCACGCTCGATGAAGTTGCAGTGTTGAAAATTTTATCTGGCGAAGCACCAGAAGAGTATGATTCGTGAAAACTTTCGGGTTCACACGGTTTAGTGAAGGCATATGTTCAACCCATAGGGGCTCCTTGGAATCATATACCAGAATCTTTCGAAATAATTAACTCAAGCTCGAAGGCAGAGCATGGTTGAGAAAGCAGAGGATACAATTTACCAAAGGCATTATGTATCAGAGGAAAGGCTCACAAGGTTATTGAATATGAAGGGCGTTGTCAGATAAAATCCAACAAAGGATCTGGTGGTCCACAAGGGATCTGACATGAGCATGATTACTCAACTAGAGGAAGAAGAATGCAAGGAGATCAAACTTTAGAAACAACTGACTAACTCAATTGTCAAATGCAAAGGAATTATGATTCCCAAATCAAGGGGTCAGAAGCAATGCTCTGATTAGGGATGGATAAGTTGAATAGCCTTAGGGTACAATCAACGACACTTGGATTGGTCGAGAACCAATTCCAGTTAAAAGAATGGCAGCTTAGCGGAAAGGTAATTTATAAGGATCAATGATGATTGCAGTATTATTCAGAAACATATTGAGTCAACAGACTCAAAATGATAATGACAAGGAATGTCAATATGACTACGAGACTTATGGGATTAACCATAATGCAAGCAAGCAAGAATTTCAAGAGCCAAAGGCTCCAGAGGATTTTCGGAAGATCGAATAGTATTTTGAAGACTTTTGTGAAACACATGAACAACTAGGGATGAGCGGATACTCGACAAGTGCGAGGATTTATTTGAAGGGGTATTCATGTGGCAAAGAACTGCTAGGCAGTAGGCACAAAGTATTCTCGGAACAATAGAGAAAACTTCGGGGTATCTTGTAATAACAAGATCAATGGGGGATGATCGTATGAATGGCAAGTGTAAGTAGTTTTCCATACGGATTTATCGGTGGTCGGGAATAGCAAGAGTGATGGGCACAAAGTCTCGAGAGAATATCAAAGAGTATCTCCGAAACCTTCTGGTGCAGTCGGTGATCATCCGGACTGAAGGGCCTCTCCGGTAGAAAGTATTTTCGAGAACCTAAAGTTAGATTTTAGTAAAAATCGTTTAACCCGAATAGAAGAGCGTTCAGAATCCCAGAGTAAAGGTCGAGGAGTAAAAGATCCTAATACCACCAAATGGCGACGTGGGCCCATGTGCCACACAGCCAAGTTAGTAAAAGTTTTGTAAAGTCTAGACTCGACTTCGGCCAAGGAGTGTGGAAGGGGGATTCCTACAGGCAGTCGGCTCTGATACCAACTTGTGACGCCCCCGATTTAATTGTACACTAATCATGCACGCAAATGTATACGATCAAGATCGAGGACTCACGGAAGATATCACAACACAACTCTACAAATAAAATAAGTCATACAAGCATCATAATACAAGCCGGGGCCTCGAGGGCTCGAATACAAGTGCTCGATCATACACGAGTCAGTGGAAGCAACAATATCTGAGTACGTACATAAGTTAAACAAGGTGCCATAAGATGGCTAGCACAAACCGGGATACAGATCGAAGAGGCGCAGGCCTCCTGCACAGATCCTCCTAGCTACTCCTCGGTCGCCGCCGTGGGCTGCACGTAGTTGTAGGCACCTCCATGTAGTAGTCGCCATCGACGGTGGCGTCTGCTCCTGGGCTCCATCGTCTGTTGCAGCAATCGAGTAGAGGTAGGGGAAAAGGGGAACAAGGCAACCGTGAGTACTCATCCAAAGTACTGCAAGCAAGGAGCTACACTACATATGCATGGATATATGTGTAAAGGGCCATATCGGTGGACTGAACTGCGAGAATGCCGAAATAAGAGGGGATAGCTAGTCTTATCGAAGACTACGCTTCGGTCACTTGTCTTGCAACAGTAGGAGGGTAGGTTGAAGTCCTCCAAGTAACATCACATAGCAATAATCCTACCCGCGATCCCTCCTCGTATCCACGAGAGAGAGCGACCACCGGTTGTATCGGCACTTGGAAAGGTGTGTTTTATCAAGTATCCGGTTCTAGTTGTCATAAGGTCAAGGTACAACTCCAAGTCGTCCTGTTATCAAGATCACGGCTATTCAATAGATTAACTTCCTGCAGGGTGCACCAACTTACCCAACACGTTTGATCCCATTTGGCGGACACACTTTCCCGAGTCATGCCCGCCGCGGAAGATCAACACGCCGCAGCCCCACCTAGGCACAACAGAGGCCAACACGCGGTCTAAACCTAAGCGCAGGGTCTGGGCCCATCGCCTGAGCACACCTGCACGTATGCGTGGGCGGCCGGAAGCAGACCTAGCCTAGTGGCGTTCCAGTCCAATCCGGCGCGTGCCGCTCCGTCGCTGACATCTGAAGTGCTTCGGCTGATACCACGACGCCGAGTGCTCATATCTTTCCCACGTAGTTGGTTAGTGCGTATAAGCTCGTAGCCAACTCAGATCAAATACCAAGATCTTGTTAAGCGTGTTAAGTATCCGCGAACGCCCGAGCAGGCCAGCCCACCTCTCTCCTAGGCGGTCTCAACCTGCCTGTCGCTCCGCCTCAAAGATCCACTCATGGTGCTCCACCAGCCGACCCGACTTTAGTATCCACATGTATCATGTATAAAGTATATAGTATATACCCGTGATCACCTCCCGAGTGATCACGGCCCGATAGTATAGCACGGCAGACGGACAAGAATGTAGGGCCACAGATGAAAATACTAGCATCATATACTAAGCATATAGGATTGCAGGTAAAGGTAACAACAGTAGTAACAAGGACAGGCTATGCATCAGGATAGGTATAACTGTAAGCAGTAACATGCTACACTACTCTAATGCAAACAGTATAGAGAAGAGTAGGCGATATCTGGTGATCAAGGGGGGGGGCTTGCCTGGTTGCTCTGGCAAGAGAGAGGGGTCTCAACTCCGTAGTCATACTGGGCAGCAGCAGCAGCGTCGGTCTCGGTGTCTAGCGGAAGAAGAGGGGGAAGAAACAATGAATACTTAAGCAAACAGATGCATGTCGTTGCATGAAAAAGCAAAGCGTGATGCTAGGCGTGCCCTAACGCGGTATGTGGTGATACCGGTGAAGGGGGGAAACATCCGGGAAAGTATTCCCGGTGTTTCGCGTTTTCGGGCAGAGGAGCCGGAGGGGGAAAGTTGCGAGTTCAATAGGTTAGGGGGGTGTGGCGGACGAACGGGTTGCGTATCCGGAATCGTCTCATCGTTCTGAGCAACTTTCATGTAGAAAGTATTTTCATCTGAGTTACGGTTTAATTTATATTGATTTTTAAAGTTTTAAATCATTTTCTAAATTATTAATTATTAATTAAATTAACATTATCCAGAATAGTGTTTGCTGACGTCAGCATGACGTCAGCAGTCAGCGTTGACCGTTGACCTGGTCAACCTGACAGGTGGGTCCCACCGTCAGTGACTGTTATATATAAACATGTTTAATTAATCTGGTTAATTAGCTAGGGGCCCACTTGTCATTCCCTGTTAGCTTACTTAAATTAGTTAGTTACTTTAATTAATTAAGTGGGCCCTTAGGTCAGTGTCACCAGGGTGAATTAGGGAGGTTAGCTTAGGGCTAACCACCGTGGTTAGCGCCGGGACCCATAGGGAGTGGCCCAGCCGGCAAAATCGCGCACGCGCCGGCGATGAGGCCCGACGCGCTGGTGGTGGACGGAATAAGGCCTCCGGCGCCCATTTGGATGGTGGAGCGGCTCGTTCGAACCGGAGGAGCAGCACCCGTGCAACAGCGGCATCGCTCCGAGCAGGGGTGGGCTACAACGGCGACGGCGTGCAGCGGTGGTCGGAGCTGGCGGGCACGGCGAGACGTGCGTTCGAAGGCCGCGGCCAGGGGGTGCAGGGTAGGTGCGTGCGGTGCGCACACGGACGGAGTGGCGCGCTGCTCGGGCGCGCGCGCAACGCTGGGAGCGCGGTGCAGTAGAGGAGGTCGGGCGTCGCTAACAAAGCCGCGACAGAGGGAAAGGGGGAGAGGAGGGGTCCTCACGGCGGTTCATAGGGTCGAGGGCAGCGGGCGTGAGGAGGAAGACGGGACGGCGGCGTCGGAGGAGAGGACGGCGAGGAGGCGACGAGGTCGCCGAGGCGGAGTCGTTCCGGGCGGCGACAATGGGGCCTTCTGGCGGGCGACGCGAGGGAGAAGGAGGGTGAGGAGGAGGTCTGTGGACGGGCGGGCGGCATCGGCGACGGCGTCGGCGTCATGCGCGAGGCGCAGATCGTCGAGGCGCAAAGGCGTGGTCGTCGGTGATCTCCTCCTCTCGATCCCGATCAATCGGGGAGAGGGGGAGATATTTCGGGGTGGGTGGGGGTTATGCAGGGGGGACGGGTGGGCGGCTCGACGGTGGGCTGGCTGGCTGGGCCGTTTGGCCCAGTTGGCCAGGGGGTCTCCCTCATTTATTTATTTTTGTTTGTTTTGTTTTTCTCTTTTCTTTTATTTATTCTTTTAGTTCCTATTTGTTTTATTTTAGTTTCCAAAAATACAAAAGTGGCACCTAAAATATTGTTACAACTTATGCCACTGCCACAAACCGTTTAGCACTAAAATAAAATAGTTTTAAATTGTTTATTATTCTAAAGCATTTGAATAACTGTTTTGTCACTATTTATTTATTATAGTGCATTTAAACACATTATAAAAGTGTGGTTTCTCCACCATTATTACATAGAATTCATCTGGCTCACCCTGAACATTTTAGTTTTAATAATTGAAAACTTTTATTGTTTGCGTGATTTTAAATTTGAATCGGTTTCGAACTAACTCGAGATTAGCAACAGTAATCGAGGTGATGTGGCAAGATTAGCGTGGGATTACTGTAGCAAGATTATCAGGGCGTCACATCCCATGTGTAAAAACTAATGATATCTCGAGAAATAGGAGATAAGGTGAAGTGGAGTGGGGCGTGGTGGTGATTGGTGGTCGGACTAAGCGGAGGCATGGGGATTGACGACGCCGGCAGCGGCCACCAGGCCAGTTTGTTCCAGAGGCTCCCTTTCTTAATTGCTCAACAATGAGGTTGTTGGAGATAAGGATGAACGAGGGAAGGCCTTGTCTGCAAATGTGGAGAGGGGTGCGGGTATCTTTGAGTTTAATTTCCATCAGTCAGAGATAGATCGGACGGTCTATATTGCAAGATGGCACGCATACCATCATCACCAACTCGGTTTTTTATCTCTACTCCTATAAAAAACAGAGTTGGTGATGATGGTGTGCCTGCCATCCTGCAATATAGGTCGTCCGATTTATATCTGACCGATTGGATCTCTACTCTTATAAAAAAACAGAGTTGGTGATGATGGTGTGCCATCCAGCCTGCAATATAGGTCGTCCGATTTATATCTGACGAATTGGAAGGAAACTATGGCAATTTTGCAAAAATATACCCAAACCCTCTCCATATTTGCAAATAAGGCCTTCCCTTGTTCATCCTTTTCTCCCACAAGATAGACTACTCATACAAATGCATCTTGATGTTCCGTGCAACACATGGGCAAAATATAAGTATGGAGATACAAACGTATTATCGATACTTGTTTCTGTAAACTAGCATCTACATTCTATTCAACGCCTCAGCATGTGAGGCCTTAGCAAGTTGACTTCTCGACTATGTAAAACAAAGGTTTTCCCGTCGCCGATAAGGAGGGGGTGAAGGCGGCGCGCTTTTTGGCTTGCTCTAGTCCTAGTAGTCATACTAGGTGGTCTAAGCACGTGTAGATTTGTTCTTTTTCATGTCTCGTGTTCGCCGTACTGCCACGATTGTTGATGAATAGACGGTAAGTTATTCACGGGGAAACCCTTGTTGAGCGTGTTTGCGAGAGAGAGAGAGAGAGAGAGAGAGAGAGAGAGAGAGAGAGAGAGAGAGAGAGAGAGAGAGAGCGTGTGATATGTCTAGAGACTGGGGCAATGATAACAGATTCTTTGTGTCTATGTGTGTGGAGGATACAGAGAGACATGTACATGGGGCTTTGTGTTGTATAACATGGAGACACATATACATAATTAGAGAGTGAGTGTGCGAGATACACATGCGGACATGGGGAGAGATGAGGATCCAGATTAATGGGTGTTTGTGCGTGTCTCTGTGTGTTTGTGCGCGCGTTTGTGTGTGAGAGGGAGTGTGTGTATGTGGAGTGGAGAGACCACTAATGATGTAAACCTAGTATAAGGGAAGGGGGAATGGTGTGACATGTGTAGTAGCGGGATAGCATGGGTGCGGGCGGAGGGAGCAGACTATTTGGAAGAGACATCGATTGTGTGTGGGAGAGGGGTGTGAGAGCGTGAGAGAGAGAGAGAGAGAGAGAGAGGGAGAGAGAGAGAGAGCTAGCGACGGAGAGAGAGAGAGAGAGAGAAGAGAGGGGGCGAGAGGGGGGCGTTTGTGTCCATAAATGGCGTATAGATAGGGAGACAATGTTGATGTAGTTTGAAATTGGCCTATGTACGGAGACGCAAGGGAAGCGAGTCATCGTGTGTGTGATAGGGACTTCATGAGAGATCTAGAATAGATGGTGTAGAGAACAATGTGCGTGATACATTAGGGAGCTATGGAAAGAGTCGCGACATATATGTATACAGGGAGGAGCTGGGGTGGGTCCGCATGTGGGAGAGATAGAAAGAGGAGAGTGGTGCACAAGGATACAAAGTGTGCTTGTTTTGCGGTGGGGGTGGTGTGTGAGGTGAGTGTGCGAGAACCACACAACTAGGGAGATAGACGTTTGGGGGCGATGTTTTGTGTGTATGGGAAAGATACACTCTACATAGTGCGTGTGCTTGGGAAAGAGAGATGTCGGGAGACCTAGCTAGAGAGTGGGGGAAGAGATGTGTGCATGCCCAAGAGACAAAGTGACAGAGACCTATATTGGGGTCCGGACTTTAGAAGAGAGAGGGGTGTTATTGTGCTCGTGTGTTGGTGTTTGGGTGAGAGAACGACTTCTGTGTGGGGGCGACGAGGGGGGGGGGGGTTGGCTTCAGATAAAGAGTGAGGTGTCTATATTTGAGGGACTTTAGCGTAATTGAGATATACATGGTCAATAGTGTGTGCACTCAAGGTTGATCAATTTGTTTCACAGTTTGGACTATGAGATAACGATACTTTTGAACATGCGTGATATACTTTGATGTACCAGAATTACAAACCTAAGATTGGAATTTTGGAATTCGACTCCATCATTAGATTTTTAAATTCATTTAAACGGAGGTACATTTTTAAGCCGGGATTTCATGATTTCAAATTCATATATCAAACCTAGAGATATACACATACGGGCATGTTCAAACTTTATAATTATCCACTTTATTCATACACATACACATTTTTGCTTTTGTCATCATATTTAGGATAAACACATTTGGAATTTCATTTGAATTGGACCATATGATGGTATTTGCTTGTAGTACCTCAATGATCCATATTTGAATTGAATGGACAATCTAAGTTTCGAGTTGGAGACATTGATTTTCAAAACTTGCACTTTTTTTTGCGTTCAAAACAAACAAATTCTCGCCATGATATCATAATCGGCCGTATAAGAGCAGAATATAATTTCAGCGCCAAAAGCTTTCAAACTTCCGCTCACATCGAAATATCTCGCTCGAAAGTTTAGCCTGCGATATTCCTGTTTTACCCTGCCACATGAGCAGAAAAGGGCTGTTTTGGTAACTCCATTGTTTTCCCTCTTAGCCCCAACATTCTTCCCAGGCCCCCTCCCTTCCCTCCCGACCCGCCCCAACCACGGCAAGCCATGAATCTAATCCTCCACCCCAGCGGTGGAACTCACACCCCGACGGATCTACCTTCCGCACCTTGGAACCCCCAACTGCCAACTCACCACTTCACCGGAGCCGCTTCAGTGACTGGCTTGTACACCGCTCGAGATCTCCTTGACCCCCATCATGGTCCACCGCACTGGATCTGCTTAACCGGCGCCCTCGTTCACCACAGTGTAGGCCCTTCACTGACTCCCTCGTCCGTCCCTTCGCTGGCCCTTCATACAAGCCCTCGTCCGCCACAAAAGATTCACCTCACCGAAAGCACTATACAACGCGCCGGTCGAAGCCTTCGTCCACTGCACCAGACCCGCTCCACGGATGCCATACTCAACTCCATCGGCCCTGCTTTACCGACGCCGCAGCCTCATCAGGTTATTTCGATATGTACTCCTTCGGTTTTTCTCTTTATCGTGCAACTGTTCACTTACCACAGATGAGCTTTCTTGTATGTCGACAGGCGCCACAACCGTAGCACCGGAGCTGCTTCAGCGACGGCGACAGCCGGCCCAAACTCAACCGCAACACGAGCACCATCGACGATCCTTAGCTATCAAGTATGCTAACGATACCCATACGCCGCCGAGAATCAGGTACTATTATCCAACGGTCGGCGCCTACGTTCACTTTCTTAGCATAAGCACCGCACCTTTGAATTTCTTGAGGCATCATTCAGTTTTCATGAAACGTGTTATTCGCTTGCACTGTAGGGCCATACTTACGGCGAAGAACATGTTACATGTGCTAAATTACATACCAAAGGCACATATAGTTAATATGCTTTAGTTTTGTCCTAAGTATTACTGTACTTCCTAGATATCACTGCCTACTATTTTACTTCTTGCATGCTATATTTATGATAATGGTGTTGTTCTGATGCCACCTGTTGGTTCCATCAGACTGCTTCATGTTCTTTATGCTTAATTACACATCAACAAACTAGCATGTGGTTCCGCTGGTTTTTGTTCGTTTTACCCTACATTTTCTTATGCTAGCTATTACATCACTGCTACGAGCCACTGTTCATTACTTCTTTGTGTGTTCGTGATCTTCCCAAGTTGCATGACTAATTTGATGCTTCTACTAATTATGGAGCTGCCAACCCCATCAAGCAAAATATTTGTTCTTTTGGGGCTGGCACCTCGAACAAGCATAAAAATAGAGGGAAGCAGATATATTGTCGTGTATGCACACACCCTTCTTTCATTAGTTTAGATGAACCATTGATGATCAATTCGAACCAGTGCATGCGTTTAAAATTAATTTTACCTAAATAGAGGGTGCAAAATAAACTACAACAAGTAGATTTGCAACCACGGAATGTCGATGATATCTTCAAAGAACATTGCAACAGCAGCGAGGCTTCACAGCAACATATGGTAAGCCAGTGTGTTTTAGTACATGTGAAATGTAATGCGTGTCGGCTGCTTTCTTGGCTTGTGCCCTCAACCTGTAATCCTACAGAGTAACAAATAGTTCAGTTGTCTACTTTGTTGTATTGCTTGATTCGAATGCTTGTTTGTTACTTGTTACGCTATACCTGAGTTGGCCAATATGTCAGCAGTGCTGTTGTACTATCATAAAGAAATGCATGCCTAGTTTATTTGAGTCATTAACTTTTCCTCTGAACTTCATCACAAGACTGTCTTCGTAGTTTATATGAAGCCACACTGTTAAGTGCTTTCTCAGATTATTTCAACTGCTTAGATGCCTTGGCAACTTAAATATAGCGGTGGTACACATCCTTTAAACTAGGGATGTCGATTGGGTCCCGGTTAATCCTGATTAAAGTCCACTAGTGGTATGATAGTTCAAAGAAGTTTTTGTTTTTTGAGGAAAATGAACCAGGGAGCTAACAAAAACTAACTAGATGGGACTGGCGGATGTCGTTTATTTGCCACTTACATCCCTAGTTTCATCTTACCATTTTAATTTCTTTTCGGCTGATGCTGCTTCAAACCTTTTAAATATAGCTTGCCATGCTCGGCAATAATTCGTATGCCATTTACCATGTAAGCTTACTGCCTGGATCATGTGATAACTATCTCTTACTTATGTCCAACAGAAACCTTTCAGGATGCCGTTCACACTAGGATACAATGTACAACCCCAGAATCTATTTGTGGAAGCAGTGCGCCATCCATGTTACCCAATGGTAGCAATTCAGAGGCAACACCGCCGGAGAGCAGTCTGAGCACAGATATTATAGTTCTTGAGGCTCTACTAGAGGCAGAAAGAGATGTGTGGCTGCCATGAATGAGGTAATCTCAATCTTGAAGCTGGAAATTATGCAATTAGCTGCACGCATTATGCAAGCAACCCAAGAATTGGAGGAAGTAGGAATGTTGCATTTGAAGACGGAGGAGGTCCTGCTGCTTCTGCTATCTGAAGCCCAGGGTAATCCCAGTTCTTATTTAGATAGTAGTTGAAATTGTCATTAGATTATTGTACTTGCATGTTATGACGACCTCGATTCAATCGTACACTAATCATACACGCAAATGTGTACGATCAAGATCAAGGACTCATGGGAAGATATCACAACACAACTCTAGACACAAAATAAAATAGTACAAGCTTTATATTACAAGACAGGGGCCTCGAGGGCTCGAATACATAAGCTCGAATTCAAAAGAGTCAGCGGAAGCAACAATATCTGAGTACAGACATAAGTTAGACAAGTTTGCCTTAAGAAGGCCGGCACAGAAGCATCTACGATCGAAAAGGCAAGGCCTCCTGCCTGGGAGCCTCCTAACTACTCCTGGTCGTCGGCGGTCTCCACGTAGTAGTAGGCATTGACGGTGGCATCTGGCTCCTGGGCTCCGACATCTGATTGCATCAACCGGAAAGAAGAAGAAAGGGGCAAAAGGGGGAGCAAAGCAACTGTGAGTACTCATCCAAAGTACTCGCAAGCAAGGATCTACTCTACATATGCAACATTATCAAAGGAAGGCTGTATATGTGGAATGGGCTGCAGAAATGCCAGAATAGAATGGAGAACCTAGTCCTATCGAAGACTAGCATCTTCTGGAAACCACCATCTTGCAGCAACAGGAGGGAGTAGAGTAGCATAAAGTAAAGTAGTAGTAGTGTTATCAACCTTGGCCAGAGATCCTTCCTTGACTCCCTGCGAGAAAGCAATCCCAGTGCCATACTATCCATTTCTCATCACAATCCAATTCTCAACACAAGTATCCAGTTCTAGTTGTATCAATCGGGATACAACTCCAAGTGTCTGTTACCGCATAACAGGCTATCGATAGATGTTTTCTTCCCTGTAGGGGTGCACCAACTTACCCACCACGCTCGATTAACTCCGGCCGGACACACTTTCCTGGGTCATGCCCGGCCTCGGCCATACAATACGTCGCAACCCGACCTAGGCTTCATAGAGAGGTCAGCATGCCGGACTAAACCTATGCCCCCAGGGGTCATGGGCCATCTCCCCGGGAACTCCTACACGTTGCGAGGGCGGCCAGTGAGCAGACCTAGCTACCTCCTTCAACAAGGCAGGCGCTTATGCAGTGAAACCCGGTGCGCGCCGCTCAGTCGCTGA
This sequence comes from Aegilops longissima, assembly GCA_021605205.1. Classification (NCBI taxonomy): domain Eukaryota; kingdom Viridiplantae; phylum Streptophyta; class Magnoliopsida; order Poales; family Poaceae; genus Aegilops; species Aegilops longissima. The sequence continues at coordinate 283,036,164 of CM038678.1, forward strand.
CTTCTATTAAGCTTCGGCTGATGCATACGACGCAGAACGCCCATACTATGCCCACGTGATGGTTAGTGCTATCAGCCCAGAGGCCCCTCGGATCAAATATCCAAATCGTAGTGGATTGGGAACGCGCGGTAACAAGCAGAGACTCACGAAAGATGTGACCCCGTTGCCCCGTCTCGAGGACTTGCGGCAAGGGCTAGGAATGCCCGGCCACGCCTCATAATTATCTCGCGGGCACCTTCCAGGTCAACCCGCCTCCACATCACTCGCAATTAAGCTCGCACGGCTACCCCTCAGGGCCGACCCGTCTTTAGTAAATTGGTTCAGTGTAAATTCATAGTAACCATAGTAACTGTCTATCCAAACATCAAGGGGAAAACCCGAGGAATCACCCCTAGTGGATTCCACTCGATGTAATCATCAAGGTGAATGTAAGAGGAACCACCCCCGAGGTCACACTTGAGGGGTTGCACGACAGAGTCGTATTGGAATTGGTTAAGGAGAAATCACCCTTGATGACCACGGCCGATTAGCTACGCTACAGGGTTAACATCAGAAGTGCTATAGAGGTCTCACCCTCGGCACTCGATAGTAACCCAGTAGTGTCAAGCAACTAAGGGGAAGTGATGTGCGGTGTCGGGGCCTGGTCTTCGATCCCGTTGATTGGGTCTTCGATGATGAAGTAGGGGCAACAAGGACAAGGTGGGGATCACTTGTGGGTCACTAACCAACCTATACTAAGCAGTTTGGGATAAGCAGGTAAGGTACAACAGCAGATACAAAAGCAGGCTATGCATCAGAATAGGAGAAAATAATAACGGTAGCAAAATCTAATGCAAGCATGAGAGAATGGAATGGGCGATATCGGGATGATCAAAGGGGGGGCTTGCCTGGTTGCTCAGACTAGAAGGAGGGGTCGTCGGTGACGTAGTCGATCACAGGGGCATCAGCATCGTCACGGGGTCTACCGAAGAGAAGAGGGGGGAGAAACAGTAAATACCTAGCAAGCAAGTGCATAACAGGACAACAGGCAGAGCTAGACGTGTTCTAACGCGGTGTTACACGATATAGGTGAAGGGGGAATTCAACCGAGAATGTATTCCCGGTTCCGGACCTGCGTCAGACAGATGGCCGGAGGGGGAATGTTCCATGTTCAGCATGCTAGGGGCATGTGACAACTGAAAGGACCGCGTAATCGGATTCGTCTCATTTTTGCGAGCAACTTTCATGTAGAAAACATTTTCATCCGAGCTACGGTTTATTTTCTATTAATTTTCAAAGATTAAACAATTTTCTGGAATTACTTAAGTTAACAGAAAAGGAATATAACATCAGCATGACGTATGTGTGACGTCAGCAGTCAACAAATCAGTTGACTTGGTCAAACTGACAACCGGGGCCTACTGCCATTGACCCAAATAATTAAGTAGGTTCAAATTAATTAAACTAGTTCATTAGGCTAACTGAGCAAGGTTAATTAAGTTAGTTAATCAACTATTTAATTAATTAACTAATTAATTATTTTATACTTAGTTTTTTTTAATTATTTTTCTTTACACAGGGGCGTGGGGCCCCTTGGCCAATGGTCCAGGCCTTAGCGGGCCGGGCGTGGCCACGCAGCTGCCGGGCACGGGAGCCGCCCGTTAGGGCGCCCGCCAAGGCCACCAGGGGAGAGGGCGCTTGGCGGCAGGCGGCGCCGGCTGCTAGTGGGCGTGGGCAGTCTTGGGAGGGCGGCGCGGTGCACGGCGGAACGGACCAGTGGCGGCATGGCACACGGCGAGGGGGCACAGCAAGCGAGCAACAGGGGCGGGGCACGGCGGCGGTGATGGCCGGAGACGGGCGCTACATCGGCAACGGCCAGCAGGGCCGCGAACTGCGCAGGTGCGCGGACGCACGACAGCACAGGCATTAGCGGCCAAGCCTGGGCAGGCAGCGGCGGGCCGGTCGGCAACGGCGCTGAGCAGCAGAAGTAGAACGAGGCGGCGACCGCGACTGAAGCAGTGAGCGGCGGCGCGCTTCTGCAGGCAAGCGCGGGGATTGGGAGGGAGCGGGGTGAGCGGTGATAGGAGAGGCGAGGCGAGCGTGGCTCGTGTGCGAGGCAGGCCGCGGCGCGGTAGTAGAAGCAGCAACGCAACGGCATCAGCAAGCAAAGCGGCGGCGTAACGCAGCAACAAGCGAAAGCAACGGCGCGCATCTGCGTTTATCTTGTGAAAGAAGGGGGGCAGAGGGAGGACGCGGGGTGCTCACCACGTAGGCACAAGGAGACCCGTGACTGATTAGGAGCAGCAGAGGCGGCCAGTTCGAGGGCGGACCACGGTGATGCCGGCGGTCTGCGCCGGGGAAGAAGTGGTCGAGGGCAACGGTGGAGCGGCGCCGAGCTCGAGGTAGTGGTCGTAGGCGTAGTGGAGGTCGAAGGCGGAGCTCCCAGTGCGGTCCTAGGCGATGGGGTCGACGGAGGGCGCGGGGTCAGGTGCGTCCATGGCGACGGTGGGCGTTCGGGCGAGGCGGAGAAGGAGCGAGCGTGTGAGAGAGAGAGGGAGGAGAAATATCCGCGGGGGGAGGGGGATCTGACGAGGCCGAGAGGGGGCCGTGGCATCCTTATCCTTTCCAGGGCGTCGCCGGCGAGGCAGGTCAGGCGGGGACGGCGCCTGTAGCGACCCAGGACAGAGGAACAGGGGGGAGGGGTGTCCGGTGCAGGGAGTGGGCTGGATGGGCCGGCTCGGGTGGATTAGGCCCAGGGGATAGGGGGCTTTCTCTTTTTCCCTTTTGCCTTTTCATTTCCTCTTTTCTTTTTACAGAAAAATGATATGCAAAATTTGAGCTACCAAAAGGAGTTCTGTAAAACATGGGTCTTGGCCAAATAAATACATTACAATATTTGGCACCTGCCACAAAAGTTTTGGGAGGAGTTTGAATTGATTTGGATTTTTCACAAATGGAAAAGTATAAGGAAAAGCTGATTTGGAACTATTTTAATTTCCAAAGGAAATTAAATATCTCAAATGATGTTGAACCATTCATGACAATTAGTTAGCGAATATTTTCAACCCATCGAACATTTTTGCTCGACTGTTTGAAGAGATAAGAATTTGACTTGTTTTTGGAATTTGAATTTGACATGTGTTTGAAACAAGTGAGGATTATCAACTTCATTATGATGACATGGCATCATCAGGCATGAGATTACTGTAGCATGATACTGGGGGTGTTACAAATCTCCTCCACTACAAGAAATCTCGTCCCGAGATTTAAGATGGTGGAGTAAGGGGGAAAGACTCGGGAAGGATGGAGCTCAACACAATATAGGTACATGGGGACTACCTCAGTGAACGTAGCATAGAGATGTCTCTCGAGTTGAAATTCAAAAAGTCATGGAGAGCAAGGTGAGGTGCAATAAGAAGCTTCAACTGGGTAGACAATCGGTTGTTGCCTGAAACAAGGGGTGAAAGGGGTTCAGAGCATCGAGGATAAGTATGGCGTCTGATACCAGAATAGATCAATAGGAATGTGGCTCGTGAATTACATACGAAGTCAAGCGCAAGGAATAACTTTGGCAACAGGGGTGTACAGGAGAGTCGGTTTTCGATCATGTGGAACTGTGGGTTATGGGCCCATCATGTGGGTTAGAAGTAGAAAGGGGGCCGATAGCAAGGCATGTCAGATGATAGACTGTCAGTTCTGTTGTCAACAACGTTGGTACCAAGGGCGAGGTACGGAGAGAACTATTTTCCTGCTCGTTAAACGAGGCGGACCAATAGGCAAAGTTCTCGTCCATCGGTGGTTACCGGAATGTCAACAGCAATAATAACAAGGTCTTACTGACAAATTGTGCATCGAGGTGTTTTCATAAGCAGGGAACTATTACTGCTTAGATCATATAGATCACAAGAAAGGTTAAACAAAAAAATTGAAAGGAAAATGTGGATATTAGTTTAACCAGACCAATGGAAAGGAAAAGGTGCTTATACAAAAGTATTAGAGTATATGCTTCCCAAGAATAAACAGAGCATGATATACATGACAGGACATCAAGTACTTATCCATTTAGTTAATGGGGCAAGGAGAATCATGATGTTTACCCATACAGCGGTGTTTGGATAATTGATCAAGAAACATTTAGCATTGCGCCTCCAGTGTTCTTAATGATGTTTGGAGTAACACAGTCATACTTTTGGATAGCATTGACATGGCCATGAGGTAAAGGCCGGACCTTGGGAACACAAAGGATCCATCGGGAATTACTTGAACACCTCATGCAATTTTATCAGGGAAGATGAGGAGGTGGCCGATGGTTTCAACAAAAATCCATCGACGTGTCAAAAAGGATGTATTTCCAAAATTTAAATGAACAAATTCGTGTTGGGGGTGGCAAGAATGTTGTCGATGATAATACAAATCATCGAGGGACAAGGATGGTATTTCTCATCATGAATTCAATTGTTAACTTGAAAGAGCATCAGAATGTTGATGATGATCATGACACATTTGTCGAGAGATTTCATGAAGATGCAATCGATTGGCGACGACATCAAGTCAAAGGAATGATGAAGCGAAAGGTTATTCGAACCACGGGTACGACACAAGTTCAAAATCAAGCTTGTTCTTCGAGGTGAAACGATAAGATGAAGAAGATCGACGTAAGTTTCGCTCGTCGTTGAAAGTTGTGCTATGAGAAGGACCAGGTACCACAGTTAAAATTTAGCACGATAATTATATAGCCGATCAGGCTAGGAATGATGTGATGGAGTATCATTCCAATGAGAATTCACAAGAGGTAGTGCAATGACACAATATCCTCGAGAGAACAGGGGGCAATACTTGAGGTAGATCAAAATAGAGGTTGGACAGATGAAATGATCTGCAGAAGACAAGTATTTTAACTTGTCCGAGAAATGGGATCAAAGGGGAACACTCATGGTGAGAACCACGATTGCAAAGGATCAAATCACAGATATAAGATGATCTTATACCATGGGGATAATCATTGTTATGAGAAGCTTCTATGATAAGATCTACATCGTTTCCATGGGCATGAACACAAAGTTCAAGGTCGACTCCCACTTCTCCAATGCATAACCTTTCATTCACTTCTCGCATTAAATGAAGTTGTAGCGTTGAAATTTTATCTGGCAGAATGTCAGAAGAGTATGACACTTGAAAACTCTTGTATTCACATGGATTAGGGAAGGCATAGGTTCAACCCGTCGGGGCATCTTAGGAACCTTTGCAAAAACTTTAGAGGTAATTAACTCAAGCTCGGAAGCAGAGCATGGTTGACAAAGCAGAGAAATACAATTTACCAAAGGCAATATGTATCAGGGGAAGAGCGCACAAAATTTTGAATATGAAGGAAACTGACGGATAATAATCCAGCAAAGGATTCAACGGTCCTCAATGGATCTGATTTGAGTAACAGTACTCAATCAAAAGAAGGAAAGAATGCAAAGGCAATGGATTATAGAAACATCTGAATAATTCGATGCTTAAGGCAAATAAATTATGATTTCCAAATTAGAAGATCAGAAGCAAACACTCTGATCAAAAGACAAGTAAGTTGAACAGATATAGATCGACAATCAATTAAGGTTTGGTTTGCCGAGAACCAGCTCATGTCCGGAGTGATGTCTGAGCCGGAAAGATCATCTAAAAGGATCAACTGATGATTGCGCGCATTTGCTCACATGTTGAATCAATAGGAACAAAATGACGGTGTCAAATGATACTAATGAATATTGCTAGACATATGAGAAGTATCCATAATGTAAGCAGACAAGTAATTGCCGAGCAATAGTTTGAAGAGAATTCTCGAAAGATCGAATAGTATTTCAGAGAATCCTATGAATCATACGAACAACTGGAGATGAACGGATACTTGATAAGTGCGAGGAATTATCCGTAGGGGTATTCAGGTGGTAAAGAACTGCAAGGCAGTAAGCTCAAAGGATTCTCGGGGCAACGGAGAGTATTTTAGGGCATCTTGTAATAACAAGAGCAACAAGGAATAGTTGTATGAAAGAAAATTGTATGTAGTTATCCGTAAGGATATATCGGTGGTAGTGAATTTCAAAAGCGACAGGCACAAAGTCTCAAGAGAACAGAGTAGAGTATCTTTGGAATCTTCTGGTGCAGCAGGCAATCATCTGTAATAAGGGGCTCTTTGAGAGGAATTAGTTACGAGAACCTAGAGTTAGGGTTAGCAAAATCATTTAACCCGAATAGAAGAGAGATCAGAGTCCCAGAGTATAGACGAGGAGTAAAAGATCCTAATACCACCCCGCGGCGATGTGGGCCCGTAAGCCACACAGCCAAGTTAGTAAAATAGTTTTGGATGACTAGACTCATCTTCGGCCAAGGAGTTGGAAAGGGGGCTACCTACAGGGAGTCTGCTCTGATACCAACTTGTGACGCCCTTGATTCAATCGTACACTAATCATACACCCAAATATGTACGATCAAGATCAAGGACTCATGGGAAGATATCACAACACAACACTAGACACAAAATAAAATAATACAAGCTTTATATTACAAGCCAGGGGCCTCGAGGGCTCGAATACATAAGCTCGAATTCACAAGAGTCAGCGGAAGCAACAATATCTGAGTACAGACATAAGTTAGACAAGTTTGCCTTAAGAAGGCTAGCACAAAATCATCTACGATCGAAAAGGCAAGGCCTCCTGCCAGGGAGCCTCCTAACTACTCCTGGTCATCGGCGGTCTCCACGTAGTAGTAGGCATCGACGGTGGCATCTGGCTCCTGGGCACCGACATCTGATTGCATCAACCGGAAAGAAGAAGAAAGGGGGAAAAGGGGGAGCAAAGCAACCGTGAGTACTTATCCAAAGTACTCGCAAGCAAGGATCTACTCTACATATGCAACATTATCAAAGGAAGGTTGTATATGTGGACTGGGCTGCAGAAATGCCAAAATAGAGGGGAGAACCTAGTCCTATCGAAGACTAGCATCTTCTGGAAACCACCATCTTGCAGCAACAGGAGGGAGTAGAGTAGCATAAAGTAAAGTAGCAGCAGTGTTATCAACCTCGGCCAGAGATCCTTCCTCGACTCCCCGCGAGAAAGCAATCCCAGAGCCATACTATCCATTTCTCATCACAATCCAATTCTCAGCACAAGTATCCAGTTCTAGTTGTATCGATCGGGATACAACTCCAAGTGTCCGTTACCGTAGGACAGGCTATCGATAGATGATTTCTTCCCTGCAGGGGTGCACCAACTTACCCACCACGCTCGATTAACTCCGGCCGGACACACTTTCCTGTGTCATGCCCGGCCTCGGCCAAACAATACGCTGCAACCCGACCTAGGCTTAATAGGGAGGTCAGCATGCCGGACTAAACCTATGCCCCCAGGGGTCATGGGCCATCTCCCGGGAACTCCACTTGCGTTCGGGCGGCCGGTGAGCAGACCTAGCTACCTCCTTCAACAAGGCAGGCGCTTACGTAGTCCAACCCGGCGCGCGCCGCTCAGTCGCCGACGTCTACTAAGCTTTGGCTAATGCATACGACGCAGAACGCCCATACTATGCCCACGTGATGGTTAGTGCAATCAGGCCAGAGGCCCCTCGGATCAAATATCCAAATCGTAGTGGATTGGGAACGCGCGGTAACAAGCAGAGACACACGAAAGATGTGACCCCGTTGCCCCGTCTCGAGGACTTGCGGCAAGGGCTAGGAATGCCCGGCCACGCCTCGTAATTATCTCGCGGGCACCTTCCAGGTCAACCCGCCTCCACATCACTCGCAATTAAGCTTGCGCGGGTACCCCTCAGGGCCGACCCGTCTTTGGTAACATGGTTCAGTGTAAAGTCATAGTAACCATAGTAACTGTGTGTCCAAACATCAAGGGGAAAACCCGAGGAATCACCCCCGGTGGATTCCACTCGATGTAATCATCAAGGTGAACGTAAGAGGAACCACCCCCGAGGTCACACTTGAGGGGTTGCACGACAAAGTCGTATCGGAAGTGGTTAAGGCGGAATCACCCTCGATGACCACGACCAATTAGCTACACTACAGGGGTAACATCAGAAGTGTTGTAGAGGTCTCACCCTCGGCAATCGATAGTAACCCAGTAGTGTCGAGCAACTAAGGGGAAGTGATGTGCGGTGTCGGGGCCTGGTCTTCGATCCCGTTGATCGGGTCTTCGATGATGAAGCAGGGGCAACAAGGACAAGGTGGGGATCACTGGTGGGTCACTAACCAACCTATACTAAGCAGTTTGGGATAAGCAGGTAAGGTACAACAGCAGATACAAAAGCAGGCTATGCTTCAGAATAGGAGCAAACAATAACAGTAGCAAAATCTAATGCAAGCATGAGAGAATGGAATGGGCGATATCGGGATGATCAAAGGGGGGGCTTGCCTGGTTTCTCAGACGAGAAGGAGGGGCCGTCGATGACGTAGTCGATCACAGGGGCATCAGCATCATCACGGGGTCTACCGAAGAGAAGAGGGGGGAGAAACAGTAAATACATAGCAAGCAAGTGCATAACAGGACAACAGGCAGAGCTAGACGTGTTCTAACGCGGTGTTACACGATATAGGTGAATGGGGAATTCAACCGGGAATGTATTCCCGGTTCCGGACCTGCGTCAGGCAGATGACCGGAGGGGGAATGTTCCATGTTTAGCATGCTAGGGGCATGTGACAGCTGAAAGGACCGCGTAATCGTGTTCGTCTCATTTTTGTGAGCAACTTTCATGTAGAAAACATTTTCATCCGAGCTACGGTTTATTTTCTATTAATTTTCAAAGATTAAACAATTTTCTGGAATTACTTAAGTTAACAGAAAAGGAATATGACATCAGCATGACGTATGTGTGACATCAGCAGTCAACAAATCAGTTGACTTGGTCAAACTGACAACCGGGGCCTACTGTCATTGACCCAAATAGTTAAGCAGGTTTAAATTAATTTAACTAGTTCATTAGGCTAACTAAGCAAGGTTAATTAAGTTAGTTAATTAACTATTTAATTAATTAACTAATTAATTATTTTATACTTAGTTTTTTTTTAAATTACACAGGGGCGTGGGGCCCCTTGGCCAGTGGCCCAGGCCTTAGCGGGGCGGGCGTGGCCATGCAGCTGCCGGGCACGGGAGCCGCCCGTTAGGGCGCCCGCCAGCCACCCGGGAGAGAGGCGCTTGCAGGCGACAGCGCCGGCAGCCAGCGAGGCACGGGCAGTCTGGGAGGAGCGGAACCGGGCCAGTGGCAGCATGGCACGCGGCGAGGGGACACAGCGCGCGAGCAACATGGGCGGGGCACGGCGGCCGGAGACGAGCGCTTCATCGGCAACGGCCAGCAGGGCGCGAATCGCTTGCAGTGCTGCAGACGCCACGTCAGCCTGAGGAATCAGCGCCAAGCACAGGCAGCAGCGGCGGACGACGATCGCGCTGGCTGAGCAGCAATAGGAGGCGGCGGCCGGATCAAGCAATGAGCGGCGGCACGCTTCTGCAGGCAAGCGCGGGGATTGGGAGGGAGCGGGGTGAGCGGCGATAGGAGAGGCAAGGCGAGCGCGGCTCGTGTGCGAGGCAGGCCACGGCGCGGTAGTAGAAGCAGCAACGCAACAACATCAGCAAGCAAAGCGGCGGCGGTAACGCGGCAGCAGCAAGCAGAAGCAACGGCGGCATACTGCGTTTATGCGCGGAAAGAAGGGGGAGCAGAGGGAGGACGCGGGGTGCTCACCTCGTAGGCACAAGGAGGCCCCGTGACTGATTAGGAGCAGCAGAGGCGGCTAGTTCGAGGGCGGACGACGGTGATGCGGGCGGTCTGCGCCGGGGAAGAAGTGGTTGAGGGCAACGGTGAAGCGGCCCCGAGCTTGAGGTAGCGGTCGCAGGCGTAGTGGAGGTCGAAGGCGGAACTCCCGGTGCGGTCCTAGGCGATGGGGTCGACGGAGGGCGCGGGTTCAAGTGCGTCCATGGCGACGGTGGGAGTTCGGGCGAGGCGGAGAAAGAGCGAGCGTGTGAGAGAGAGGGAGGAGAAATATCTGCGGGGGGAGGGGGATCTGACGAGGCCGAGAGGGGGCCCTGGCGTCCTTATCCTTTCCGGGGCGTCGCAGGCGAGGCGGGTCCGGCGGGGACGGCACCTGTAGCGACCCAGGACAGAGGAACAGGGAGGGAGGGGTGTCCGGTGCAGGGAGTGGGCTGGATGGGCCGGCTCGGGTGGATTAGTCCCAGGGGATAGGGGGCTTTCTCTTTTTCCCTTTTGCCTTTTCTTTTGCTCTTTTATTTTTATAGAAAAATGATATGCAAAATTTGAGCTGCCAAAAGGAGTTCTGTAAAATGTGGGTCTTGGCCAAATAAATACATTACAATATTTGGCACCTGCCACAAAATTTTTGGGAGGAGTTTGAATTGATTTGGATTTTTCACAAATGGAGATGTACAAGAAAAAGCTGATTTGGAACTATTTTAATTTCCAAAGGAAATTATATATCTCAAATGATGTTGAACCATTCATGACAATTAGTTAGCGAATATTTTCAACCCATCGAACATTTTTGCTCGACAGTTTGAAGAGATAAGAATTTGACTTGTTTTTGGAATTTAAATTTGACATGTGTTTGAAACAAGTGAGGATTATCAACTTCATTATGATGACATGGCATCATCGGGCATGAGATTACTGTAGCATGATACTGGGGGTGTTACACATGTTGTGTCATGTCTCTGAATGGATTGTGTTGTAAGACCCCCTATGTTGTCCATGTGTTGTAATGATCCAGATTTTTTAGGCGAGGTAATCCTCAGTACTAGTATGATTGACATAAGGTGAACTGTTTTTCGTGTGAGCATATTGTACTGGATGAAATAACTGTTTGACTCAAAGTGTATCCAACCTACTGAATTCGAAGATCACGACATTTCTAAATCATAATCATATATAAAGGTGGAATAAATCTTTGTTGTGGTTTTGAAGAAATAAATAACAAAACATAGAATTATATGTTGGATATTCGTAATCGAATAGAAATTGGATTTGGATTTAGTTGCCAGGGCCCAGGGAAAACGTGAATGCTAATTCTCCCAAGTTTTGAACGAAGCGACTAAACACCCACTATCATTTGTGGGCTGCCCGAAGCAAGTGTTTGCGAGATGGAAATTACTGTCTACCCCTGACACTTGACATCCTTATCGACCGGATATACACTTCTGTCGATAGGGGTAGACTAGTAACTTCAATCAGATGTGACACGACAGCCTCTGAGCCCATTCAGACACGGTGGGCGCCAAACATGGGCGGCAAAACACATTTGATTCAAGCTCGTCCGAAAGACATGTGTCTCTCCCTCCATTTCCCCATTCATCCACGGTGGGCGGCAAAATAAACTCTCCTCATCCGAAATCGATGTAGGCTAATATTTTAAATAGGGGCAGATGTGTAACTTCCCTCAGACATGACACAACCGCCCTACCTGTCAGCCCCGTTCATACACCGTGGGCGGCAAAGCACCCTCTCCTCTCCTGAAATCGTTACCGGCAAATATTTGGGAGATGTGAGATTACCGTCCTATCCCCAACCGACGTGATGTCCGAAATTTTAAACGGGAATAAGTTCGTAACTTTCCCACATTTCAGACAAGCGCGTCCCAAAGTTTGAGATCCCCCCTCCCCCTCCATTTCCCAATTCATACACCATCGGCGCCACGACAACTTCCCCACTGCGGCCAGCCTCCTCCGTCCGCCACCCCATCCTCCACCTTGCTGGAGCCGCTACCCCTACCCCGTCGTCCACTTCAAGAGATGGACTGATACATCTCCGTCGTATCTACTTTTCCAAACACTTTTGCCCTTGTTTTGGACTCTAACTTGCATGATTTGACTGGAACTAACCCGGACTGATGCTGTTTTCAGCAGACTTTCCATGGTGTTATTTATGTGCACAAACAAAAGTTCTCGGAATGACCTGAAACTCCACGGAACGTATTTTTGGAAAATATTAAAAATACTGGAAGAAAAATCCACGTCAGAGGGGCCACACCCTATCCATGAGGGTGGGGGCGCCCCCCCTGCCTCATGGGCCCCCTGACGCTCCACCGACCTCAACTCCAACTCCATATATTCGTGTTCGGGGAGAAAAAATCAAGGAGAAGGATTCATAACGTTTTACGATACGGAGCCGCCGCCAAGCCCTAAAACCACTCGGGAGGCTGATCCGGAGTGTGTTCGGGGCTCCAGAGAGGGGGATTCGTCGCCGTCGCCATCATCAACCATCCTCCATCACCAGTTTCATGATGCTCACCGCTGTGTGATACGTCTCCAATGTATCTACAATTTTTTATTGTTCCATGCTATTATATTGCCCCTTTTGGATGTTTATGGGCTTTATTTTACACATTTATATCATTTTTGGGACTAACCTACTAACCAGAGGCCCAGCCCATATTGCTGTTTTTTGCCTATTTCAGTATTTCGAAGAAAAGGAATATCAAACGGAGTCCAAACGGAATGAAACCTTCGGGAGCGTGATTTTTGGAACGAACATGATCTAGAGGACTTGGAGTGCAAGTCAAGAAGCAGCCGACGCCTCCACGAGATAGGAGCCCCCCCCCTATAGGGTGCGCCCCCCTGTCTCGTGGGCCCCTCGGGCGGCCACCGACGTACTTCTTCTTCCTATATATACCTACGTACCTCGAAAACATCCAGGGGCACCACGAAACACAATTTCCACCGCCGTAACCTTCTGTATCCGCGAGATCCCATCTTGGAGCCTTCGTCGGCACTCTGCCGGAGGGGGAATCAACCACGGAGGGCCTCTACATCAACATCCTTGCCCCTCCGATGAGTTGTGAGTAGTTTACCACAGACCTACGGGTCCATAGTTATTAGCTAGATGGCTTCTTCTCTCTTTTTGGATCTCAATACAATGTTCTCACCCTCTCTTGTGGAGATCTATTCGATGTAATCTCCTTTTGCGGTGAGTTTGTCGAGATCCGATGAATTGTGGGTTTATGATCAAGTTTATCTATGAATAATATTTGAATCTTCTCTGAATTCTTTTATATATGATTGAGTTATCTTTGCAAGTCTCTTCGAATTATCAGTTTGGGTTGGCCTACTAGATTGGTCTTTCTTGCCATGGGAGAAGTGCTTAGCTTTGGGTTCAATCTTGCGGTGTCCTTACCCGATGGATGTAAAGGGTTGCAAGGCACGTATTGTATTGTTGCCATCGAGGATAACAAGATGGGGTTTATCTCATATTGCATGAGTTTATCCCTCTACATCATGTCATCTTGCTTAATGCGTTACTCTATTCTTATGAACTTAATACTCTAGATGCAGGCAGGAGTCGGTCGATGTGTGGAGTAATAGTAGTAGATGCAGGCAGGAGTCGGTCTACTTGTTATGGACGTGATGCCTATATACATGATCATGCCTAGATAATCTCGTAACTATGCGCTTTTCTATCAATTGCTCGACAGTAATTTGTTCACCCACCATAATACTTATGCTATCTCGAGAGAAGCCTCTAGTGAAACCTATGGCCCCCGGGTCTATCTCTTATCATATTTGCTTTCAATCTACTTTTATTTGCGTCTTTACTTTTTGCATCTATATTATAAAATACCAAAAATATATTTATCTTATCAGACTATCTTTATTAGATCTCACTTTCGCAAGTGGCCGTGAAGGGATTGACAACCCCTTTATTGCGTTGGTTGCGAGTTCTCAGTTTGTTTGTGTAGGTGCGTGGGACTTTTGAGGAGCCTCCTACTGGATTGATACCTTGGTTCTCAAAAACTGAGGGAAATACTTACGCTACACTTGCTGCATCACCCTCTCCTCTTTGAGAAAAACCAATGCAAGCTCAAGACGTAGCACTGTGCGTGAGTAATTAAATCGTAGGCTTGCTGGACAGTGATGGGTTGGATGCGATCTATCATGTAATCGAGTTAGTTTTGTTAGGGTTTGATCCCTAGTATCCACTATGTTATGAGATTGATGTTGCTATGACTTTGCTATGCTTAATGCTTTTCACTAGGCCCGAGTGCCATGATTTCAGATCTGAGCCTATTATGTTTTCATGAATATATGTGAGTTCTTGATCCTATCTTGCAAGTCTATAGTCACCTACTATATGTTATGATCCGGCAACCCTAAGTGACAATAATCGAGACCACTCCCGGTGATGACCATAGTTTGAGGAGTTCATGTATTCACTATGTGCTAATGCTTTGTTCCGGTACTCTATTAAAAGGAGGCCTTAATATCCCTTAGTTTCCATTAGGACCCCGCTGCCACGGGAGGTTAGGACAAAAGATGTCATGCAAGTTCTTTTCCAAAAGCACGTATGACTATATTCGGAATACATGCCTACATTACATTGATGAATTGGAGCTAGTTCTGTGTCACCCTATGTTATGACTATTACATGATGAACCGCATCCAGCATAATTCTCCATCACCGATCCAATGCCTACGAGCTTTTCACATATTGTTCTTCGCTTATTTACTTTCCCATTGCTACTGTTACAATCACTACAAAACCCAAAAATATTACTTTTGCTACCGTTACCGTTACTTCCATATTACTTTGCTACTAAATACTTTCTTGCAGATACTAAGTTATCCAGGTGTGGTTGAATTGACAACTCAACTGCTAATACTTGAGAATATTCTTTGGCTCCCCTTGTGTCGAATCAATAAATTTGGGTTGAATACTCTACCCTCAAAAACTGTTGCGATCCCCTATACTTGTGGGTTATCAAGACTATTTTCTGGCGCTGTTGCCGGGGAGCATAGCTCTATTCTTTGAGTCACTTGAGATTTATATCTGCTGGTCACTATGAAGAACTTGAAAGACGCTAAGACAAAAATTTATCCCTCAACTACGAGGGGAGGTAAGGAACTGCCATCTAGCTCTACACTTGATTCACCCTCTGTTTTGAGTAAGCTTGCGACACCTAAACCTGCTTCTGCTATTCGTTCTGATATGTCGCATGTTATTGATGATGCCACTTCTGCTATGCGTGATACTTATGATGAAACTACTTCTATGCTTGATACTACTGTGCCACTTGGTGAATTTCTTGATGAACAACTTGCTAGTGCTAGAGAGAATGAAATTATTGAAACTGATAATACTGATGAAAGTGATGATGAAGACTCTCCCCCTAATAAATATGAATTGCCTGTTGTTCCTGAGGATTATGTTCTAGAAAAAGAAGCTGCTAGAGCTATTTTAGCTTGCAATGATAGATACGAGCTCGAGAGGTTATTAGCTAAATGGAAGCAGCGATCTCTTAATGCTAGAATGAAACCTGACCCTGCTTTTGCTACTTCACCTATCTGTGTTACTGATAAGGATTATGAATTCTCTGTTGATCCTGATATAGTTACTTTGGTTGAATCTGATCCTTTTCATGGCTATGAATCTGAAACTGTTGTGGCACATCTTACTAAATTAAACGATATAGCCACCCTGTTCACTAATGATGAGAAATCTCGCTACCTTTATATCCTTAAAATATTTCCGTTCTCATTAAAGGGTGATGCTAAGATATGGTTTAATTCTCTTGATCCTGGTTGTGTGCGTAGTCCCCAGTATATGATTTATTACTTCTCTGCTAAATATTTCCCTGCTCATAAGAAACAAGCTGCCTTAAGGGAAATATATAATTTTGTGCAAATTGAGGAAGAGAGTCTCCCACAAGCTTGGCGGAGGCTTCTCGAATTACTTAATGCTTTTCCTGATCATCCTCTTAAGAAAAATGAAATACTTGATATCTTTTATAATGGACTAACCGATGCTTCCAGTGATTACATGGATAGTTGTGCTGGTTCTGTTTTCAGGGAAAGAACACCGGATGAAGCTGAAATTCTATTGAATAATATGTTGACAAATGAAAATAATTGGACACTTCCTGAGCCAATTCCTGAGCCTATTCCTAAACCAACTCCGAAGAAAAGAGGTGTTCTATTTCTCAGTCCTGAAGATATGCAAGAGGCAAAGAAATCTATGAAAGAAAAAGGTATTAAAGCTGAAGATGTTAAGAATTTACCTCCTATTGAAGAAATACATGGTCTTAATTTACCGCATGTTGAAGAAACATATGATCTTAATCCATTACCTATTGAAGAAACTCATGGTCTTGATAACCCAACACAGGTATTAAAGGTAAATTCTCTCTATAGATTTGATGAAGGTGATATTCCCCACTATAAGTCTGCTAGACAATGCTTAGAAGAGTTTGATAATTTTATTGTCAAACAAGAAAACTTCAATGCTTATTTTGGTAGACAATTGAAATATAATTCCGACATGCTTGAACACTTGGGTGATTATATGTCTAGAGTTAAAGGTGAACTTAAACTCATTAGCAAACATGCTTCTATGGTTACCACTCAAGTAGAACAAGTACTTAAAGCTCAGAATGATTTGCTCAATGAATTGAATAGTAAGAAAAATGACTATGTTGTTAGAGTGGCTACTAGAACTGGTAAAATGACTCAGGAACCTTTGTATCCTGAAGGCCATCCTAAGATAATTGAGCAAGATTCACAGAGAAATAATATTGATGCACCTAGTCCTTCTAAAAATAAGAAAAATAAAAATGATAGGACTTTGCATGTTTCTAGTGAACTTATTGCTGAACCACCTGAGAATCCAAATGATATTTCTATTTCTGATGTTGAAACACAATCTGGTAATGAACATGAACCTGATGAAAACGTTAATGATCATGTTCATGATGATGCTCAACCTAGTAATGATAATGATGTAGAAATTGAACCTGTTGTTGATCTTGATAACCCACAATCAAAGAATCAACGTTATGATAAGAGAGACTTTGTTGCTAGGAAACACATTAAAGAAAGAGAACCATGGGTTCAGAAACCCATGCCTTTTCCTCCCAAACCATCCAAGAAAAAGGATGATGAGGATTTGAGTGCTTTGCTGAAATGATTAGACCTATCTTTTTGCGTATGCGATTAACTCATATGCTCAAAATAAATCCTTATGCTAAGTATATGAAAGATATTGTTACTAATAAAAGAAAGATACTGGAAGATGAGATTTCCACCATGCTTGCTAATTATACTTTTAAGGGTGGAATACCGAAGAAACTTGGAGATCCAGGAGTACCTACTATACCATGCTCCATTAAAAGAAACTATGTTAAAACTGCTTTATGTGATCTTGGAGCCGGTGTTAGTGTTATACCTCTCTCTTTATATCGTAGACTTCATTTGAATAAGTTGACACCTACTGAAATATCTTTGCAAATGGCTGATAAATCGACTGCTATACCTGTTGGTATTTGTGAGGATGTGCCTGTTGTGGTTGCAAACGTTACTATTTTAACGGACTTTGTTATTCTTGATATTCCTGAGGTCGATAGTATGTCTATTATTCTTGGAAGACCTTTTCTGAATACTGCAGGGGCTGTTATTGATTGCAACAAAGGCAGTATCACTTTTCATGTTAATGGTAATGAGCATATGGTACACTTTCCGAGGAAACAACCTCAAGTCCACAGTATCAATTCTATTGGAAAAATTCCATCGATTATATTTGGAGGTTTTGAATTTCCTCTTCCTACTGTCAAGAAGAAATATGATATTCTTATTATTGGGGATGTGCATATCCCCATTGAGGTAACATAGTGTTATTCGAAATTTCTCCGGTTTCATGTGATTCAGAATGAGTTTGTTAACAAGACTTGATCAACCTTGTTAGTGGATTTCTTTTGATGAGCATGAGATGGATGAAACTAGAAGCACAACCTTCTGTACCCTCTCTATATTTTCTGTAATTTAGTAGAAATAAAGTAAAAATAGTATTTTTCTATCTGTTTGCTGTCTTATCCGTGCAATATAAAAATATCCCGAAAATTAAAGTTCTCCAAATGCCCTGAAATTGAAATATGATTTTTGCTGGAATATTTGAGAATATCTAGCACTGAGAACACAGCAGGGGGAGCAAGCACCTGGCCACGAGGGTCCAGGGCGCACCCCCCTACCTCGTGGGCCCATGGTGGCCCCCCTGCACTTATTCCTGCACCCACACACTTCTTCTTCCTCCCAAAAAAATCACCATCCAGCTCAAGCACGAGTTCTAGCTCATTTTGCTGCGATTTTCGATCTCCTTGCTCAAAGCACCTCTCACAAAACTGCTTGGGGGGATTGTTCCTTGGTATGTGACTCCTCCATTGGTCCAATTAGTTTTTGTTCTAGTGCTTTATTCATTGCAAATTTGTGATACCTAGGTGACCATGTTCTCGAGCTTGCATGTCAAATTTATATGGTTCCAAGTAGTTCTAATGCATGATATAGTCTCTAGGCACTTGTAGGAGTAGTTGCTATCAATTTTGTTGAGCTTGGTTCGCTTTTGTTTGAAGTTCCTAAAAATTTCATAATTTTTCAGAAAATAATGAAGAGATCTTTGAGGGGCTCATCGAGCCGAAGCTCGAAGGAAAAGCAAAGTGAAGAAGCACAGAGGCCCAAATATAATCTGCCTCGCACCGCGGAGGTTCGGTCGTGTGAATGGCCTTTTGATGATTTCTTGAGAGGAGCCAGAATTTATGATGATTTTTATGAATTGGCTGAGAATGCAGGCCTCACTGACTTCCTCCGCGACCAACACGAACAGTATCTCTTACTCACCAATACTTTTGTGCAAAACTTCTACTATTATCCTGAGGAAACACCTCCTTAAGTAGAGTTTCATTTATATGATGTGGCTAAGAAGATGCCACTAGATGAATTTTGCAAGATTTGCAAAATACCTTTCGAGGGTAGTTTAGAGGAACCTCATCATAAAGATGTGGACGGGTTTATTGACACTATCACTGTAGGGGAAACTAGGAAGGTTTCCGATGCAAGAATCACTAGCATACATTTTCCTGTTTTACGCTACTTTTCCATATTTGCTAGTCGTTGCTTAATTGGTCGCGGAAACTGTGGAAACCTTAGTGTTCCTGATATTATCATTCTGTTCCATGGTTTATTCTGCGATAACACTGTTAGTATGGGCGGTATTATTGCTAAACGTTTAAGTTTGAACCATACAAAGGGCCCCATCTTTGGAGGTATTTACGCTTCACGCCTTGATGCACATTATAACATACCTATTAGGCACTATGAAAAATAAGAAAAATTGCTGCCCACTGCTTATTTAGATTATAAGAGTATGGTAGCGCATGACTTTATTGTTAAGAATGGGGAAGGGGCGCTTAAATACAAATTGTTCTTTGATAAACACCACCCTGAGACTATTACCTCGCCTGCTCCCTCCATGTTTAATTTATCTGCAGGTCCGTATCTCGTTCCGTTGGCGGCCATTCATGCCTACCGGAACCCTACACCAGCCACGGAGCCGGAACCACAATTTGAACCTCCACGACAGTCTAATTACCAGTGGGATCCGGAGATGATTTCCAACCAGTGGCAGTCAGAGTCTTCTTCATCTCAGTACGACCCCGGCTACAACTATGGATATCCGCCAGGCCATTCGTGGCAATAAACCAACTTAGGCCAAAAGCCTAAGCTTGGGGAAGTACGTATTTCCCACCGACATTACATTTATGTTCACACACACTCATTGCTAGATGTCGGTGATCATACTCTTTCATTGTATTATCCATGCTAGTTTATTTTATTTTTCTTGCTTTCTTCTTGTGTGTTTGTTAAACCTTAAGAAAAAACAAAAAATTAGTGTAGCTTCTAGCTAGTTTACTTTTCTTGCTGTAGTAGTAATAATTAAAAATAAAAACCCAAAAATATTTCCCGTTCTTCTTTTGCTTGTTGGGAGCTTTCCCATGTAAATAGTTTTTATTTCTTTTCTTTTCTTTGGGGGTCGATAGGAGAAGACCATAATTAAATTGTTGAAGTGGCTCTTTTATGCATTATTGTTGATTTAACCAAGAGCCCATATTGCCTTGTATTCTCCTGTTTATTGAATGCTCGCAGATTCCAGCTTAGTCCAATGCACGTGCACTCTTATTATTATTCACATCGTTCGTTCGTGCAAGTGAAAGGCAATTATGACGATATATGATGGACTGACTGAGATGAGAGAAGCTGGTATGAACTCGACCTCTCTTGTTTTTGTAAATATGATTAGTTCATCATTCCTGATTCAGCCTATTATGAATAAACATGTTTGCAATGACAATTAGAGATTATAGTTGCTCGTGCCATGCTTGATTAGCTATGAGTTATAATGGTTTACCTTGCATGCCAACATGCTATTAAAATGGTTGTGATGTGGTATAGTGGGGTGGTATCCTCCTTTCAATGATTTAAGTGACTTGACTTGGCACATGTTCACGCATGTAGTTGAAACAAAAATAACATAGCCTTCACGATATTTATGTTCAAGGTGGATTATATCCTACTCATGCTTGTACTCAATGTCTATTAATTTTAATGCATGTTCATGACTGTTGTCGCTCTCTAGTTGGTCGCTTCCCAATCTTTTGCTAGCCTTCACTTGTACTAAGCGGGAATACTGCTTGTGCATCCAATCCCTTAAACCCCAAAGTTATTCCATACGAGTCCACTATACCTTCCTATATGCGGTATCTACCTGCCGTTCCAAGTAAATTTGTATGTGCCAAACTCTAAACCTTCAAATGAAATTCTGTTTTGTATGCTCGAATAGCTCATGTATCAACTAGGGTTGTCCGTATCTTCCATGCTAGGCGGGTTATTCTCAAGAGGAGTGGACTCCGCTCCTCACTCACGAGAAAATGGCTGGTCACCGGGATGCCCAGTCCCATGCTTTATAAAACTAAATCAAAATAATTGCAAACAAAACTCCCCCTGGGACTGTTGCTAGTTGGAGGCACTCGTTTTTTCGAGCAAGCCATGGATTGATGCTTGTTGGTGGAGGGGGAGTATAAACTTTACCATTCTGTTTGGGAACCGCCTATGATGTGTGTAGCATGGAAGATATCGCCATCTCTTGGTTTTTATGTTGACAATGAAAGTATGCCGCTCAAAATATTATTTATCTCTGCTTTAAAAACGAGCTCTGGCACCTCTACAAATCCCTGCTTCTCTCTGCGAAGGGCCTATCTATTTACTTTTATGTTGAGTCATCACCCTCTTATTAAAAAGCACTAGCTGGAGAGTGTTGCTGTCATTTGCATCCATTACTATTAATTTATATTGGGTATGACTATGACTGGATCTCTTTTACCATGAATTACAATGTCTAGTCAGTCCTTGATCATTAAAGGTGCTATGCATTTATGTTTTGCGGTCTCAGAAAGGGCTAGCAAGATACCATCTCGTTATATCATATCATGATTGTTTTGAGAAAGTGTTGTCATCCGAGATTTATTATTATTGCTCGCTAGTTGATTATGCCATTGATATGAGTAAACATGAGACCTAAGAGTTATTGTGAATGTGGTTAGTCATAATCTTTGCTGAAAACTTGAATGCTGGCTTTACATATTTACAACAACAAGAGCAAACAGAGTTTGTAAAAGTTTTTCTTTATCACTTTCAGTTTGTCAACTGAATTGCTTGAGGACAAGCAAAGGTTTAAACTTGGGGGAGTTGATACGTCTCCGTCGTATCTACTTTTCCAAACACTTTTGCCCTTGTTTTGGACTCTAACTTGCATGATTTGAATGGAACTAACCCGGAGTGACGTTGTTTTCACCAGACTTTCCATGGTGTTATTTATGTGCAGAAACAAAAGTTCTCGGAATGACCTGAAACTCCACGGAACGTATTTTTGGAAAATATTAAAAATACTGGAAGAAAAGTCCACGTCAGGGGGCCCACACCCTGTCCACGAGGGTGGGGGCGCGCCTGCCCCCCTGGGCGCTCCCCCCTGCCTCATGGGCCCCCTGACGCTCCACCGACCTCAACTCCAACTCCATATATTCATGTTCGGGGAGAAAAAAAATCAAGGAGAAGGATTCATCATGTTTTACGATACGGAGCCGCCGCCAAGCCCTAAAACCTCTCGGGAGGGCTGATCTGGAGTCCGTTCGGGGCTCCGGAGAGGGGGATTCATCGCCGTCGCCATCATCAACCATCCTCCGTCACCAGTTTCATGATGCTCACCGCCGTGCGTGAGTAATTCCATCGTAGGCTTGCTGGACGGTGATGGGTTGGATGAGATCTATCATGTAATCGAGTTAGTTTTGTTAGGGTTTGATCCCTAGTATCCACTATGTTCTGAGATTGATGTTGCTATGACTTTGCTATGCTTAATGCTTGTCACTAGGGCCCGAGTGCCATGATTTCAGATCTGAACCTATTATGTTTTCATGAATATATGTGAGTTCTTGATCCTATCTTGCAAGTCTATAGTCACCTACTATGTGTTATGATCCGCAACCCAAGTGACAATAATCAGGACCACTCCCGGTGATGACCATAGTTTGAGGAGTTCATGTATTCACTATGTGCTAATGCTTTGTTCCGGTACTCTATTAAAACGAGGCCTTAATATCCCTTAGTTTCCATTAGGACCCTGCTGCCACGGGAGGGTAGGACAAAAGATGTCATGCAAGTTCTTTTCCTTAAGCACGTATGACTATATTCGAATACATGCCTACATTACATTGATGAATTGGAGCTAGTTACGTGTCACCCTATGTTATGATATTACATGATGAACCGCATCCAAGCATAATTCTCCATCACCGATCCAATGCCTACTGAGCTTTTCACATATTGTTCTTCGCTTATTTACTTTCCCATTGCTATGTTACAATCACTACAAAACCCAAAATATTACTTTTGCTACCGTTACACACTTCCATATTACTTTGCTACTAAATACTTTGCTGCACATACTAAGTTATCCAGGTGTGGTTGAATTGACAACTCAACTGCTAATACTTGAGAACATTCTTTGGCTCCCCTTGTGTCGAATCAATAAATTTGGGTTGAATACTCTACCCTTGAAAACTGTTGCGATCCCCTATACTTGTGGGTTACCATGGACGTCTCTCATCCATGGCGCCGGACCAGGATCCTTCCGTCGCGTCATCTCGCTTCATCGGCGCCATCATCCACTTTGTCGTTGCCGCTCCTACGACCGCCTCGTCCACGGCAACAGGATTTATCCCCCAACCCAGCCGTCTGTCATCTAAAGTCTTCTTCCCCACCTCCGACAGCCAAGCATCTCATTTTTCAACTCATGAAAATACTCTCCATCAAGAATAGGCAATCTATGACTAAGACTCCCCAAAGTAGACTCATCCATCTTCCTCCAATGGTGATTAAACCAAGGCAATGGAGACCAACGCTCTGATACCACTTGTAGGATCTTGAGAAGAGGTGTCTAGAGGGGGGTGATTAGACACTAAGTACCAAAGTTGCAATTTTTAACCTTATTAAAGTTTAAGTGAAGTTTAGGCACAAGTTTAACTTTTTCAATACATAACAAGCAAGCACGCAATGAGTATATGAGCAGTGGAAAGTAAAGCATGCAACTTGCAAGAAGGTAAAGGGAAGGGTTTGGAGGATTCAAACTCAATTGGAGACACGGACGTTTTTGGCGTGGTTCCGATAGGTGGTGCTATCGTACTTCCACGTTGATGGAGACTTCAACCCACGAAGGGTAACGGTTGCGCGAGTCCACGGAGGTCTCCACCCACGAAGGGTCCACGAAGTAGCAACCTTGTCTATCCCACCATGGCCGTTGCCCACGAAGGACTTGCCTCACTAGCGGTAGATCTTCATGAAGTAGGCGATATCCTTGCCCTTACAAACTCCTTGGTTCAACTCCACAATCTTGTCGGAGGCTCCCAAGTGACACCTAGCCAATCTAGGAGACACCACTCTCCAAGAAGTAACAAATGGTGTGTTGATGACGAACTCCTTGCTCTTGTGCTTCAAATGATAGTCTCCCCAACACTCAACTCTCTCTCATAGGATTTGAATCTGGTGGAAAGAAGATTTGAGTGGAAAGCAACTTGGGGAAGGCTAGAGATCAAGATTCATATGGTAGGAATGGAATATCTTGGCCTCAACACATGAGTAGGTAGTTCTCTCAGAAATAGGATGCTGGAAGTGTAGGTTCAGTCTGATGGCTCTCTCCACGAATGAAGAGGAGGTGGAGGGTTATATATAGCCTTCGCACAAAATCTAACCGTTACACACAATTTACCAATCTCGGTGGGACCGAATCAACAAACTCGGTCAGACCGATTTTAGTAAACCTAGTGACCGTTAGGGTTTTCAGTGGGACTGATTTGCATCTCGGTAGGACCGATATGGATAGGATTAGGGCATAACGTAATCTCGGTGAGACCGATTACACAAACTCGGTGAGACCGATTTTGGTAATTAGCTAACCAGAGAGTTGGTCAGGCAAACTCGGTTGGACCGATTACTCAAACTCGGTGGGACCGATTTTGGTAATAAGTTAACCAGAAAGTTTGCATTGTAATCTCGGTAGTACCGATTCTCAAACTCAGTGAGACCGACTTTGATAATGGACATACACAGAGAGATTATAATCCCATCTCGGTGAGACCGAGATCCCTATCGGTAGAACCGATTTGCCTAGGGTTTGTGGCAGTGGCTAAGACATCCAAACTCGGTGGCGCCGGATAGGAAGAATCAGTGGGGCCGAGTTTGACTTTAGGTTTTAGGACATTTGTGTGGAAGTGGGAAAGTAGGTAAGGGTATTTGGAGCATATCACTAAGCACATGAAGCAAGAGGCTCATTAAGCAACACCTCATCCCTCCTTGATAGTATTGGATTTTCCTATAGACTCATTGTGATCTTGGATCACTAAAATGTAAAATGAAGAGTCTTGAGCTTCAAGCTTGAGCCAATTCGTTGTCCTTAGCATCTTGAAGGAGTTCCCACATCCTTTAGTCCATGCCACTCCATTGTTGAACTTATCTGAAACATACTAGATAAAAGTGTTAGTCCAACAAGAGATATGTTGACATTAATTACCAAAACCACCTAAGGAGCACTTGTGCTTTCAATCTCCCCCTTTTTGGTAATTCATGACAACATACATCAAAGCTTTAGATAAAGATACAAAGAATAGCAAGTAAAGCTCTGGAAAGACATGTAACAGGCATAGGCTCCCCCTACATGTATGCAATCATGTGAATATGGAATGCAGAAGCATGTGATAGCATAACCATGATAGAGTAGGCAATGTGTTACATGTATCTTGGCCATATGCATCAGAGCAAAGAATATTAAATAAAATACCTTCATGCCCATGAGTCCTTCTTGCAAACAGTATGTACATCAGCAAGAATTTCTCATACACATGATTGTGATGCATATACTTACCTTGTAGTCTTGAGTTGGCTTAGGATGGAATGAACCTGCGTAAACAAGGTTGGATAACACAGATGCACCTACTAGCCAGAGCAAACAAAAGAAACCACAAGAATACCAAGACTGGGATGACATGTAGAGAGTGAGTACTAAGTACTACATTGGATTTGACATGTCCCCAAGAATAAAGATATGCAATGAATTTAGATGATTTCTTTCCCTTAGATGTCTTGCTCCCCCTGAATCTAGCATGGGATACTAGGAGAAGGTAGGGAACAGAAAACCAGAGCAGAAAGATGTAAATGAACAGAGCTAATGCAAGCTAATGCAGATAAGCACTTATGAACATGTCTTTCCCCTCAAGAAGACATGTGGCATCTCTCCTCTTGAACACCAAGCATCTGGGATCCTTGAGAAATACTTTTATCTAGTATTCTCTCCACCTGGAGATCTCTCTCTCTCCCCTGAAGGATCTCTCTCTCCTTCTCTGATGTGATCTCTCTAAGTGATAATCTTTGATGTGATCTCTCTTTCCCCCTTTGACATCAATTTCCAAGAAGGGCTTGATAAGAAAACTTTTAGCTCTCTCTCCCCCGCTGAAATTTGTCGTGAATGGGTTTGATCCTTGAGTCACAACCTAAAGCAATGATAAAAATTTGATGCTTGTAGAGGACAAGATTCATTGAGTGGAGCTGGATCAAAAGAAACACAGAGTAAGTGGCAAACCATTTTTCCTATTGTGAAATCGGTGGCACCGAGTGGTATGCTTCGGTGGTACCAAAAGTTTTCGGTTGGACCGAAAATAACAAATCGGTGTAACCGAGTTCATCGTAGAGAAAACACTTGTCACCTCAGCTCACTTGACTAATAAGATCTCACAAAGATTTGCAAGGAATTTACTGAAAGATTCGCAATGAATTGGAATGCAGAAAATGCAGAGCAAACAGAAAGAAATCTAGATGAAGTTTTTATTTTATTTTATTTTTGAAAGGGGAAACACATATGCATGAGACAAATGCAAAAACACAGAAAAGAACACAAGAGAACTTCATCTAGAGATGGTCAGCGACAAAGTCACCTATGTTAGAGTATATTGACTTAGGAGTCAAGTGAGATCACTTGATCATAGGTCATACTCATCGTTTAAGCTCAAAATGGGGTTGCCATTTTTCGTTTAAGCATCTTGATGTATTCTCATCTTGTCGAGTTGCTTTAACTCATGACTTGGAGTAAAGCTTCTCTAAGATGGAATAACATACCTTGGTTGGTGGTGTCGTCCATGTAGTTGAACTTGTGTGGGTTGCTCAAGGTTGATGTAGCTCATCAAGAATTTGGAGCACCACTTGGAATTTGAGTCCACCTACCTACATGGGTTAGTTTGTGCAAGGAAGAGCACTTGTGTATCCAACAATGACAATCATGAAGCTCAACATAGAATTTTTCAAAGGATATGTTTAAATGGTTTTGTGCTTCCTTGGCTTCATCCACCTTGTGTAGAGACTTGGTGATGTAGAGATTGCTCAAGATATGAGTAGGTTACAACCTCATGGAATTTGATTCAACCAAGTACCTACATGAGTTAGATAACATGCAAGATACAAATATATCCAAGACATAAGATTTCCATCATAGGTGAGATATCAAGGATTAGGCATAAGCTCATGTCTTGCATGTATCCAATGGAGTTTTTACTCCAAGTTTGAAGCAACAATGATGTTCAATTCTCCTCTTAACCTGCAAAACACTTTCTCATCAAGAGGTTTAGTGAATATATCCGCTTGCTTTTCGGTGCGAACATGCTTAAGATCAATGTCACCCTTAGCAACATGATCTCGAATGAAATGATGACGAACTTCAATATGCTTAGTTCGAGAATGTTGTATGGGATTATGACCAATTTTGATAGCACTTCCATTGTCACAAAGCAATGGAACATGTTTCACATATATACCATAATCTTTAAGAGTTTGGGTCATCCAAAGTAATTGAGCACAACATGAACCAGCGGCAATGTATTCCGCTTCGGGATTGGATAAGGATACCGAGTTTTGTTTCTTGGAGGACCAAGACACAAGAGATCTACCAAGAAATTGACAAGTACCCGAAGTGGACTTTCTATCAACCTTGTCGCCGGCATAGTCCGAGTCGGAGTATCCAACAAGATCGAAAGAGGCCCTCTTAGGATACCAAATGCCAAAATTGGTGTATGGATTAAGTATCTCACTATCCTTTTCACGGCCTTAAGATGACATTCTTTAGGAGCAGCTTGATATCGTGCACACATGCACACACTTAGCATAATATCGGGACGTGAAGCACATAGATATAACAATGAACCAATCATAGAGCGATAAACCTTTTGATCAACTGGTTCATCATCTTTGGTTAAGTCAAGATGTCCACTAGTAGGCATGGGTGTAGACATACCTTTACATTCTTGCATATTGAACTTCTTGAATAAGTCCTTGGTGTACTTCTTTGAGAGACAAAAGTACCTTCCTTAGTTTGCTTGATTTGCAACCCAAGAAAGAATTTGAGTTCACTCATCATTGACATCTCAAACTTCTCCGACATTAGCTTCCCAAACTTTTCACTAAAATGAGGGTTAGTTGATCCAAATATGATATCATCAACATAAATTTGGCATACAAATAATTCTCCATTAACCCTTTTAGTAAAGAGTGTGGAATCAATTTTGCCAATTTCAAAGCCTTTTTCAAGAACAAACTTGGTCAAGCATTTATACCATGCTCTAGGAGCTTGTTTAAGACCATAAAGAGCTTTGTGAAGTTTGTAAACATGATTGGGTTTCTTAGGATTGACAAAGCCGGGAGGTTGCTTAACATAAACTTCCTCCTCTCTTTCTCCATTTAGAAAAGCACTTTTAATGTCCATTTGGTACAAGGTGATATCATGATGATTAGCATAGGCAAGTAATATGCGAATGGACTCAAGTCTAGCAACGGGAGCATAAGTCTCACCATAGTCCATACCTTCGACTTGTGTGTAGCCTTGGGCGACGAGACGTGCTTTGTTGTGAACTACTTGTCCATCTTCATCTTGCTTGTTGCGAAACACCCATTTGGTACCGATGATGTTGTGGTTGTTGTCGGGCTTCTCAACCAATGTCCAAACTTGATTCCTCTCAAAGTTGCGTAGCTCTTCATGCATAGCATTTATCCAATCCGGATCTTCCAATGCTTCTTCAACCTTCATAGGTTCAATTCTAGAGATGAAAGAATAGTTTTCACAAAAGTTAGCTAAATGAGTTTTAGAGAAAGTGATTCTCCCGGTTTGAATATCATTGTAGATTTGCTCGACGGGATGGTCTTTAGCAATTCTTGCTCGAACTCGTGAAAGCTTTTGCTTGGGTCTTCGTTGAACATCTTCTTCATCTCGTTCTTCTTCTTGGCATTCTTCATTGTTGGCGTTGTCGTTCTCTTGTCGTGGTGGAGAAGGAGGTTGTTGACGTTCGTGATGATGCACTTCCTCGTTTTCTTCATCTTGGTGTGTCCCACTTGTGGATGCTTCCGTATCAACTCTTGGTTCACCTTGTCGTGAAGTAGAAGCTTCCACTTGAATAGACGAGGTACTCTCCTTCACCTCTGTTGGACGGACCTTGCCAATAGACAAGTCTTGGATTGCTTCTGAAGGGTCTTTGTCTCCTACATCAATTGGCAATTGCTCTATTTGCGAGCCGTTAGATTCATCAAACTTCACATCTACCGTCTCTTCAACCTTTCGGGTGAAACTGTTGTAGACACGGTAAGTGTGAGAGTTTGAGCCGTAACCTAGTAGGAAACCTTCATGAGACTTAGGAGCAAATTTAGAACGACGATGCTTATCAAGAATGTAGCACTTTGAGCCGAATACTCGAAAGTATCCAAGTTGGGGTTTGTTACCGGTGAGGAGCTCGTACGCCGTCTTGCCGAGTAGCTTGTGAAGATCCAAGCGATTTGTTGCATGACAAGCTGTCTCAACCGCTTCTGCCCAAAAGTGCTTCGGTGTCTTGTACTCATCAAGCATCGTTCTCACCATTTCGATGAGCGTCCGGTTCTTCCTCTCAACAACTCCATTTTTTTGAGGTGTGTACGTAGCCGAGAACTTGTGTGAAATCCCTTCTTCGTCAAGAAAGGTGTCCACATTTGCGTTCTTGAACTCCGTTCCATTGTCGCTGCGAACCTTCTTGATCTTTACTTCAAATTGATTCTGGGCCTTTCTAGCGAAGCTTTTGAAGATCTTTTGGACCTGCGATTTATCATCGAGAAAGAACACCCACGTAAATCTTGAAAAATCATCAACTATAACTAGACCAAAAGAATTTCCACCAAGACTCTTGTAGGAGTTGGGACCAAAGAGATCCATGTGAAGTAGCTCGAGTGGCCTCTTTGTGGTCATAATGTTCTTCACGGGATGCCTTCCTCCAACCTGTTTACCTGCTTGACAAGCACTGCACAGTCTATCCTTATAAAATATGACATCGTTAACTCCAAGGATATGATTCCCTTTAATAAGCTTGTCAAGGTTTCTCATGCCAACGTGACCTAATCGTCTATGCCATAACCAACCTTTTGAGGATTTAGCAATGAAGAAAGTTTTAGGTTGAGCCTTTTTAGTGAAATCAACAATGTATAGATCACCTCTACGCACACCGGTAAAGACCATTTTATGATTGTCTCGACGAAACACTTGGCAATCAATTTCAGTAAATAGGACATTGAAACCGAAATCAGCAAGTCTAGATACTGAAAGTAAGTTGTAGCCAAGAGATTCAACGAGCATGACATTTTGAATGGAGCTATCATGTGAGATGGCCACCTTACCGAGGCCAACCACCTTACCCTTTGAGTTGTCACCGAAAGGGACAAACTTTTGAGGACTATAATTTTCAGCAAGCTCACGAAACATGTCTTTATCTCCAGTCATGTGATCGGTACATCCACTATCAAGAACCCATTCCTTTCCTCCTGACACATATCCCCGAAGATTTGCCATAAGACCAAAATGTCTCATTGCATCATCAAGATCGAAGTCACTATCATCATCCTCATCATAGTATCCATGTTCAACATCGTCATGTGGTGGATCAAATCCTAGAGAGGGTAATTCATTAGAGCGAGTTTGACAATGATCTTGCTTATGAATCCTTATAGCTTCGGAAATAATATCACTAATAATTCCAACATCTCCTTTGGCATGCATAAGGTCGGTAAGTTCAAATAGACGATCACCAAACATAGGATCACTAGTATTTATTTTACTCAAAGCAATAGACTTATAGAGAATTTCATCTAGATTTTTCAAGGAATAATTTGGAAAGAGTTCCTCAAGAAATTTCCATATAGTGTAGGCACACTCAAAAGTAGGCAAGATTCTAATCAAGTTTCTAGGCAAGCCTCTAGTGATAAGATTAACAGTTCTAAGATTCCTAGTCATGTCAATAGATTCATCAAGGGTAGGATGCATAGGATCAACATGAGGAACACAAGGGCTAGCAATGTACTTGTTCAAATGATATTGATTGGAAATTACAAGCATCTCATTTTTCCACTCATGAAAATACTCTCCATCAAGAATAGGCAATCTATGACTAAGACTCCCCAAAGTAGACTCATCCATCTTCCTCCAATGGTGATTAAACCAAGGCAATGGAGACAAACGCTCTGATACCACTTGTAGGATCTTGAGAAGAGGTGTCTAGAGGGGGGTGATTAGACACTAAGTACCAAAGTTGCAGTTTTTAACCTTATTAAAGTTTAAGTGAAGTTTAGGCACAAGTTTAACTTTTTCAATACATAACAAGCAAGCACGCAATGAGTATATGAGCAGCGGAAAGTAAAGCATGCAACTTGCAAGAAGGTAAAGGGAAGGGTTTGGAGGATTCAAACTCAATTGGTGTCGGGGAAGCTGATCGTGACCCACGAACACCTATGGGACCTGGCGGACCGAGTCCCTTGTGGTTCGGTGGGGGGCGGAGATTGCACAAAGAGCAGATCGAGGCGAAGCACACAAGCAGTTTACCCAGCTTCGGAGCTCTCCGGAGAGATAATACTCCTACTGCTGCTTGGTTGATTGTATTGTGTTCTTGCTAGGGAGCAATGAGAGCTACAAAACCTAGCCTGAGTGAGTGTGGTCTAGAATGAGTCGAACCAGCCGAAACGAACCGAACCCTTTCTACGTTGCACATGGTCCTCCTTTTATAGGCTCAAGGGGTCTCTGATAGGTGGCAACGTAGATGAGGGTACAAATGGAAAAACAGTAGTTGGTACACCGACTTGTATAGTGTACAGTGCATTATACCTAACTCTGACGGCAAGGGACAAGATCAATAAATGCCCGTCCCTGTCGCCTAAACAGTGCAACAGAGACCGTCAAGTGCACCATCGTTGGGTCTCTGACAGGTGGCAACGTAGATGAGGGTACAAATGGAAAAACAGTAGTTGGTACACCGACTTGTACAAAGGTATGATGCATTATACCTAACTCGACGGCAAGGGACAAGATCAATAAATGCCCGTCCCCATCGCCTAAACAAAGGCAACAGGACCGTCAAGTGCACCACCATTTGCCACGATGGTAAGCTTGTCAGCGCCGCTTATCGCTGCTCCCCGCTGGCTGCACAGCCTCTTGACACGCACGCCTGGAATGGCCCCATGGCGACACGTTGGTGGGTGAGCTGGAGCGGAGATGAAGAGAGGTTGCCTGCCGCGGCAAGAACCTTGCCGCGGCTGAATCCTTGTCGCGCTCGGTAGCTTGTTGCTCACCAAGCCTTCCCGGCAAGCTCCTCTTGCCGGGGTCTTGTTTCCTTCGTGCCTTGAGTGGCCTTCCCGGCAAGCTCCTCTTGTCGGGGCCTTGAATACTTTGTTCTTGAATGGCTCCAAAGGAGCCGCGGAGGACCTTGGCGGTCACTAGGCAAGCCTTGCTGCGGGGTGCTGCAACTGCCCGTGCACGAGTTCGGGATACTAGGGTACCCCTACTCTAGTACACCGGCAGAGCCCCGGCTCTGGGCCACACACAGTGCCGAGCGCTGTTGGGCCAGGCCCAAAACAAAGGCACGGCAGACGCTGCCCAGATCACGCCGTTACTCGCCTGGACCCACCACGCCCCCACGAACAGGCGCGCCCGAACGTGGCGTCGTGGGAGAGATCGTGGGGCTTTCTTTAATTGGAAGCGAACGTCCGCCCCTCTCCCTCCTTATAAGCAGGGGAAACAGGGGCAGGACGCCCACCTTGCCATTGCTGTCACATCTCAAAAACCACCGTCGCTCCCCCCTTCTTCTCAAGTCCGAAGAGAGCGACGCCCCGCCCCCCATCGCCACCAACGCCATCAACGCCGTCGGCCTCCTCCACCACCTCCACCATTTCTCCGAAAGCCGACAAGGGGAAGGGTGTGAAGTCGGCCGAGGCACAGCGGCTCGCGGCGCTGCGAAAGGAGCGGGCCACCTTGACCCCTTTCGGCGACGACAGGAGCTGCGGAGGGTACTACCTCTTCGTCGACGGAGACGCGGCGCACCAAGACGAGGGTGATCTCCGCCCGATCCGAGAAGGTTTCGCTCGGGTATCCCTCCTTCGCTTTTCTTCTACTCCGGCTCGCCCTTTTCTGAATTCTTTTGCGACATCATGAATACCTACGGCCTCCGCCTCCTTGATTTCACCCCCAACGCCGTCCTGACCATGGCGGTTTTCGCACACCTT
Source organism: Aegilops longissima (assembly GCA_021605205.1). Classification (NCBI taxonomy): domain Eukaryota; kingdom Viridiplantae; phylum Streptophyta; class Magnoliopsida; order Poales; family Poaceae; genus Aegilops; species Aegilops longissima. Next base: position 283,069,094 of record CM038678.1, read on the forward strand.
TGCGAAAACTTTGTCGGAGTCCACCCAAATGTAGCCCTCTTCCGCCATTTCTTCATGCCCCGCGTTGAGAGAGGAGAGCCGCTTGCCGGAGGGATTGCTTGGATCTCCAGGATCGGCAAGAAAGAAGCGTATCTGGAAGGAGAGCTTCGCAGCAAGTGGGAGGAGTGGAGAGCCGATTGGTGTTGGATCATCGAGGAGAACCCGCAGCCCTTCACTGCCCAGCGCCAAAATCCCATAGTGCGCGGCAACGATTGGAGCAACTTGGTGCCGGAGGATGCGAGGTTGAAGATTGCCGTGACCCGGATCTTGCGCATCAGGCATGCCGGACTCACTGTAGGTGCTGTTGGCGCGGATTTCCTTCGCCGCCGAATCGCTCCCTTGCAGGAAAGGAGGAGACCTGCTTGGGAGTTCCAAAATGCGGCGGACATCATGAGGCTGCGCCCGGGCCTCAACTGGAATTTCACTGTCTCGGAGCTGGATGCGATGCTGCTGGAGCTGTTCAAGCCCGACCCAGATCGCCCAGTGGTTCATGTTGCCGAGGGGGTCGCCTTTGTGCAACAACTCTTCGCTGACCGCATCCGTGCGATGATGCCGCTCTGCGATTCCCATGGGATCGCTCCAACTTGGCAAGAGCCCGCCGACGACATCGTGCAGCAGTTCTTCGACAGCTTGGAAGAAGTGCCGATCCGCGCCGACGAGCAGAAGTGGCTCACCCGCGACACCACCGACGCCGAGCTACAGCGCATCGCCACCAGGCTGGAGGAGGCGGCGGAAGCTGCTACTGCTGGTGAGTTCAGGTTCACCGTGGAGGAGGCCGAGGCAGCAGAGGCGGCAAGCCTTGCCGACCGAGAGGAGCTTGCCGATGCGGAGGAGCAGGCCGAGCCTGAAGCCGAGCCGAACGAGCCTGCCGGCGGCGCCTCCCCTCCACCTTCAGGTGGCTTGCCGCGGGAGGATCCCGCGGCCCCGCCAAGAAGGCGCCTCCGCAAGACCGGGGAAGTGGCGGGGCGGCAGACAGGCCAACAGCCGTCTCGCCGCGCGACAAGCTCTGTTGCCGCGGGAGCGCCTCACGCTGCCACAGCAACCGGAGCGGGGCCTTCTGGGACCACGACTCCCGCACCCGCCAAGCGTCCGAGGGAGCCCACTCTTCCAGCTCGTCGCACCGGAGGTGGAGCGGAATTCGACTTCTCCACTCTCAGCTCCGAGGAAGAAGAAGAAGAGTGAGATCTTGTTGCTGTACTTGTAATCCTTCAATTTGTTGCTTTGTCTTGTATCTGATTTGCTTCATTCTGAACTCTTTCCTTTTTCAGGACGCTGGCTCAGAGGGCGTCGAAGAGAGCCAAGACCCCGGTGGTTGTCGTCAAGACGATCCCCGTGGCGACAGGAGGCGTGCTCGAGACTCCTTGCCGGACCCGCAACCATTCCTCGAGCAGCCTCAAAGACAAAGACCCAGCGTAAGTAATTGGTTTATTTCTTACGGTTAGGTGTGCATGGGTGCTCCTTCTTTATTGATATCTGACTTGTTGATTTGTGTAGGAGCAGAGCAGCCTCATCAGGAGGCCCCGGAAGTCACTCCCGAAGTTCTGTCTGCTTCAACTACGCCGCCAAGGGAGAATTCTCCGGCAAGGGAGCGCTCTCCGGCAAGGGAGGCCTCTCCGACAAGGGATGTTTCTCCGACAAGGGGCAGAGCCAGCGATCCTCCGGTGGTGGAAACCGCGGCCACAGATCCCATCGCAGGTAATCTCCTTGCTTGAAAATTTCCCTTGGGTTCCTTTTCTTCTGTTCTTCTTTTCGAACATTTGCTTGACTGTTCTTTCTTTTCGATCATCGATCCATCTGCCGGAGAGCCGATGGAGACTGAGGTTGCCGGCGAGGAGGGCGCGCGCGGCAACAATGACGACGCCGCCAACATGGAGGAAGAGGCTGGCGCCGATGGGTCCGCCGGCGAGGAGGCCGCCAAGGCTGACGCCGCAAAGGCTGGCGAGGGTTCTGGCGATCGTACTGATGACCCTGAGGCCGCAGGAGCGCCAGGCGCTACGCCGACCGTCGATCCCTCCGCCACCAATGCAGCACCAGGCTCCGAAGAGCCCCAGCCCGGCGCCTATCTGAAGGCCGGTGACGGCGTCTTCATCAAGCTCCCATGGGCATCGAGCTCCAGGGCGCCGGTCGAGGGAGAGACCTTCGATGAGGAGCTGCTCGCCTCCGCTGGGCTGTCGCTGGTTGACGCGCCAAGCAGCAGTAGTGGCGAGTCTGAGGAGGAGCAGCTGCTGAAGAAGCTACTGTCGCTCTACCGCGCCCGACAAGCTAAGCTGGAGTCTCGGGAAGCACTTGTCGCGAGGGCGGGAGCTGACATGGAGAAGCGCGCAGAAGAGCTCCGGCGTGCCAACCAAGAAACTCTCCGGGACGTAGCAGAAGCGCGGGAGCAACTCGCTGAGGAGCGCACGGCCTTCATCCTGGAGAAGGCCGAGGTCGAGGAGCAGCAAAGGCTTGCCGGCGAGAAGCTATCTGCGCAAGAAGGTGAGCTGGCGCAGTGGAAGATCAACCTTGACAGTTATGAGGAAGATCTTGCCGCGCGGGAGCAATCACTTGGCGGAGCACTCAAGGAGGCAAAGGACGCTGCCGCAGCTGCCGAGGCTGCCAAGAAGGAGTTGGAGACAAAAGTAACGCAGCTGGAGGCCACCTGCGGAAGAGCGGCGAGGAGGTCACTTGTTTGAAGCACGAAAGCGAGAAGGACGCCTACACTCTTGGCGAAGTTGCGGGGCCGCCTGCTGAGAAAATCAAAGAGCTCGACGCCGCCAAGGACTCCAAGGCGGATCTTGAGCTGAAGCTGTCCACCCTGACGGAGACGCTGGACGGCGCCAAGGAGCGGGAAGTGGGTTTGTCGGAGAAGATCAAGGCCAACGAGGAGCTGCTGGCGAATACCATGACCGCCCATAACACCTTCAGAGAGAATGTGATGCACAAGGGGTCACCGAAAGGTGGCAACGCAGATGAGGGTACAAATGGAAAAACAGTAGTTGGTACACCGCTTTATGCGATTATCAAGGTGCATATACCTAACTCGACGGCAAGGGACAAGATCAATAAATGCCCGCCCCTCATCGCCTAAACGAAGGCAACAGTACCGCCAAGTGCACCACCGTTTGCCATGATGGTAGGCTTGTCGGCGCCGCTTATCATCGCTTTCCTCGGCTGGCTGCACAGCTCTTCGACACGCGCGTTCGGAGTAGCCCCACGGCGACACGTTGGCGGATGAGCCGGAGCAGATGAAGAGAGTTGCTGCGCGGCAAGCACCTTGCCGCGGCTGAATCTTCGTCGCTGGGGAGCTTGTCGCTCATCAGCCTTCTCGGCAAGCTCCTCTTGCCGGGTCTTGCTTCCTTCGTGCCTTGGGTGGCCTTCCGGCAAGCTCCTCTTGCCGGGCCTTGAGTACTTTGTTCTTGAATGGCTCCAAAGGAGCCGCGGAGGATCTTGGGGTCACTAGGCCAGCCCCGCTGGTGTCATGATCGCTGCGGCACGAGTTCGGGATACTAGGGTACCCCTACTCTAGTACACCGACAGAGCCCCGGGCTGGGCCACACACGGCGCCGAGCTCATGGGCCAGCCCAAAACAGTGCACGGGCACGCGCGGCCTAGATCGCGCAGTTATTCGCCTCGGACCCACCACGTCCCCCACGAACGGCACGCTCCGGACGTGGCGTCGTGGGAGAGATCGTGGGGGCTTTCTTTAATGGGAAAAGCGGAACGCCCGCCCCCTCTCCCTCCTTATAAGCAGGGGAAACAGGGGCAGGACGCCCACTTGCCATTGCTGTCACATCAAAAACCACCGCCGCTCCCCCCTTCTCCTCAAGTCCAAAGAGAGCGACGCCGCCAAGGATGTCAAAGCGGATCTTGTGCTGATGCTGTTCACCCTGACGGAGACGCTGGACGGCGCCAAGGAGCTGGAAGCGGGTTTGCTGGAGAAGATCAAGGCCAACGAGGAGCTGTTGGCGACCGCCACGAATGTCCACAACACCTTCAAGGAGAACGTGATGCTCTGGACCAAGGGTCTTGTCAATACAGCCGCCGCCATCGACAAGGAGCTGATGGAGCTGGGGATGGTGGATCTCGGGTACCCCACCAACGAGCATCTCCAACCCAGCGCCAAGCTCAGCCTGTTCTTCAAGAGCGTGTTGGCGGCTCTCCAGCGGCTCCGGGAGGAGATCCAAAAGCAGCTGGCCGACGAGTCGCGCCAAATATGTGCTGGGGCTCTTCAGAAGGTCTTGATGAAGGTGGCCTTCCGCAATCCAGGCGTCAGCTTCGCCAAGGTCCTCAAGTCCCTGCCGCCAACTGCTGACGTTGAAGCACTCAAGGCCCTTGTCGCACCCATTGTGGACAGGGTGAACGGAGTGAAGAGGGTTGATGGCGACCGCGTAGACTAGGCCGCCAAGTTTATCTTTTCCTTGTCGCTACAGACCATGTTCAGGAGAACAATTTATTAGATCTGCGACAAGTCATTTTGTAATATACTCTATCTTAGGAAAACGATCGCAATGTTATTTCCTTTACTCGATTTCTTCTTTTATATGTTTGTGCCCTACGCTCTTAGGGAACTTGTCGGCGTGGGCACCTTTGCCGCGAGCGCTGAGTGCGGAACGTCAGCAGCCTGCTGGCGATGCCGCCTCCGACAAGCAACCTTGTCGCAACTGGTTGCAGCTCACTTAAGTTGTTGAGCGGACTCGAAACAAAGCAAGGGCGCAAACCAGCCGCGAGTTGGTTCCTTCGCGCACAGGTTTTCCATATAAAGTACTATCGTTCGAGGAAGATAACTTAAAAATTTAAAAACTGATTGCTCAAACTTTGGCAACTTAGCTTTTCTGTCGTTCGCTTCCCGGCAAGGCGATATTTCCTCGAGCGACACTTGGCGGCCGACACCGGGGAAGCTGATCGTGTCCCACGAACACCTATGGGACCTGGTGGACCGAGTCCCTTGTGGTTCGGAGGGGGGCGGAGATCGCACAAAGAGCAGATCGAAGCAATGCACACGAGCAGTTTTACCCAGCTTCGGAGCTCTCCGGAGAGATAATACTCCTACTGCTGCTTGGTTGATTGTATTGTGTTCTTGCTAGGGAGCAATGAGGGCTACAAGACCTAGCCTGAGTGTCTCTAGTCTCGTATGTGTCGAATGAACCGAACGGAGCCGAACCCTTTCTACGTTGCACTTGGGCCTCCTTTTATAGGCACAAGGGGTCACCGAAAGGTGGCAACGCAGATGAGGGTACAAATGGAAAAACAGTAGTTGGTACACCGCTTTGTACAGTGTACAGTGCATATACCTAACTCTGACGGCTAGGGACAAGATCAATAAATGCCCGTCCCTGTCGCCTAAACAGTGCAACAGGGATCGTCAAGTGCACCACCGTTTGCCACGATGGTAGGCTTGTCAGCGGCGCTTATCGTTGTTCCCTGCTGGCTGCACAGCTCTTCGACACGCGTGCCTGGAGTAGCCCCACGGCGACACGTTGGCGGATGAGCTGGAGCGGAGATGAAGATAGGTTGCCTGCCGCGGCAAGCACCTTGCCGCGGCTGAATCCTTGTCGCGCCCGGGAGCTTGTCGCTCACCAGGCCTTCCCGGCAAGCTCCTCTTGCCGGGGTCTTGCTTCCTTCGTGCCTTGGGTGGCCTTCCCGGCAAGCTCCTCTTGCCGGGGCCTTGAGTACTTTGTTCTTGAATGGCTCCAAAGGAGCCGAGGAGGATCTTGGGGGTCACTAGGCCAACCCTGCCGCGGGGTGCTGCGACTGCCCGTGCACGAGTTCGGGATACTAGGGTACCCCTACTCTAGTACACCGACAGGAGCCCCCGGGCCTGGGCCACACACGGCGCCGAGCTCTGTTGGGCCAGGCCCAAAACAGTGCATGGGCACGCGCGGCCTAGATTGCGCAGTTATTCGCCTCGGACCCACCACGTCCCCCACGAACGGCACGCTCCGGACGTGGCGTCGTGGGAGAGATCGTGGGGGCTTTCTTTAATGGGAAAAGCGGAACGCCCGCCCCCTCTCCCTCCTTATAAGCAGGGGAAACAGTTGGTTCCTTCGCGCACAGTTTTTCCATATAAATTACTATCGTTCGAGGAAGATAACTTAAAAATTTAAAAACTGATTGCTCAAACTTTGGCAACTTAGCTTTTCTGTCATTCGCTTCCCGGCAAGGCGATATTTCCTTGAGCGACACTTGGCGGCCCACACCATTATCTTCTCCTTCCCCCCTGGCTAACTTGTGGGCGAAGGGACCTTCCATTCTTTTTGAGAAGAAAGAAGAGAAAATAAAGTTATGGAGCCTAGTGGCTCGCTATTGCTTACCGGGTGCGGATGCTGCACAAAATGTTAGATAACACATGCATATATGATTATGAACGCATGTATTTGACAAGTTGTGCGCAACACATGAGCTTTACTGATGCACGGGGTCTGCGCCCGGCTTTGTACAAAGGATTACATGCAACAGCGGCAAGACTTGTACAAAAGGGTGGTTGCCGGAACGGGTTCCGGCACTCGCCTCTATGGTAAAACTTACGAAGATGCTCTATATTCCAGGAGTTGCTCACCGGAACGCCATCTTCGGTCTCAAGGCGGACAGCGCCAGGCCTAGTGACTCGTTTTACCCGATAAGGGCCTTCCCACTTTGTCGGCGAGAACTGATCGTGTCCCACGAGCACCTACGGGACCTGGGTCCCTTGTGGTTCGGAGGGGGGCGGAGATTGCACAAAGAGCGGATCGAAGCGATGCACACGAGCAGATTTACCCAGCTTCGGAGCTCTCCGGAGAGATAATACTCCTACTGCTGCTTTGTGGATTATCTTGTGTTCTTGCTAGGGAGCAATGGGAGCTACAAAACCTAGCCTGAGTGTGGTTTCGTATGAGTATGATGAACTAAGCCGGAGCTGGACCGAACCCCTTTCTACGTTGCACTTGGGCCTCCTTTTATAGGCACAAGGGGTCACCACATGTGCCAAGTAGACAAGGGTAAAATAGTAAAACATAGGTTGGTACACCGCTCTGCAAAGGTACAGTAATCTATACCTAACTCGACGGCAAGGGACAAGAGTCATCAATGACCGCCTCGATCGCCCGGACAGTGTAACAGGGACCGCAAGGCGCCTCCGCTTGCCACGATGGTAGCTCGTCGCTGCCGCTTATCGCTGCTCCCGCACTGGCTGCACACCCCGTCGACACGCGCGTGCTTGGGAGAGCCCTGGTGACACGCTGGCGGTGAGCTGGAGCGGAGATGAAGAGAGGTCACTTGTCATGGCGGAAGTACCTTGCCGCTGCAAGGTTCTTGTCGCGCCGAGCTTATCGCCATTAAGCCTTCCCGCAAGCTCCTCTTGCCGGGCCTTGTTTCCTTCGCTACCGAGTGGCCTTCCCGCAAGCTCCTCTTGCCGGGTCTTGATTACTTTGTTCTTGAATGGCTCCAAAGGAGCCGCTGAGGATCTTCGCCGTCATCGCCAGCCCTGCCGTAGCGCTGAATCGTCTGTGTCACGAAGTTCGGGATACTAGGGTACCCTACTCTAGTACAATCGACAGAGCCCCGGCTCGGGCCACACATCGCGCTAAGCTCATGGGCCAGGCCCAAAATAAGGCACGGGCACGCGTGGTCTTGATTACGCCGTTATTTGCCTTTGGACCCACTCACGCCTCCCACGAACGGCACGCACCGGACGTGGCGTCGTGGGGGAGATCGTGGGGCTTTCTTTAATGGGAAAAATCGGAACGCCCATCCCCTCTCCCCTTGATAAGCGGGGGAACAGGGGCAGGACGCCCACTTGCCCTTGCTGTCACATCAGAAAACCCCGTCGCTTCCACTTCCTTCTCGAGCCCAAAGAGAGCAACGCTCCGCCCCCTCCATTGCTACCGGCGCCACCAACTCCGTCGGCTTCCTCCACCACCTCTCCCTATGGCTCCGAAGGCCGACAAGGGAAAAGGCGTGAAATCGGCCGAGGCGCAGCTGCTCATGGCGCCGCGGAAGGAGCGGCCTCTTCGATCCCCTCGCTCAACAGAAGGAGCTGCGGAGCTGTACTATCTCTTCGGTCGACGGTGACCAGGCGCACCAGCACGAGGTTCATCTCCGCCGCCACATCTACTAAGGTCTCCATCGGGTACCCCTTCTTCGCGATTTTCTTACAGTGCTCGCTCTGCCCTTTTCTCTAATTCTTCGCCATGTCATGAACACATATGGCCTCCGCCTCCTTGACTTCACCCCAACGCCATCCTCACCATGGCTGCTGCACATCTCTGCGAGAACTTTGTCGGGGTCCACCCAAACGTCGCACTCTTCCGCCACTACTTCTCACCCCGCGTAGAGAGAGGAGAGCCGCTTGCCGGAGGAATTGCATGGACCTCTAGGATCGGCAAGAAGGAAGTGTATCTTGACGGAGAGTTGCACAGCAAGTGGGAGGAGTGGAGAGCTGACTGGTGTTGTATCTTAGAGGAGGAGCCACAGCCTTTTACTGCTCTACGCAAAACCCCCATAGTACACGGCAATGACTGGAGCAACTTGGCGCCGGAGGACGACAAGTTGAAGATTGCCACGACTAGGATTTTGCGTCTCCGGCAAGCAGGGCTTACCGTAGGGGCAGTTGGCGCGACTTACTTCGCCAGATTGCGCCCTGCAGGGAGAGGGAGGCCTGCTTGGGAATTCGAACGCGCGGATATCATGAGGCTGCGCCAGGTCTGAATTGGAATTTCACTACCTTGGAGCTTGACGGCATGCTGCGGGAGTTGTTCAAGCTCAAGCGGATAACCCGGGTGGTGCATGTTGCCGAGGGAGTTGTGCCTTGTGCAACAACTCGTTGTTTGACAAAGATCCGCTGATATCGTTGCCAGCGATTCCCATGGAATCTTTCCAACTTGGCAGAGCCCGCCGATGACATAGTGCAGCAGTTCTTCGACAACTTGGTTGAAGTGCCGATCGCGCCCGACGAGCAGAGGCGGCTCACCCGCAACACCACCGATCGAGAGATGGCGCGCATCACCACGAGGTTGGAGGAGGCTGCAGAGGCTGCCGCCCGGCGCGCTTGGTTCCACTGCCGAGGAAGCGACGGCGGAGGCGGCAAGCCTTGCCGACCGGGAAGAGTTCGTCGGTGACGAGGAGCAGCCCGAGCCCGACAACGAACCGGCGAGCCTGCTGGGGCGCCTCTCCTCCGCGTCAAGTAGCTTGCACGCAAGAGGGGCCCGCTGTGCCGCCAAGGAGACGCCTCCGCAAGACTGGAGAAGTGGCGGGGGGCATACGGTCCAACAGCCGCCTCGCCGCCCGACGCGCTCCACCGCGGCAAGCACTATTGCCACGGGAGCGCCTCATTCCGCCACGGCGACGGGCGCGGGGTCTTCTAGAGTCGCGGCCCCTGCACCCGCCAAGCGTCAGAGGGAGTCTTCTCCCCCAATCCGTCGCGCCGGAGCAGAGTTTGATCTCTCCGCCCTCAGCTCCGAGGAAGAAGAGGAAGAGTAAGAACTTGTCGCTGCTACTTGTAATCTTCCAATTTATTGCTTTATCTTATATCTGACTGGTTCCACTCAACCTTCTTCTTGTGATGCTAGCTCGGAGGGCGAAGAGGGCCAAGACGCCGGTGGTTGTCGTCTCAGATGACTCCCCAATGGCGGCAGGGGGACGTCTGAACTCCCTTGCGGACCGGCAACCCTTCAACAGAGCAGCCCCCAAAGACAGCCCCCAGCGTAAGTGTATGGTGTACTCCTCAAGTTTGGAGTGCGCTTGGGTGCTTCTCCGTTCTTGATATCTGGTTTGTTGAATTGTGTAGGAGCGAGCAGCCTCATCAGGAAGCACCGAGGTCACTCCCGGTTCTGCTTGCTTCAACTTCGCCAAGGGAAAACTCTCCGCCAAGGGAGCGCCTCCGGCAAGGAGGCCTCTCCGACAAGGGGAGCTTCCCGACAAGGACCAGCGCCACGACCCTCGGTAGTGGAGACCGCGCAACAGATCCTGCTGCAGGTGATTTTCTTGTTTGATAATTTCCCACAGGGTTCTTTCTTCTTCTTCTTCTCTTTCAACATCTCGCTCGATTTGTGCTTTCTTGACCATCAGATCCATCTGCCGAGATCCGATGGAGACCGAGGCCGCCGGGCGAGGAAGGCGCTTCATGGCGACAATGTCGACGCCGCCAACATGGAGGAGGAGGCTGGCGCCGATGGGCCCGCCCAGAGAGGCCGCCGAGGCTCTTTGGCGCAGATGGTCGGGAGGAATCGGCGATCGTCTCGACGGCCCTGAGGCCGCAGGAGCGCCAGGTGCTGCATCGAACGCTGATCCTCCCACCACCGACGCCGCGACTCGAAGAGCCCCAGCCGGGCGCCTACCAAGGCCGGGCGAGGGTGTCTTTATCAAGCTCCCCTAGGCATCAAGCCTGTGGCACCGTCGTGGGGAGACTTTCGACGCAGAACTGCTTGCTCCGCCGGGCGCCGCTGGTTGATGCCCCAAGCAGCAAAGAGCGTGAGCCCGAGGAGGAGCAGCTGCTATGAAGTTGTTGCCGCTTCTACCGCGCCTCGGCAAGCCAAACTGGAGTCTGTGGAGGCGCTTGTCGCGAGGGCGGAGCTGACTTGGAGAAACGCTGCGGAAGAGCTCCGCGCGCCAACAAAGAAACTCTCCGGATATAGCGGGGCGCTGAGCAGCTTGTCGAGGAGCGCACGGCCTCATCTTGGAGAAGGGCGAGGTCAAGAGCAGCAGAGGCTTGCCGGGCGAGAAGCTCTCCGCGCGAGAAGGTGAGCTGGCAGCGGAAGATCAACCTCGACAGCTATGAGGAAGATCTCGCCACATGAGCAAACGATTGGCGGGCCACTTCAGGAGGCGAAGATGCCAGCTGCGGCTGCCGAGGCCGCCAAGAGGGAATTGGAGACGAGGGTGGCTCAGCCGGAGTCCACCTCCGAGAAGAGTGCCGAGGAGGTCGCCGGGTTGAAGCGCCAGCGTGAGAAAGACGCTACACCCTGCTGCAGGTCGTTTCTTTGAAAAGATCAAGGAGATCGATGCCGCCAAGGACGCCAAGGCGGATTTGGAGCTGGTTTGACCACCCCGACGAGACGTTGAATGGCGCCAAGGATCGGGAAAAGGGCCTGCTGGAACGATCAAGGCCACCGAGGAGTTGTTTGTAATGCTGTGACCGCCGAATAATCTTTCAGACAGCATAATGCATCGGATGTAAGGTCTTGTGGACACCGCCGCCGCATCCATAATGAGCCGATGGAGTTGGGGATGATAGATCTTGATACTCCATCGACGAGAACCTCCAACCCAGGGCAAGCTCAGCCTATTCTTCAAAGGCGTGTTACGGGTATCCAGCGGCTCCGGGAAGAGGTTCCAAAGCAATCAAGCGGAGGAATCACGCCAAGTCTGCGCCGAGGCTCTCCAAGGTGTTGATGAAGGTGGCCTTCCGCAACCCAAAGGCCGACTTCACCAAAGCCCTCAAGTCCCCGCCCCATCCGCCGATGTTGAAGCGCCAAAGTCCTTGTCGCACCCATTGTGGACAGGGTGAGTGGAGCAGAGGCTCGAGGCGACCCAGCGTGGACTAGGCCGCCAAGTCTATCTTTCTCTTGTCAGAGATCATGTTTAGGAAAAAGTCTATTAGATCTCGCGACAAGTTATTATGTAATATACACTATCTTAGGCAATCGAATGCAATGTTATTTCCTTTACTCGATTTCTTCCTTGTATGTTTATACCCTACGCTTTTAGGGGAAACTTGTCAAGGTAACACCTTTGTCATGAGTCTGAAAAGGGAACTTCAGCAATTACCGGGCGATGCCGCTCGGACAAGCAACCTTGTCGCATATAGTTGCAGCACACTTAAGTTGTTGAGCGGACTCGAAACAAAGTAAGGCGCAAGCTAGTCGCGAGTCGGCTCCTCCGCCGCATGTGTTTTCCATACAAAGTACTATCGCTCGAGGAAGATAACTTAAAATTTAAAACTGCTCGCTTAAACTTAGCAACTTAGCTTTTCTGTTGTCCATTTTCCGCAAGGCGACAGCCTTCCTCGAAGCGACGCCATGCCCACACCATTATCTTCCCTTTTCCCCGGTTAACTTGTGGGTGGATGAACCTTCTTCTTGTTTGAGAAGAAAGAAGAGAAAATAAAGTTATGGAGCCTAGTGGCTCGTTATCGCTACCGGTGTGGAAGCTGCACAAAATGTTAGAAAACATATGCATATATGATTATGAGTGCTCAGATTGACAAATGTGCGCAACACATAGGCTCTCTTCGATGCACAGGGTCTGCGCTCCGCTTTGTACAAAGGATTACATGCAACAGCGGCAAGACTTGTACAAAGGGTGGTTGCCGGAACGGGTTCCGCAACCGCGCCCATGGGTAAAACTTGCTAAGATGCTCTATATTCCAGGAATTGCTCACCGAAGGCCATCTTCGGTCTCAAAGCGGACAGCGCCGGGCCTAGTGACTCGCTTTCACCCGATAAGGGCCTTCCCACTTCGCATCAACTTGTTGGAATTCTTGGCGGATTGAACGCTACCAAGAACAAGGTCGCCTTCCTCGAAACTTCTGGCATTAACTTTGCGGCTATGGTAGCGACGCAAAGCTTGCTGGTAACGAGCAGCTCGTGACAAGAGCTCAAGACGATCTTCCTCGAGGAGCAGCGGCCATCTTGTCGCAGCTGCTCTTGCTCAAGCTCATCATAAGTGAGCACTCGAGGAGACCCGTGACACGAAGTTCCGTGGGGAGAACTGCCTCGCTCCGTAGACTAGAGCGAAGGTGTCCGCCGGTGGCTCGATTTGGCGTCGTCCCGATCGACCAAAGAACCACCGCAGCTCCTCGATCCAGCTTCCTTCCGCAGACTTGCGCAGCCGCCGAAAGTTCTGGTCTTGAGTCCCCGCAGCACTTCAGATTTGCTCTCTCGCTTGACCGCTGCTTCTCGGATGAGCAACAGAAGCAAAGCAGATCTTGGCACCAAGATCTTGGGCGATCTGCATGAAGGTGCGGCTCAGGAACTGTGCCGTTGTCGGTGATGATTCTGTTAGGAATCCCAAACGGCAAACAATTGACTCAAGAACTTGACCGCCGACCGTGCTGTCACCTTCCTCACTGGTTCCACTCGGCCACTTTGTGAACTTGTCGATTGCGACGTACAAGTACTCAAAGCCCCCGATGGCTCGGGGAAAAGGGCCGAGGATGTCGAGCCCCCAGACCGATAAGGGCCAGGATAAAGGGATCGTCTGGAGAGTTTGAGCTGGTTGGTATCTGTTTGGAATGGAACTGGCACTTTTCACACTTTGTTACTTGTGCAGTTGCATCCTGGAGGGCTTCTGGCCAGAAGAAACCTTGCCGGAAAGCTTTGCCGGCAAGTGCCCTTGTGCCAATGTGGTGACCACATATGCCTCCATGTATCTCTGCCAACAGCTTTCATCCATCTTCCCGCAAATGCACTTCAATTTCACACCGCTGAGTCTTCTTCATGCATGTGATGTTGTCAACAAACTGGTAATACTTGACTGTCGTGCTACTTTTTCCGCTTCTTACTTGCTCTTCGGAAGTTCTCCTGTCTCAAGGAAATGGACGATTTGCTGTGCCCATGCTCGAGCCCATAGCTCGACAACAAGGACTAAAGGCTCATCTATCACTCTGCGGAACATCAGCTTCTACGGCAAGGACCTCGTGGGTCCGCGAGCTTGATGATCCCGGCAAGCTTGCCGGAGCGAACTTGTCGGGAGCGTTTGCTTCAACGATACAAACTGATGGTTTGTCGGAGCGCATCGCTCCTCGATATTTGTGTTGATTTTAGGGACCTTCTTGGCGGCGGCTTCGTGGAGCTCTCGCTGAAAGTAGTCGCGGAAACCAGTTTTCTTCTTGCTCGTCTGTTGATGTTGTTACGGTTGGCTGAGTCGGCTTGAGCACAAAAATTCCTGGTTCCACATGTAATTTAAGTGCGGCACATTTGGAGAGGCCATCACCTATATCATTCTCGAGCTCTTGAACGGTTCCATTTGCAAGCCTTCAAAGTGCTCTTCTAGCTTTCACTTCATCGACGTAAGCTTCCATCAACGGGCTCGATAATCTTTATTTACTTGGCGAACGACCGATTCATGTAGTCCCCCGACAATGGGCTTTTAATCCCAAGGTCTACAAGAATCTGAGACCGGCAAGCAAACCTTCATACTCTGCGGATTGTTTGTTGCTTGTTCCTTGGGAAAGTGCATCGGACTATGTACTTGAGGTGCTCTCCGGTTGGTGCGATAAGCAAGACGCCGGGCACCGCGCCTTGCAGCGAGAAGGCACCATCAAGTACATCAGCCACTCTTTCTTTGCTTCTTTGACGGGATGCTTGTCTCTAGAATTTCTTCATCTTATGCTGGTGTCCATTCAGCTATGAATTCCGCCAATGCTCGCCTGGATAGTTGAAGTGCTTTCAAACTTGAGATCAAAGCTTGACAGTTCCAAAGGCCCACTCGACGATTCTGCTCGTTGCTTCGGATTTTGTAATATCCTTTTCAACGGAAAGCGAGTGACAACTGTTAGCTCATGTGCTTGGAAGTAATGGCGCAGCTTTCGAGGCCATGAGGAGGCCGAAAAGCAACTTCTCGCACACCGTAGTACCTTGACCTAGCCCCGCAGAAGGGAACTGACAAAATAGACTGGGCGCTGCACCATCTTCTTCTCAGATCTTGTCACAACCCTCGCGCTGATCCGTCCTTGTCGGGACCAGAGCTTGACGGGGCCCCTTGCTTGTCGCTGGATGCGCTGCCTCGCTTTCGACTCATCATCCGCCTCCCTCTCCGCTACTAACGCAGCACTAACCACTTGATTGGTTGCCGCTTATATACAGCAAAGAACTTCTCTTGTGGCCTAGGTGAGACAAGTATTGAGCGAGGATGTATCTCTTCAAGTCTGCAGCAAGAGCCTCCGCTTCGGAGTCCATTTCATCGGACCTGCCTTTTTTCAAAATTTTGAAAATGGCGGTATGCGCTCAGATTTCTAGAGATAAACCCGCCGAGAGCAGCCACGCAAACCGCAAGCCTTCGACGCCCTTGACGCGCTTTGTGCTTCAATCTGCTCAATAGCTTTGATCTTGTCGGGATTAGCTTCGATTCCCCGCACGAGATATAAAGAACCCGAGAAGCTTGCCGAAGGGACTCCAAACACGCACTTCTCGGGTTGAGCTTGAGGTTGATCTTATGCAGATTTGCAAATGTCTCATCCAAATCCTGAATCAGAGTCGCTTTGTCCTTGCTTTTGACCACTATATCATCCATGTAGGCTTCTACATTTCGTATCTCGTGGCTCAAAGGCATCATGGACTACTCTTACAAAAGTTGAACCAGCATTCTTTAAACCGAAGGCATCCGTATGAAGCAAAGACGCGCTACATGGTGTAATGAATGCGGTTTTCTTCATCCTCTTCGCCATGAAGATCCGATGATATCCTGAATATGCATCAAGAAACAAAAGCGAGATCACATCCAGTGTGGAGTCAACAATCTGGTCGATCTGCTGGCAAGGGAAATGGGTCTTGGGACAAGCTTTATTAACATCAGTGAAGTCAATACAAAGTCTCCATTTCCCATTAGCCTTTATGTACAACTACCGGATTGGCCAACCACGGGATGGAGTACTCCTCGACAAGTCCTCGCTGCCCAACTTCTTGATTTCTTACGCTATGAACTCTTGGCGCTCCACACTGCTTCCTAACTTTTGCTTGATGGGCCGCAAGTGAGGACAGACAGCTAGGTGGTGCTCAATTACTTTCACAGGAACACCGGGATGTCGGATGGTTGCCATGCAAACACATCGACATTCGCCTCATGAGAGCAACGAAGCTCGCCTTGCTATTTAGGGGTCAAGCGTGGCACCGATGGTGAAGGTACCACCTCGCTGTCCTCCTTGGTGGGCACCTTCTTGGTCTTGGTGAGCCGCCATCGCCTTCTTGCACTTGCGGTGGAGCTCGATGGTGCGTCCTCGGCGCAGTAGCGCAGCACTCCGAGGAGGTGCGCTTGCGGAGTGGGCAACAGAGCTCTTGCCGGACTTGGTGGTCTTCTTCCCAGGGAGCTTCAGCGGCAAGTGGTTTGCTATCTGTCGCGGCTGCCGTGCATCCCGGAAATCTTGTCGGCGCAGATAAGCGCATCCTTCTTATCGCCATGGACAGAAATAGCGCTTATCGGGCGGGCATCTTGAGTAAGTTGTAAGCATAATGAGAGGTGGCCATGAACTTGGCGAGTCTTGGACGCCAAGTATGCCATTGTAGGGCAATGGGAAATCGGCAACGTCAAGCGTGACCCTCTCCGTTCTGAAATTGAGCTCGCTGCCGAATGTTACCGGCAACGTGATCTTCCCTTTGGGCTTGCTCCTTCCTTTATTGATTCCTTGGAAAGTACCGGTTTCTTGAGCTCGCCGTCAGGATTTGAAGCTTATGGAGCCTGCGCAGAGGAGATTAGGTTCAGGCCGCCCGCCCGTCAACCAACATCTTTGTGACCTTGAGGTTGCGGATGGTTGGTGAGACCAACATCGGCAAGCACCCGACCGCAGTGATCTGATCTGGTGGTCCTCAATGTCAAAATGATGGACGTCTTGGACCACTTCGGAGGTTTCTTGCGACTCTATGGAGGGTTCTCTGCATTAACCTCACGCATCCATTGTTTGAGTTGGCGGTGCGAGGTATGCGCAGAAGCACCACCGTCAGCGCAAAGGACCTCTGTGGCCTTTTGAAACTCTTGCTCGTCGCCTTCATCGTCTTCCATGTCTTCGTCCACTTCATCTTCATCTTCTTCCTTGTCGCGGCCACGGGAGGTCTCCTCCTGCCGCTGCTTGGCTTTGCTTGGCGCCCTCCACAGACCGGTCTCTTCTTACTTGCTGCACCTGCACCTTCCTGGGCCTTCTCCTTGTCTCGCCGCTCGTATTCAGCTCTCTCAGAGCTCAACAAGTTGTTTCGACTTTCTTGCAGCTCAAGATCGTGGCCCTTAGTGCGTG